>OZ005658.1:271933339-272440839 GCA_963930645.1 Salticus scenicus
ATAATTTTGCCAGAAACTGTATCTGTTGAACAGGATTTGCCAACAAGAGTAGTATCATCTTCATATCTGAAACAATTATGAATTTCAGAACTAGAATCTGATTCAGCCTTACATTCTTTGCACCATCTCAACAAGTCGCATCTCTTTCCAACCCATTTCCAAACGATGAATGGAACAACAGCTGTTTTCAGTTTAAACTACTGCAGCATTAGAAAAAGCAGTGAGGCTGAAGCAAACTGATCAAAATGTACTAGCTACAGCCTGGTGGATCTGCCTTACTGCACAGTGGTTTGAGATGATGAGTGCAAGACACATTAAATGTGGCATATCCAAAAAAAAAGATGGAAGAAAAATTCAAATTTTTGAATAATTTGTTGGTATTATCCAAGAAACACAACTTGGCAAAGGATGGAAACCCTTACAAACTGGAATGATTCTCTCCACTCTTAGTATATTAAATTTAGCAAGTGAATTATTTTCTGAATGTTTCTCTTTCTTCCTTCCCGGCCGACTAACTCAGGATACTTTAGAAAATGTATTTGGCCAAATAAGAAGAAAATCCTCTGCAAAACCCACTGCTCTGCAAGCCAAAATGGCATTGAGGTTAATTTGTCTTTTGCAATTTATTTCTGATGTACGAAGGGCAAATTATGCAAGTGACAGCGATTTCCATCTGCTGGATGTGGCTGCAATGAATAAATCAATTTCTTCTGCAGCACAAGATAATACTTTTGTTGCTTTGCCTGTATCAAATGATACAGATGAGCCTAGTACAAGTCAAAGTGCATTAGCGACTGCTGTAGAAGAAAATTATATATATTACATTGCTGGTGCTACATTGGACTCAGTACTGCAGAGGAAGAGTTTATGCCATTCTTGTTTGGATGCTGCAAGAAATTCAAAAGATTGTACAGAGCCTGATGTGCCTCAGCACAGGACCTTTCTCACTGAATATTGTGATTTGGGAGGGTTAAAGAAACCTGATTCTGGATTCTACAGAATTTCTCGTGAAACAGAAAGAGTATTCCAAGAATACAAAGAGACATTATTGTTACATGAATCTGCTATTAATGAAAATTTTATTCAAACAATTGAAGATAATTGTCAAAATATTGTACTACCAGATTGCTGTAACATAAAAAAATTAATTATTAAGCATTACTTGAAAAATTGTCTGTAAATAAACGGGCTCGTGAAACTTGTTTTGGGTCTGCATCCACCCATAAAAAAACAAAGTAAATTCTGTATGTCTAAAAATGTATTTAATCAATTTTCAATTATGGGTAAATTTTCTTTTTTGTCATGCATCATTTATTTGTCTTTATTATGCTGCATCTTGTTATCTTTGATTATGTAATATTCTGTATGAAATTAATTTAATGTGTAATTATGTGCCAAATGTTACTTTTTGTGAAGTATATATATATATATTTTTTTTTAATTGGTCTTAAACTCCTGCATGTTGATTTAATCAGCTATCTATTACTTATTTTAAATCCACTTAATTTGTAATTACTTTTTTATTTGTTGTTGTTGCTGAGCACCATCTTTTTTGTCTCGGATCTTCTGTATTCTTCAATCATGTTTTACGCTGTTAAAAATCGACTTACTGTCAAACATCATCTTTAATTTTTTGTCTTGAATCTTCTATATCCTGTACTCAGCCATGTATAAATTTGTTAAATCTGCCCATTTTGTAATTATCTATAAAATTTTATTTTTTGTCAAAGAACATGTGTATGTGATAAATCTGTACTTCCATCCTGTATTCTTCAGCTGTGTTATATTTTGTTTAAAATCGACTTGAGTCGAATTTGCTGCATGTTGTATTACTTTGTTTGAAATCAACGCAATTTAAAATTCTCAATTCTATGTTCTCAATTTGTAGTTAGATGTAAAATTTTGTTTTTGTTAAGCATAATTTATATGCTTTGAATTTCTGTCTGCATCCTGTCTGCGATATTTAATACAATAAGTGTGGTTAGAATCATTCCTCTTTGTACAGATTTCTCGATTTGTAGTTGTATGTACTCTTTATTTTTTGTCAAGCATATATATTTTTTTTAATCTCGAATATTCTCCATCCTGTATTACTTACCAATGTATTAATTTGTTTGAAATCAACCCAATTTAAAATTCTCTTTAAATTTCATTTTTTGTCAAGCATATGCACGTGATAAATCTGTACTTGTATCCTGTACTCTTCAGGTTTAATGTAAAAATTGTCTATTAGAAAAAATTGAATGGAACTGGAATGCAAGACAGACTTGTAAAATTATTTCTTAATGCTGGGCAGAAGCAGCCATTTGTTAAAAATGAAATAATAAAATTACAAAAGGGCATTACTTAAAAACAAAGAAATAATAATAAAAGACTACAAAAGCTGTTTTACTGCCTCTTAAAAACTTCAGACAGAAATATAACGCCAGATTAATGACCAGTACTTGGAACACTCTGAAAAGGACCACACACATTAAGCCCCTTAGGCAACCGCCAAAAAAAGCCCCTGCCAAGTCTTAAGAAATGCACGATGAAATCTAGAAGCGAGCAGATTGGCCAAAACTGAGTCCAATCAGAAGAAGACCCAATAAAGAAATGCAAGAAGAAAACCCCCTCAAAAAAAAAAAATATGAGAGACTTGAAGGAAGATGAAAAAAAAAATTTAAAAAGAAGAGATTCTGAATTGCTTTCTGACTGACAACATGTAAATTTTTTTTTTTTTTTTTTTTTTGCTGCCTCTTCACCATGACTCATCTCACGTACGTTAAGATGTGCTTGCCGTTGGCCCAAATAATATATATGAAAATATGTCGTAGATATTAAGAAAGCTGTGAATTAAGTGCAGATTATCAAAGAAGTGTTCCCAGTGATGATTCATCTATGCCCTGGCTGCACCCTAGCATCTAGTGATCTGCCTCAGCAGAACGCAAATGAGGTGCCTGTATACCTATGGCTACGTTACTCTGATAAACATGGGCTGGAATGTCCATGATGGCCTTGGTAGACATGAAAACGGAATTATACTTCCAGTTTACATTGAAGGTCAGTTCAATAGAAACGGCCTTGGTTTTTCCAATAAAGACTAAATTTTTAAGTCCTGATGTTTGAAGTTTGATTTTGGAAGTTTTTTGAAGTCTTAATGTTATCTCTGCTTACTTTAGTCAGTTATGTGATGAGGGAATAAATTCAGAAAATTACACTCAGTTGGCCACAAGTTACATTTCTTTTCCCAGACATACTGAATGGGAATATAGTTAGAATATTTTTCTACTAATTTGAAATATTCTAACTATGGATGTTTTAATTTTTTATATAAACTCCTTGTAATAGAAATAAAAAAGTTCTAAACAAAAAAAAAAGCTAAAGAGATAGCAAAAAAAAGGAAGCCGAGAAATACGTAAAAATTATGAAGAATTCAAAGTCGCAGCGGTGAAGGAACATATAGCAAATTATATAAAATAAACAAACAAGAAATAAACCTGGAATGAAAGTAAATTAATAATAGCTGAAAGAAAAAGCAGGAACATATTAATAATAAAGCTTAAAAATAATAATTAGACATTGTAGGTTTATTTAAGGATGATTATGAAGACTGAGAAGTTTGATTAGGTTTTGATTGTATTGTGCTATTTTTTAAGGTTGCAGCTGCTCAGTAGGTTGGGATAACTAAAGTGCAACTTTCTATGATGCAGTCCATTTGTGTAGCTATATTCTCATAAGTTTTTTTTGAAGGAAACAGCTGCAGCAAAAGATTTCCCAATAGTAGGTGTCCTGGATTCTATGATTTTCCTAGCTTCAGGATATATGTTCTCAGTTTTAACAATTTGTATTTCTTTCTCAACTTTCCATTTTTCACAAGTTTTCGAGTACGGTGGGTGATCCTTTTTACAGTTGACAGAACAGACTTGAGCTTCACAGTTTTGATTGTCATGGCCGACTGCACTGCAGCGGGCACATGTCAGTTTACCATGGCAAGAGGTCATTGAGTGGCCAAAACAATGGCAATTGAAACATCTTAGAAGGTTAAGGATGTATGGTCTTATAGGGCATTCAAGATAACCAGCTTTTATTGATTTTGGAAGTTTAGATGAGTATTGTCAAAATAATGTGTTTGGTGGGAACAGGCTTCTATCATGGAAGATTGAAATTCGTTTAACGGCATAACTCTTTGATATTTTAAATTCTCAAGTGTATCACTATTTTAAATTCTCAAGTGTTATCAAGTGTATCAAGTGTTCACTCTCTGAAATGTATTGTAGATCTGGTTGAGAAATAACACCACGACAGAAAAATGTTCTGTGTATACTTTCAGTACTGGTATATTGGCAAATTGAGTACATTTTTTTAAGTTATTAGCTTGCTTGTTATTTTCAACTTCAATTAGTAGTTCACCTGATTTGAGCTTTTTAACGGATTTTAGATCACCCACTATTGATTGCAAAGTTTTCTGAATTAGAAAAGGAGAAGTCTTAAAGAAATCTCCTACATTTCTCTTTACCACAAAAAATCTAGCTTCACCATTCATGAATACATTGTTCTTATTCAGAGCGGAAGAAAACTCCTCCAGTCTATCCACCCAAGTTTTCGCTTTTGAATTTCCACTAGCTTGGCCCGAGCCAGACGTATTATTCGCAATACCCATGTTTGTAGCCATAATAAGAGAAAAGGGAAAAAAAGGGGCGAGTGTTTCTTCCAACACACAAACGCAAAGGGTTTTTAAGAATCCTCTCTGGGACACCTATAACAACTCACCAGCTACCAGGTTGCCGACCCAGTTCAGGCATCACCTGTGGTAGTCCGGTGTTTCTCGTTCGAGTAATCACCATTGTCTCTCCTTCACCAAGGGCACCAGTCTCCCAGTGTGATCCCAAGGCTAGACTACCGTAGCACCCTCACCAAAATCTTTGCCCCAATAGCCAGCACCACATCTTCACCGGACTAAACTTAATTAATGGATTAGTAGTTAATGTACTTTTTTTTTCATCATTTTTAATCTTTTTTTTACAGGTTTTTTTTTTTTTTTATATATAAACAAGCAATGCAGAAACAAAAGAAGAGATAAGTTAAAATACAAAATAAAAAAAGGTAAGTAGAACTTTGTTAGTGTTTCCATATTTTTGCTTTTCTCAAAAATTTTTATTTTATTTTTTTTTTTTTTAAGAATAGAACTCAAACGAAAACAGACCAAGAACTTATTGGTATTTGAAAAAAGTGAACAACTCAAAATTTAATTTAAAAAAATAAATAAATACAAAGAAAGAATTTTTTTATATTAATAAATTTGTTAAGTTTTAATTTTTCTTGTTTTTACTGAGGTTAACATTTTCCTAATTACTAGTCATATTACATTACTAAAACATAAAGTTTAACATTTCTAATGTGCAGGACTTTGCTTAATATTAAACTTAAAAAATTGACCATTTACTAATGGTCTTTATCACTACCTCTGTAGAGCAGTATGGGAGTTTCCAAGAAAACTTGGAATACCTTTATTCTATTTTACAAACTTTCGAATTCTGATACTCCCCTCATATTTCTTATAAAATTTTTTAAAACTATTTAGTCTGCAACTATGGATGTTTTGGAAACAAATCACGTAAAAGTCAGACATAAATCTTTTTACAATAATGTTTATATTTGTTTTGTATCTCAGCTTCTAATTAACATAATCTCATAAGTAATATATCATTTTAAAAGTTATTGGAATTGTAGAGTACATCTGTCACCAGATGGCACTTTTAATAATTCAATATCTCCAATTCTGATTGTGATTAAATTACTTATCAGGATTAGATTAGGAGACCATAGCCCCTACTGGGTTGAGGATTTGCCCCAATCAGAATTTTAAAAGGTCCTTTATACAGTCAGCGAACAGGCTATTTCAAATTATGATGTGTAAAAAGACACCGTAGTCTCATCACAGCTTTAAAACCACAGTGGTAAATTTATGCTCTATTTGCACTATCAGCTTTTGTAAGTTCTATAACGGGATAAGGGTGCGAACAAGCAGAACTCTGCTACAGTCACAATTTCCGAAAATTTTAACACAGTGAGCGAACAGGCTGTTTCAGTTACTGAAACGAGGACGTCACCAGCGCTACCAAATGAGAATTTATTACAGTTAAAATTTTCAATAAAGCTATTTGCACTGTATGTCAATAAGCTGTTGTACGTCCTGAAGCAGGTAAAAATCGCCACCAAGCGAGATTTTGTACGATCAGATTTTTCTAAGGATCGCAAACCATCTGCTCACCGAAAACGGCTGGCTAGTTAAAAGATAATTTGAGAAACAGCATGGAAAAGTAGTGATTTAGGAAAGGGGGATCCATACATGCTTATTGATTCTCATGAAATCTTTTTAAGGCCAAATGAAATCACCTTTTTAAAACCTAAATTTAAATGACAAATATTCATAATGCATGATATTTTGTAATTAACACTAGTAATAGGTGTTAATACAAACAAGTGTAAATAAATACAAGTTCCGTTACTATAGACTTAAGTTGCTCAAAAGAAACACAGTAAAGCTCAACTACATTTAAGCCCAGGAAAGCCTCAACCGTTGCACAGCAAGTGTCTCCATGGTGACCCAGTGAATCTCAGTTAAAATTCAGAATTTACGTTTTCAGACTGTTTCATCTATATTAACTGTAACATGTTCTTATTGATATATATAATTCAACTGTTACTGCACTTGTAACTAAAAATGGTCCGAGTTTCTCCTGATGATGCCCTGATGAGCAGGGCGAAAAGCTTTGACAAGATGAAAAAGTTTTTGTAATTTTTAATGAATTTAATTAAATTTATCTTTTTATACATGTTTTAAAGTGTATTTTTTATCAAATTTGTGGTTCTCTACAATGACATGTATGTCTAGATATCTCTATATGGGATGTGATTTCATATAAGTAGTAGACTATTCATGGTATTAGCCGCGGCTTATACAGCAATGCGTCTTATCTGATAAAAAGTAATTTATTTTCTCAATTTTTCATTGGTGCGGCTTATCTCCCAAAAATTATGGTACCATTGATTACAAAACAATGTTACATTTCTTTCAGAGTTTTAAATCTTTAATTGAAACAGAAATAGCCACAAAGGTATTCTAGTGATGAAGCATCATTTTTTTTTTTTTTTTTTTTTTTTTTTTTTTTTTTTACGAATCATGGAAAATGTATTTGGAACAGCAGAAAAAAATTATGTGCTTGGCATATAGAGCATGGAGGGGTCATTTAAATGGTATTCCACAAGCTAAACAATCTTGAATTTATCAGATACTTAAAAATATAATGTACGAATTGGATGAAGAAATATTTAAGAAAATGTTTACTGAACTTATGACGCAGTTATAAAGTTATCCAGATGCTTTTAGGTTTTATGAATATTTCAAAAAGTATTACAGCGATAGGGTTGAGAATTGGGCTTTTTGTTACAGAAAAGGTTCTAAACTCAATACAAATATGCATATAGAACATTTTCATAAAGATTTAAAACATATTTATATGGAAGAAAATACATGTAAATGGGTTGAAAGATAATGCAGCAGTCTTAGAAAATATATATTATCCATAAACAATATGATCATATTATTAAATTACAAAAAGAAAAAAAAAAAACATATTGTACCAGTGACATAAAGAAAGGGGGGGAAATACCTATAACTGTCTTAAAATTTCTGAGTCAAGTTGGTCAGTAAAATCTGAAATTTAGTTCAAACATTTATACAGTAAAAAAAAAAAAATTCATGTCTGCAACTCAAGTTGCAATCTACTTTGTAGAGACTGCTATAGCTGTTTAAAAGCATTTGATTGTAGTTGTCACAATTTTTGTACATTAAACAATCGTTCAGACACATACATGCAGTGAATATTTCTAAAGGTTAGTTGGTTGATTCTTAATGGCACAAGGTCCACAATAAGGTTGCACAGCTGCAAAATAAGGTTATTGAGATCATGAGGGCAGAGTGTCATACTTGGTGATAGTGCAGATAGTGACAAGCATGTTAATATGGACCTGAACTGCAACAGCCTGGAGATCAGTATTTAAAGTGATATTAGTGTGAGGAGCATCATTAGAAATTAGAAGAGCACACCACCCGTAGCCCTAACAGATTGGGTAAAATCTCTTCTGAAACAGATACAGTCACAAATTTTTACATTATCATGTTGTCTTAAATATGTCTCTTGAAATGCAAAACAAAATGGCCGATGATCAGAAATTATTTCTTTGATTTCATCTTGTTTATTTATAAAACATCGGCAATTCCAAGAAATGAAAGTAGTAATAATTTTCTTTAATTTAGATGAGAACATCCACATCATTATCATCCGATGCAGTAGACATATTATCCTCAGCATCAGAAGGATGGAGACTGATTATGTAATCTTGTTTGATAGGATTTATTTCAGATGTCTTAATAGAGTTAGTGGCAGGTACTTTTAGAATTTTCTTTTTATATTGTGACAGGAAGATGAGTTAGAATGTTTTAGAGAGCTAGGATTATGTCCCTTGGCAGACAATATGCTTTTTGTTATTTGTGAAGATTCCTTGAATGTAGATGGTTTAGATTGGGAGGACTGTGTGGAGGTGGAAGACTGACTAAGTTTTGTTTGTGGTTTTGAAGAACTGATTTGTATGGTATCACTTTGAAGACAGGTATCGTTATGGCATTCTGTTGGTGTAGCTATTGTTTGATATGTTTTTTTGATAGAAGTAACAGCAGCATATGGTTTTCCGATGGTAGGGGTTCTAGATTCAAAAAATTTTCTAGCTTCTGGGTATGATATTCTATGTTTTGTTTTAATAGTTTGTATTTCTTTTTCCAGTTTCCATTTTTTGCAAGCTTTGCAAGTATTTCACTCTCTGGAATGTATTGTAGATATGGTTCAGAAATAGCACCACGACAGATATTCCATGTTCTGTGTATACTTATGGTGACTAGTATATTGGCAAATTGAGAACATTTTGTTAAGTTATTAGCTTGCTTGTTATATTCAACTACAATTAGTAGTTCACCTGATTTGAGCTTTTTAAAGGATTTTGGATCACCTACTATTGATTGCAAAGATTTCTGAATTAGAAAAGGAGAAGTCTTAAAGAAATCTCCTTCATTTCTCTTTACCACAAAAAATCTAGCTTCACCATTCATAAATACATTGTTCATACATTGTTCTCATTCAGAATGGAAGAAAACGCCTCCAGTCTATCCATCCAAGTTTTTGCTTTTGAATTTCCACTAGCTTGGCCCGAACCAGACGCATTATTCGCAATACCCATGTTTGTAGCCATAATAAGAGAAAAGGAAAAAAAGGGCTGACTGTTTCTTCCAACACACAAACGGTTTTTTAAGAATCCTCTCTGGGTCACTCATAACCACTCACCAGCTACCAGGTTGCCGATCCAGTTCAGGCATCACATGTGGTAGTCATGTTAGTCCGGTATTTCTCGTTCGAGTAATCACCGTCGTCTCACCTTCACCAAGGGCACCAGTCTCCCAGTGTGACCCCAAGGCTAGACTACCGTGGCACCCTCACCAAAATCTTTTCCCCGATAGCCAGCACAACACCTTCACCGGACCAAACTTATTTAATGGATTAGTAGTTAATGTACATTTTTTGTGTTTTATCATTTTTAATTTTTTTTTTTATAAACAAGCAACGCAGAAGCAAAAGGAGAGGTAAGTTGAACTCTGTTAGTGTTGCCATATTTTTGTGTTTTTCAAAACTCGAACAAACAAAAACAAACGAAGTACTTATTGGCAGTGCAAAAAAAAAAACAGACCAAGAACTTATTGGCATTTGAAAAAAGTGAACAACTCAAAAGTTAAAAGGAAAAAAAATAGAAAGGAAAAATAGAAAAAGAAAGGAGAAAATAAATGATCTCTCGTGCCTGGGGTTTGTGACACCCCCTGAATACCTTAAAATGGTATCCACCTTTGGGAATATTTCTGAAGGAGTTAATAACGATTCTGGTCCATTAAATGCAGAAACTCTCAGCTTCACACAAAGTTCCAGCAATAATGATACTGATCACATAGACGATTGCCAAAACAAAGCGAATAACATTTCAGTCGAATCTTTGATAAATGGATGTAAACACCTTACGTATTTTACTTGCATCTAAAACTGAATCTTAATGTACAAGCCTTTCCCACTTTAAAGATTGAGAAATCTTCTTGACATTCAATAATTTTGTTGGTATTATCCAAGAAACACAACTTGGCAAAGGATGGAAACCCTTACAAACTGGAATGATTCTCTCCACTCTTAGTATATTAAATTTAGCAAGTGAATTATTTTCTGAATTTTTCCTTTTCTTCCTTCCCGGCCGACTAACTCAGGATGCTTTAGAAAATGTATTTGGCCAAATAAGAAGAAAATCCTCTGCAAAACCCACTGCTCTGCAAGCCAAAATGGCATTGAGGTTAATTTGTCTTTTGCAATTTATTTCTGATGTACGAAGGGCAAATTATGCAAGTAACAGCGATTTCCATCTGCTGGATGTGGCTGCAATGAATAAATCAATTTCTTCTGCGGCACAAGATAATACTTTTGTTGCTTTGCCTGTATCAAATGATACAGATGAGCCTAGTACAAGTCAAAGTGCATTAGCGACTGCTGTAGAAGAAAATTATATATATTACATTGCTGGTGCTACATTGGACTCAGTACTGCAGAGGAAGAGTTTATGCCATTCTTGTTTGGATGCTGCAAGAAATTCAAAAGATTGTACAGAGCCTGATGTGCCTCAGCACAGGACCTTTCTCACTGAATATTGTGATTTGGGAGGGTTAAAGAAATCTGATTCTGGATTCTACAGAATTTGTCGTGAAACAGAAAGAGTATTCCAAGAATACAAAGAGACATTATTGTTACATGAATCTGCTATTAATGAAAATTTTATTCAAACAATTAAAGATAATTGTCAAAATATTGTACTACCAGATTGCTGTAACATAAAAAAATTAATTATTAAGCATTATTTAGTAATACTTGAAAAATTGGTTGGTTGGTTGGTTAATGGTTTTTTGTGGCGCAAGGTCCAAATTAGGACATTCTGCGCCAACCGTAATTAATTAAGGCAACTAAGTAAAAATAGTAAAAAGCATCTGGATGGGGGCTCCCATCCAGATTGTCAAGAAAATGGTCACTTTAGAAAAGGATGAGACAAGAATGAAATATAAATAAATAAAAGTTAAATTTGACTGTAAAAGCCTGAGTCTTTTAAAAAGTTAATTAATTCAGAGTGTGGATTTTTTCCTAAAAGGATCATGAGATTAGGTAAGGAAGTTCCAAAGTAGTGGCAATACAAATGACGGAGGCAAGGGCAGTTGGTCAGAATGTGGCGTATGGTAAGCTGGCTGAAATGACATTTGGGACAAGAAGGTTCATGTTCTGCAAGAAGTAAATGCTTGTGTGTCAATCTTGAATGCCCAATTCTTAGTCTGGTAATGATAACATATTTCCGTGGTGTAAAAGAAGGCCACATTGCAATATTTGATTTAATTTCTCGTAATTTATTATTATTTGCACATTCCCACTCTCGTTGCCATATATTTCTTAGAAAACTTCTTAGGGTATGTTTTACATCTTCATAAGGAACTGGACAATTAAAAGTAGTCAAAGCCTGTTTTGCTGCCTTATCTGCCTCTTCATTACCCTTAATACCAACATGGCTAGGAACCCAGCAAAATAAAATGTTATATCCCTTTCTTAAAAGGTCGTTATGCATTTTAAAAACAGAAGTAAAAGAAGGTGAGCAAGAGCTAGATTTCAAGGAATCCAAGACACTCTTTGAGTCAGTGTAGATAATGAATTTTTTATGACTATGAGATGAAATGAATTTCAGAGCAATTTCAACAGCACAAAACTCAGCAGAAAAAATGGAAAATGAGCTAGGGAGACGATAGCTATAAACAGTATTATTTGAGACAACACCACAGCCAACAAGATGATCTGCCTTTGAGCCATCTGTGTAAATATCAATATAGTCCCTATATGTATAGCGATGAGATGTGAAAAGTGTCTGAAATACAGATGCATCAGTACATGATTTGTCGAAACCTTTAAAAAGGTGTATGCAAGTGATACTCTCAGAGTTCCAAGGAGACCTATAGAAAAAAGAGCGAGGGCGAATATTGGTATCGCTGTGAGATGTGCCTGAAACAATGTTTTTAATTCGCAGTCCAAAATGAGGAATGCATGAGGGGCGATTCTGAAAGAGTTGATGATCTATGCTGCCTATATAAGGATGAAGCGGATGATGAGAGTGTGAAAGGATGCGGTAATACAACTCCAAAGAACGTTGTTGTCTGATATGAGATAAAGGAGGCTCCACACAGTCAGCATATAGGCTGACAACAGGAGAGGTGCGAAAGGCACCAGAACAAATTCGCAGAGCAGTATTGTGCACTGTGTCCAGTTTTTTCAGATAAGATGTGCAAGTAGAGCCATAAACCTGACAAGCATAATCTATTTTGGAACGGATCAGAGCTCGATAAATTTTAAGCAAAGACATACGATCAGCACCCCAAGAAGTGTTGGAAAGCACTTTTAAAATGTTTAATGATTTATCACATTTTGTCCGTAAATGTAAAATATGTGGAATAAAATTAAGTTTTTTGTCAAAAATTACACCCAAGAAACGAGCAGTGTCTACAACAGAAATTAGATTTCCGTTCATAAAAATCTCTGGGTCAGGATGGAGAGCACGTTTACGACAAAAATGCACACATTGTGTTTTGTCAGTAGAAAATGTAAAGCCATTTACTTTTGTCCATTTTGTAATGCGATTGATAGCAAGTTGTAGTTGGCGTTCAATGAAGCGCATGTCGTTTCCCTTGCAAGAAATCTGCAGGTCGTCAACATACAAAGTGCCTTGTACAGTAGGTGGTAATTGTTTAAGAATATCATTTATCTTTAATGAGAAGAGTGCGACACTCAAGACACTGCCTTGAGGTACACCCTCCTCCTGAAAGTAAAAATTTGAATACACCGAACCAATGCGAACACGGAATCGTCTAACTTTTAGAAAATTTTGAATAAAAATAGGAAGGTTTCCTCGAAAGTCTAAATTAAAGAGATCTTGTAAAATACCATAACGCCAGGTTTTGTCATAAGCTTTTTCAATATCAAAAAATACTGATACCAGGTGGCTACGTCTAATAATAGAATTGCGAATATTGGTCTCCAGAAAAAGGATGTTGTCAATTGTCGAACGGCCTTTGCGAAACCCACTTTGCCATGGAGAAATTAACTTTTCTTTCTCAAGAATGAAAATAAGACGATTATTGACCATTTTCTCTAGTAGTTTGCACGGGCAGCTTGTCAAGGCGATTGGCCGATAGTTTTTTGGATCAGAAGCATCCTTACCAGGTTTGGGGAACGGAATAACGATAGCATCATGCCATGCAATAGGAAAAACATGCTCCGACCAGATTCTATTATAAAGTTTAAGCAGGTTTTTAAGGGAATATTTTGATAAATGTTTAATCATGGGGTAGGTAATGCCATCAGGCCCAGGAGCAGAGGTACGAGTACTCTTCAGACTATTGGTTAATTCGTTTTCCGTAAAAGGCCTATTGTAATCTTCGGATAAGTTAGAATTAAAGTTGATAGTAGAACGTTCAACTTTATGTTTGTGTGACAGAAATGGTTCAGAATAGGAATTTTAATTTGAGGTGCTAGATAAAGTACTAGCAATGGTATCTGCAATATTTTTGGTTGAGGTAATGGTTTGATTATTAATATTTAGAAAAGTGATACAGCTATTTGATTGGATACCCATAGTTTTTTTTACACGTTGCCATAACTGCTTGCTGCTAATATTTGAAGTTATACTGGATACATATCTGATCCATGATTCTCTCTGAGACTTTCTCCGAATTTTACGTGCATTGGCCCTTGATTGCTTGAATGCTATGTAATTCGATGTGGTCGGATATCTGCGAAATATCCCCCATGCTTTTTGTTGAAGCTTTTTAGCTATTTTGCAATCCTCATTCCACCACGGTTTTGAGTGTTTAATAGGATGACCAGACGATTTAGGAATATATAGATTTGCTGAACTAATAATGATATTGGTAACTTCACTCACTGCTGTATTAACATCACCCTGAATTTTATCACTTGTGATTGTTGCATTTAAAGAAAAAGCAGCCCAGTCAGCTTTGTCATAAATAAAATGAGGATTACGAAGAAGAGTTTGATTAAAATCATAAAAAGATAAAAACAATGGGAAGTGGTCACTATTGTATAAGTCACTGCTAACAAAGAAATTAAAATATGGGTAAAGAATAGGTGAGCAGAGGGCAAGGTCTATTGCATGGAATGTTCTGGTAGGTTCATGGAAATAAGTATTGTCTCCGTTATTTAAGATGCACAAGCAGTTGTCTGTAATAAATTCTTCAATAATTTTTCCACGAATATTAAGGTCTGGACTTCCCCAAAGAGGGTTATGTCCATTAAAGTCACCGAGAATCAGAAATGGTGTAGGAAGTTGTGAGATTAAATTATTCAGGTCGTGTTTTTGTAAAGATAATTTTGGTGGTAGATAGAGTGTGCACACAGTAATCAACAGGTGTATATTAATCTGAACAGCAACAGCTTGGATGTTAGTATTCAGAGAGATGTTTGCATGTGGGATATTGTTTGAAATAAGAAGTGCTACCCCTCCAGCTGCTTTGTTAGTTTGCAGTGAATCATTTCTAATGCAGTTGTAGCTACGAAAATTGAAATTATCGCTTTGTTTAAGATATGTTTCCTGGAGAGCGAAACAAATTGGTCGATGATCAGAAGTAATGTCTTTCATATAATCTCGTTTAGCAAGAAGACCTCTACAATTCCAGGAAATGAAATTAGTCATATATTAGAAAAAAATTATATAGAAATTAGATTAGAACATCTACGTCACTTTCTTCTGAAGCAGTAGACATATACGCTTCTTCGTCAGAAGGGTGCAGACCAATACAATCATCATTATCTTTTTTCTTTGCAGGCAAATTAATAGTAGATTTGGAAATCTTTTTCTTTTTAACTATATTACTCTGTGAAGATGATTTTGAATGTTTTAAACTGTCAGAGCTATTATTTTTGAAAGATTTTGTTTCTATGGGTTTTTTCAAGGTTTGCATGCTTTTTCTTGGGTAAGTGGGTTTTTGATTAGAAGTCAGAGTTATCTGACTAGACTTAGTTTTGGCATTCTGAACATTTTTATTATTTGTTTCTACTGGAGAACTGCTTTTGATAGGGACATCTGTTTGAGTTGCTGTAGTTTGATAAATTTTCTTTGAAGAAGTAACAGCTGCATAAGATTTACCAACGGTAGGCGTCCTGGAATCAACTATTTTCCGTGCTTCAGGATATGATATATTGTGCTTTATTTTGACAGTCTGAATTTCCTTTTCAGTTTTCCATTTCTCACAAGATTTTGAGTAGGATGGGTGGTCTTTCTTACAATTAACACAGCATATAGTAGCTTGACAGTTTTGATTATCATGTCCCACAGCACTGCAGCGGGCACATGTTAGATTTCCACGACAGGCCGTTTTTGAATGACCGAATCTTTGGCAGTTGAAACATCGGAGTGGATTAGGAACATATGGTCTGAGAGGGCAGTCAAGATAACCAGCTTTTATTGATCGTGGGAGAGTAGATGAATCTATAGTAAGGATTATATGTTTAGTGGGAATTTTATTACTATCTCTGAAAATGTAGATACGTCGAACAGCTGTAACTTTTTGATCTTTTAAGTTTTCTAGGATTTCAGATTCAGGGATATATTGCAAGTCTGGTTCTGAAATTACACCACGGCTACTATTTAGTGTTCTTTGGGTACTCACGGTTATAGGTATATTTGCAAATAAAGTGCTTTTCTTTAAATTAGTTCCTTGTTTGGTATTCATAACTTCAATAAGCAGTTCCCCAGATTTCAGTTTTTTGACAGATTTCGCTTCACCTATTATGGATTGTATTGCTTTCTGAATTAAAAAAGGTGATGTTTTATTGAAATCACCATCATTCCTTTTAATAACAAAGAACCTAGCATCAGTGCTCTCACTGCTAATGAAAATATTATTTTCGTTTAAGGAAGAAGAAAAGTCTTCCACTCTATCGCCCCAAGATTTAGAATTCGCTTGGCCCGAGCCAGACGCATTAATCTCATTTCCTTTAGTTGTAGCCATAATTAAATTAAATAAAAGGGTTCGAGGGTTTCCTTAGTCCCACAAGTCAGCCCATTTCTTGAACGGACGGAAAGCAAAGGGTTTTCAGAATCGCTCCCTGGGACGCCCATAACCACTCACCAGCTACCAGACCGTCGACCCAGATTGGGAATCACATGTGGTAGTCGTGTTAGTCCGGTGTTTCTCGTTCGAGTAGTCACCATTGTCTCACCTTCACCAAGGGCACCAGTCTCCCAGTGTGATCCCAAGGCTAGACTACCGTGAGACCCTCACCAAATCGCTAACCCAATAACCAGCGCCACATCTACACCGGTCTCAGCTTGATTAATTTTTTAGAAGTTAAGAATATTTCGTATAACCAACAAGAACAAGGTCAAAAAACAAAAGGTGAGTGAAAATAAACAAGGTAAGTAGAAACTAAAAAGGTGAGTAAAACAAGGTAAGTAGTTTCAATTTTTTTTTTTTTTTAAGTTTTTCAAAATTTTAAATTTTTTTTCCATTTTTTTTTACAAGAACAAGAACAAGTACCAAAACCTTATTGGCAGTAAAAACCAAAAAAACTAAAAGGACGAGAAAGAAAAAAAAAAAAAATTAAATAAAAAAATAAATTAAATAAAAAAATAAATAAATTAAATAAAAATGAAATAAATAAATAAAATAAACCAAAAAAGAAAGAAATAAAAGAAAGGAAGGTAGAAGGTTAAAAAAAAAAAAAAAAAAAAAAAAAGAAGAGAATAAAAAGATCACTCGGGCCCGGGGTGCATGACTCCCCCTGAATACCTGAAGAAGGTACCCCCCTGGGGGCTTGAAAAATTGTCTGTAAATAAACGGGCTCGTGAAACTTGTTTTGGGTCTGCATCCACCCATAAAAAAACAAAGTAAATTCTGTATGTCTAAAAATGTATTTAATCAATTTTCAATTATGGGTAAATTTTCTTTTTTGTCATGCATCATTTATTTGTCTTTATTATGCTGCATCTTGTTATCTTTGATTATGTAATATTCTGTATGAAATTAATTTAATGTGTAATTATGTGCCAAATGTTACTTTTTGTGAAGTATATATATATATATATTTTTTTTTAATTGGTCTTAAACTCCTGCATGTTGATTTAATCAGCTATCTATTACTTATTTTAAATCCACTTAATTTGTAATTACTTTTTTATTTGTTGTTGTTGCTGAGCACCATCTTTTTTGTCTCGGATCTTCTGTATTCTTCAATCATGTTTTACGCTGTTAAAAATCGACTTACTGTCAAACATCATCTTTAATTTTTTGTCTTGAATCTTCTATATCCTGTACTCAGCCATGTATAAATTTGTTAAATCTGCCCATTTTGTAATTATCTATAAAATTTTATTTTTTGTCAAAGAACATGTGTATGTGATAAATCTGTACTTCCATCCTGTATTCTTCAGCTGTGTTATATTTTGTTTAAAATCGACTTGAGTCGAATTTGCTGCATGTTGTATTACTTTGTTTGAAATCAACGCAATTTAAAATTCTCAATTCTATGTTCTCAATTTGTAGTTAGATGTAAAATTTTGTTTTTGTTAAGCATAATTTATATGCTTTGAATTTCTGTCTGCATCCTGTCTGCGATATTTAATACAATAAGTGTGGTTAGAATCATTCCTCTTTGTACAGATTTCTCGATTTGTAGTTGTATGTACTCTTTATTTTTTGTCAAGCATATATATTTTTTTTAATCTCGAATATTCTCCATCCTGTATTACTTACCAATGTATTAATTTGTTTGAAATCAACCCAATTTAAAATTCTCTTTAAAATTTCATTTTTTGTCAAGCATATGCACGTGATAAATCTGTACTTGTATCCTGTACTCTTCAGGTTTTAAGTAAAAATTGTCTATTAGAAAAAATTGAATGGAACTGGAATGCAAGACAGACTTGTAAAATTATTTCTTAATGCTGGGCAGAAGCAGCCATTTGTTAAAAATGAAATAATAATAAAAGACTACAAAAGCTGTTTTACTGCCTCTTAAAAACTTCAGACAGAAATATAACGCCAGATTAATGACCAGTACTTGGAACACTCTGAAAAGGACCACACACATTAAGCCCTTTAGGCAACCGCCAAAAAAAGCCCCTGCCAGGTCTTAAGAAATGCACGATGAAATCTAGAAGCAAGCAGATTGGCCAAAACTGAGTCCAATCAGAAGAAGACCCAATAAAGAAATGCAAGAAGAAAACCCCCTCAAAAAAAAAAAAAAATTATAATGAGAGACTTCAAGGAAGATGAAAAAAAAAATTTAAAAAGAAGAGATTCTGAATTGCTTTCTGACTGACAACATGTAAAAGTTTTTTTTTTTTTTTTTTGCTGCCTCTTCACCATGACTCATCTCACCTACGTTAAGATGTGCTTGCCGTTGGCCCAAATAATATATATGAAAATATGTCGTAGATATTAAGAAAGCTGTGAATTAAGTGCAGATTATCAAAGAAGTGTTCCCAGTGATGATTCATCTATGCCCTGGCTGCACCCTAGCATCTAGTGATCTGCCTCAGCAGAACGCAAATGAGGTGCCTGTATACCTATGGCTACGTTACTCTGATAAACTTGGGCTGGAATGTCCATGATGGCCTTGGTAGACATGAAAACGGAATTATACTTCCAGTTTACATTGAAGGTCAGTTCAATAGAAACGGCCTTGGTTTTTCCAATAAAGACTAAATTTTTAAGTCCTGATGTTTGAAGTTTGATTTTGGAAGTTTTTTGAAGTCTTAATGTTATCTCTGCTTACTTTAGTCAGTTATGTGATGAGGGAATAAATTCAGAAAATTACACTCAGTTGGCCACAAGTTACATTTCTTTTCCCAGACATACTGAATGGGAATATAGTTAGAATATTTTTCTACTAATTTGAAATATTCTAACTATGGATGTTTTAATTTTTTATATAAACTCCTTGTAATAGAAATAAAAAAGTTCTAAACAAAAAAAAAAGCTAAAGAGATAGCAAAAAAAAAAGGAAGCCGAGAAATACGTAAAAATTATGAAGAATTCAAAGTCGCAGCGGTGAAGGAACATATAGCAAATTATATAAAATAAACAAACAAGAAATAAACCTGGAATGAAAGTAAATTAATAATAGCTGAAAGAAAAAGCAGGAACATATTAATAATAAAGCTTAAAAATAATAATTAGACATTGTAGGTTTATTTAAGGATGATTATGAAGACTGAGAAGTTTGATTAGGTTTTGATTGTATTGTGCTATTTTTTAAGGTTGCAGCTGGTCAGTAGGTTTGGATAACTGTGGTGCAACTTTCTATGATGCAGTCCGTTTGTGTAGCTATATTCTCATAAGTTTTTTTTGAAGGAAACAGCTGCAGCAAAAGATTTCCCAATAGTAGGTGTCCTGGATTCTATGATTTTCCTAGCTTCAGGATATATGTTCTCAGTTTTAACAATTTGTATTTCTTTCTCAACTTTCCATTTTTCACAAGTTTTCGAGTACGATGGGTGATCCTTTTTACAGTTGACAGAACAGACTTGAGCTTCACAGTTTTGATTGTCATGGCCGACTGCACATGTCAGTTTACCATGGCAAGAGGTCTTTGAGTGGCCAAAACAATGGCAATTGAAACATCTTAGAGGGTTAAGGATGTATGGTCTTATAGGGCATTCAAGATAACCAGCTTTTATTGATTGGGGAAGTTTAGGTAAGTATTGTCAAAATAATGTGTTTGGTGGGAACAGGCTTCTTATCATGGAAGATTGAAATTCGTTTAACGGCAATAACTCTTTGATATTTTAAATTCTCAAGTATTTCACTCTCTGAAATGTATTGTAGATCTGGTTGAGAAATAACACCACAACAGATCAATGTTCTGTGTATACTTTCAGTACTGGTATATTGGCAAATTGAGTACATTTTTTTAAGTTATTAGCTTGCTTGTTATTTTCAACTTCAATTAGTTGTTCACCTGATTTGAGCTTTTTAACGGATTTTAGATCACCCACTATTGATTGCAAAGTTTTCTGAATCAGAAAAGGAGAAGTCTTAAAGAAATCTCCTACATTTCTCTTTACCACAAAAAATCTAGCTTCACCATTCATGAATACATTGTTCTTATTCTGAGTGGAAGAAAACTCCTCCAGTCGATCCACCCAAGTTTTCGCTTTTGAATTTCCACTAGCTTGGCCCGAGCCAGACGTATTATTCGCAATACCCATGTTTGTAGCCATAATAAGAGAAAAGGAAAAAAAAGGGGCGAGTGTTTCTTCCAACACACAAACGCAAAGTGTTTTTAAGAATCCTCTCTGGGACACCTATAACAACTCACCAGCTACCAGGTTGCCGACCCAGTTCAGGCATCACCTGTGGTAGTCCGGTGTTTCTTGTCTCTCCTTCACCAAGGGCACCAGTCTCCCAGTGTGATCCCAAGGCTAGACTACCGTAGCACCCTCACCAAAATCTTTGCCCCAATAGCCAACACCACATCTTCACCGGACTAAACTTAATTAATGGATTAGTAGTTAATGTACTTTTTTTTTCATCATTTTTAATCTTTTTTTTACAGGCTTTTTTTTTTTTTTTTTAATATAAACAAGCAATGCAGAAACAAAAGAAGAGATAAGTTAAAATACAAAATAAAAAAAGGTAAGTAGAACTTTGTTAGTGTTTCCATATTTTGTGTTTTTCAAAAATTTTTATTATTTTTTTTTTAAAGAATAGAACTCGAACAAAACAAACAAAAAAACAAACCAAGAACTTATTGGTATTTGAAAAAAGTGAACAACTCAAAATTTAATTTAAAAAAATAAATAAATACAAAGAAAGAATTTTTTTATATTAATAAATTTGTTAAGTTTTAATTTTTCTTGTTTTTACTGAGGTTAACATTTTCCTAATTACTAGTCATATTACATTACTAAAACATAAAGTTTAACATTTCTAATGTGCAGGACTTTGCTTAATATTAAACTTAAAAAATTGACCATTTACTAATGGTCTTTATCACTACCTCTGTAGAGCAGTATGGGAGTTTCCAAGAAAACTTGGAATACCTTTATTCTATTTTACAAACTTTCGAATTCTGATACTCCCCTCATATTTCTTATAAAATTTTTTAAAACTATTTAGTCTGCAACTATGGATGTTTTGGAAACAAATCACGTAAAAGTCAGACATAAATCTTTTTACAATAATGTTTATATTTGTTTTGTATCTCAGCTTCTAATTAACATAATCTCATAAGTAATATATCATTTTAAAAGTTATTGGAATTGTAGAGTACATCTGTCACCAGATGGCACTTTTAATAATTCAATATCTCCAATTCTGATTGTGATTAAATTACTTATCAGGATAAGATTAGGAGACCATAGCCCCTACTGGGTTGAGGATTTGCCCCAATCAGAATTTTAAAAGGTCCTTTATACAGTCAGCGAACAGGCTATTTCAAATTATGTGTAAAAAGACACCGTAGTCTCATCACAGCTTTAAAACCACAGTGGTAAATTTATGCTCTATTTGCACTATCAGCTTTTGTAAGTTCTATAACGGGATAAGGGTGCGAACAAGCAGAACTCTGCTACAGTCACAATTTCCGAAAATTTTAACACAGTGAGCGAACAGGCTGTTTCAGTTACTGAAACGAGGACGTCACCAGCGCTACCAAATGAGAATTTATTACAGTTAAAATTTTCAATAAAGCTATTTGCACTGTATGTCAATAAGCTGTTGTACGTCCTGAAGCAGGTAAAAATCGCCACCAAGCGAGATTTTGTACGATCAGATTTTTCTAAGGATCGCAAACCATCTGCTCACCGAAAACGGCTGGCTAGTTAAAAGATAATTTGAGAAACAGCATGGAAAAGTAGTGATTTAGGAAAGGGGGATCCATACATGCTTATTGATTCTCATGAAATCTTTTTAAGGCCAAATGAAATCACCTTTTTAAAACCTAAATTTAAATGACAAATATTCATAATGCATGATATTTTGTAATTAACACTAGTAATAGGTGTTAATACAAACAAGTGTAAATAAATACAAGTTCCGTTACTATAGACTTAAGTTGCTCAAAAGAAACACAGTAAAGCTCAACTACATTTAAGCCCAGGAAAGCCTCAACCGTTGCACAGCAAGTGTCTCCATGGTGACCCAGTGAATCTCAGTTAAAATTCAGAATTTACGTTTTCAGACTGTTTCATCTATATTAACTGTAACATGTTCTTATTGATATATATAATTCAACTGTTACTGCACTTGTAACTAAAAATGGTCCGAGTTTCTCCTGATGATGCCCTGATGAGCAGGGTGAAAAGCTTTGACAAGATGAAAAAGTTTTTGTAATTTTTAATGAATTTAATTAAATTTATCTTTTTATACATGTTTTAAAGTGTATTTTTTATCAAATTTGTGGTTCTCTACAATGACATGTATGTCTAGATATCTCTATATGGGATGTGATTTCATATAAGTAGTAGACTATTCATGGTATTAGCCGCGGCTTATACAGCAATGCGTCTTATCTGATAAAAAGTAATTTATTTTGTCAATTTTTCATTGGTGCGGCTTATCTCCCAAAAATTATGGTACCATTGATTACAAAAAAATGTTACATTTCTTTCAGAGTTTTAAATCTTTAATTGAAACAGAAATAGCCACAAAGGTATTCTAGTGATGAAGCATCATTTTTTTCTTTTTCTTTTTTTTTTTTTTTTTTTTTTTTACGAATCATGGAAAATGTATTTGGAACAGCAGAAAAAAATTATGTGCTTGGCATATAGAGCATGGAGGGGTCATTTAAATGGTATTCCACAAGCTAAACAATCTTGAATTTATCAGATACTTAAAAATATAATGTACGAATTGGATGAAGAAATATTTAAGAAAATGTTTACTGAACTTATGACGCAGTTATAAAGTTATCCAGATGCTTTTAGGTTTTATGAATATTTCAAAAAGTATTACAGCGATAGGGTTGAGAATTGGGCTTTTTGTTACAGAAAAGGTTCTAAACTCAATACAAATATGCATATAGAACATTTTCATAAAGATTTAAAACATATTTATATGGAAGAAAATACATGTAAATGGGTTGAAAGATAATGCAGCAGTCTTAGAAAATATATATTATCCATAAACAATATGATCATATTATTAAATTACAAAAAGAAAAAAAAAAAACATATTGTACCAGTGACATAAAGAAAGGGGGGAAAATACCTATAACTGTCTTAAAATTTCTGAGTCAAGTTGGTCAGTAAAATCTGAAATTTAGTTCAAACATTTATACAGTAAAAAAAAAAAAAAATTCATGTCTGCAACTCAAGTTGCAATCTACTTTGTAGAGACTGCTATAGCTGTTTAAAAGCATTTGATTGTAGTTGTCACGATTTTTGTACATTAAACAATCGTTCAGACACATACATGCTGTGAATATTTCTAAAGGTTAGTTGGTTGATTCTTAATGGCACAAGGTCCACAATAAGGTTGCACAGCTGCAAAATAAGGTTATTGAGATCATGAGGGCAGAGTGTCATACTTGGTGATAGTGCAGATAGTGACAAGCATGTTAATATGGACCTGAACTGCAACAGCCTGGAGATCAGTATTTAAAGTGATATTAGTGTGAGGAGCATCATTAGAAATTAGAAGAGCACACCACCCGTAGCCCTAACAGATTGGGTAAAATCTCTTCTGAAACAGATACAGTCACAAATTTTTACATTATCATGTTGTCTTAAATATGTCTCTTGAAATGCAAAACAAAATGGCCGATGATCAGAAATTATTTCTTTGATTTCATCTTGTTTATTTATAAAACATCGGCAATTCCAAGAAATGAAAGTAGTAATAATTTTCTTTAATTTAGATGAGAACATCGACATCATTATCATCCGATGCAGTAGACATATTATCCTCAGCATCAGAAGGATGGAGACTGATTATGTAATCTTGTTTGATAGGATTTATTTCAGATGTCTTAATAGAGTTAGTGGCAGGTACTTTTAGAATTTTCTTTTTTTTTTTTTTTATATTGTGGTTGGTTGGTTGGTTGGTTGGTTTTTTGTGGCACAAGATCCAGAATTGGATATGCTGCGCCAAACTTTATACTACTCTGGATGGGGGATCCCATCCATAGTCTAAAAAAGAAAAAGAATAGAAAAGATGTATATAATAATAGATAAATATAATAAAAAATAGAGTAAACAATGTATAAGATAAAACAATATGTAAAGATTATAAACAATGTATATAATAAAATGAGATGTAGAAAATGGCAGTGTAAATGATAAAATCAGTGATGAGGAATGATAAAGTAAATAATAAAATCATATATCGTAGTAAAAACCTGCCTCTTTTAAAAAGTTGGTCAGATGATAATGAGGATTAATACCCAACAGGTTAGTCAAATTTGGTGATGATAAATTAAAATAGTGCCTATACAGATGACGAAGGCAAGAGCAATCGGTGAGGATATGGCTAATGGTTAGTAAGCTGAAGTGGCATTTGGGACAGGTAGGTTCCTGTTCTCCAAGAAGTAAATGTTTGTGTGTAAGTCTCGAATGGCCAATCCTGAGACGAGTGATTATCACATCATAACTCCTAGGAGTATGTGTCGGCCAGACTGAAATGTGTGGTTTGATTCCCTGTAATTTATTATTTGTCTGACAATTCCACTCTCTTTGCCACATATTTTTTAAGAAAACTTTAAAGGAGTGCTTAACATCCTCATATGGAACTGGACAGTTAATATCAATCAATGCCTGTCTTGCTGCTTTATCTGCTAATTCATTGCCCTTGATGCCAACGTGACCAGGAACCCAACAGAATAATATGTCAAAGCCTTTTCTTAAAAGATCATTATAAGTTTTTAAAACTGACATAAAAGAAAGTGCACAAGCACTAGAAGAAAGAGAATCTAGGACACTCTTAGAGTCAGTGTAAATGATGAATTTCCTGTTGGGATGAGATGAAATAAAATTGAGTGCAACTTCAACTGCAAAAAACTCTGCAGAGAAAATGGAGAATGAGCAAGGAAGTCGATAACTAAAAATGGTTTCACCTGAAACAACACCACAACCAACCTGATTGCAAGTCTTAGAGCCATCAGTAAAAATCTCAATATAATCCTGATAAACGCTTCGCTGAGCAGCATAAAGTGCCCCAAAAATTGAAGCGTCTGTGTCAGATTTTCTAAAACCACTAAAAGGATGAAGGTGAGAAATAACCTGGAAGTTCCAAGGAGTCACATTTAAAAAGGAACGAGGACGAACTTTTGTGTGAAGATGAGGGGTACCAGCAAGAAAGTTTTTAATCCGAAGACCAAAATGTGGAATGCAAGATGGACGAATCAGAAAAAGATTTTCATTGTTGTTATTTAAATGGGGATGAAGTGGATGATTAGGATGTGAACGAATGCGATAGTAGAGATCCAACGATAGTTGTTGTCTAATATTGGCAAGAGAAGGCTCCACACAGTCAGCATAAAGACTAAGGATTGGAGAAGTGCGGAAAGCCCCTGAACAAAATCTAAGCGCACTATGATGTACTGTGTCTAATTTCTTAAGATAGGAAATGGGAGCTGAGCCATAAACTTGACAGGCATAATCTAATTTAGAACGGATAACAGCTCGGTAGATTTTCAGTAAAGAACTGCGATCTGCTCCCCAACAGGTATTTGAAAGTACCTTTAAAAGATTTAATGTTTTATCACATTTTGTCCTTAAATTTAAAATATGTGGCATAAAATTCAGTTTTTTGTCAAAGATAACGCCTAAAAAGCGGGCAGTGTCAACTACAGATATAATTCTATTGTTAATAAAAATCTCTGGATCGGGATGAAGACCTCGTCTGCGGCAAAAATGCACACAATGTGTTTTGTCAATTGAGAAAGTGAAACCATTTTTATCTGTCCATTTGGTAATATTATTGATGGCTAGTTGAAGCTGGCGCTCAATAAAACGCATATCATTTCCCTGGCAAGAAATCTGCAGGTCGTCAACATACAGGTTCCCATGAACATTTTGAGGTAGTTGTTTTAGTATATTATTAATTTTTATAGAGAAGAGTGTTACACTTAAGACACTACCTTGAGGAACCCCCTCTTCCTGGAAGTAAAAGTCTGAGTATACTGATCTAATTCGAACTTGAAAGCGTCTCACCTTTAAAAAATTCTCAATGAAAATAGGAAGATTGCCCCTTAAACCCAAATTAAAAATGTCCCTTAAAATGCCATAACGCCAGGTTTTGTCATACGCTTTTTCAATGTCGAAGAAAACTGACACCAAATGGTTACGTCTAACAATAGCATTCCGTATATTAGTCTCAAGCAAGAGAATATTGTCAATAGTAGAACGGCCTTGTCTAAAACCACTTTGCCATGGAGAAATTAGATTATTTTTTTCAAGATAGAAAACAAGTCTAGTATTTATCATTTTCTCAAGCAATTTACAAAGGCAGCTAGTGAGGGCAATAGGTCTATAATTTTTTGGGTCAGTAGTATCTTTACCAGGTTTTGGAAAGGGTATAACAATAGCATCGTGCCAAGCAATGGGGAAGATATTTTCGGTCCAGATTCTATTGAAGAGATGAAGTAGATTTTTGAGGGAAGCTTTGGAAAGATGTTTGATCATAAGGTAACTGATACCATCAGGACCGGGAGCGGAGTTATGAGTGTTTTTCAGGCTATTGTTCAGTTCATTGTCTGTAAATGGGCTATTGTATTCATATAATGAGCGAGATCTGAAGTTAATTGTAGTGCATTCAGAACGTAGTTTGTATGATAGAAAGGGCTCCGAGTATGAGTTTGAGCTAGAAATGTGTGATAAAGTTTTACCAATAGTGTTTGCAATGTTTTGGGTGGAAGTGATTGTCTGACCATTATCTTTAAGAAAAGAGATACTGTCATTAGAATATATACCCATGGCCTTCTTGACACGATGCCACAATTGTTTGCTACTGGTATTCGAGGTAATGCTGGATACATAATTAATCCATGATTCCTTTTGGGATTTTCTTCGAATCCTTCGTGCACTTGCTCTAGCTTGTTTATATGCAATATAATTTGCTGTAGTGGGATATCTCCGAAAAATCCCCCACGCTTTTTGTTGGCGCCTTTTTGCAATTTTACAGTCTTCATTCCACCAAGGTCGAGAGTGTTTAAAAGAATATCCAGATGATTTTGGAATCGAAATGTTAGCTGCATTAATGATACAATGGCTGACATTTGAAACTGCACTGTTAATATCGCCCTCAATCATGGTAGAAGTAATGGAGGCATTATAAGAGAAAGTAGTCCAATTGGCTTTGTCATAAATGTAATGAGGATTACTATGAATAACTTGATTGAAATTATAGAGAGATAGAAATAAAGGAAAATGATCACTGTTATGCAGATTGTCAGAAACAAAAAAATTAAAATATGGGTAAAGAATTGGAGAACAGATTGCGAGGTCTATTGCGTGAAAAGTCCTAGATGGTTCGTGGAAATAAGTATTATCCCCATTGTTTAAGAGACATAAGGAATTATCATTGATGAAGTCTTCAATGACTTGTCCACGGGAATTAACATCGGGGCTCCCCCAAAGCGGGTTATGTCCATTGAAATCACCGAAAATTAAGAATGGGGTAGGGAGTTGTAAAATTAAATTATTCAGATCTTGTTTTCGTACAGACATATTAGGTGTTAAATAAACAGTGCAGATGGTTATTAGCATATTGATGTGGATTTGGGCAGCTATGGCTTGAAAATTTGTGTTTAAAGGTAGATTTGTGTGAGGAACATTATTGGAGATTAATAGAGCCACACCACCTGTAGCTCTGTCAGACTGAATGTAATCTTTCCTTAGACAGTTGTAGCCACGAATTTTAGTATTATGATTTTGCTTTAGATAAGTTTCTTGGAAAGCAAAGCAAATTGGTCGATGATCAAAGACAATGTCTTTTATTTCATCCCGTTTATTGTTAAAACCTCTGCAATTCCAGCAAATGAAATTAGTCATTATGATTTGGTTTTTAGATTAACACATCTACGTCGTCATCTTCTGATGCAGTAGACATACCTTCTCCATCAGAAGGATGAAGGCTTATTGAGTCCGCTTGTTTAGCTATATTATTTTCTTTTGATTTCATAGACTCTGTTAGCTTAGGTATTTTTTTCCTTTTAACCAAGTTGTTTTGAGAATTTCCATGCTTTAGAGGTTCAGAGCTGCGATTTTTATGAGGTATGGGCTTTTTTAGAATTTGTGAGCTTTTCCTAGGATATGTTGGCTTAGAAGAATTAGGTGTTTGATGTGACAAATTAGGTGTTTCAGTAGGCTTTTCTTGAACTTTTTGCAAATTATTTTTGGCTTCTGCAGGAGGGATGCTCTTAGTAATACTATCTGTTTGTGTGGAGATTGTTTTGTAGTTTTTGGGTATTTTAATAGAAGCAACAGCAGCAGCAAAGGATTTTCCAATTGTGGGTGTTCTGGTTTCAACAATTTTCCTGGCTTCAAAATATGATATATTTTCTTTGGTACGCACAGTTTGAATCTCTTTTTCAAATTTCCATTTTTCACATATTTTAGCATAAGATGGGTGGTCTTTTTTGCAGTTTACACAACATATGGGAGCTTCACAGTTTTCATTATCATGGCCCACACCACCACAGCGGGCACATGTGAGATTACCACGGCAAGAATTTTTTGAGTGACCAAAACGTTGGCATTTGAAGCAGCGCAGAGGATTTGGGATGTATGGTCTTAAAGGGCATTCCAGGTATCCAGCTTTTATAGAACGTGGGAGTTTCGGAGAATCAAAAGTAAGTATTATGTGCTTAGTTGGGATTTGTTTATTTTCACGGGAAATTGAAATGCGCCTTACTGCTATAACTTTCTGATCTTTTAAATTCTCAAGTATTTCTGCTTCTGGTATGTATTGAAGGTCAGGCTCTGAAATAACTCCACGACTGGTATTTAATGTTCGGTGAGTAGTAACAGTAACGGGAATATTAGCGAAAAGTGTACATTTTATGAGGTTACTTGCTTGCTTGATGTTTTCAACTTCGATTAAAAGTTCTCCTGATTTAATTTTCTTAATTGACTTTGGTTCACCCACGATTGATTGAATAGCTTTATGTATTAGAAATGGTGACGTTTTAAAAAAGTCACCTTCATTACGCTTGATTACAAAAAATCTTGCCTCATTGTATGTGGAAATTTCTTTTTCAGGTAAACTGGAAAAAAATTCTTCTGTTCTATCTGCCCATTTAGTATTATTAGAGTTAGCATTGAGGGATAGGCCCGAGCCAAGCGCATTATTCGTATTTCCTTTAATTGTCGCCATAATGAGATAAGAAAAAAGGGTCGAGGGTTTCCTTAGTCCCACAAGTCAGCCCATTTCTTGAACGGACGGAAAGCAAAGGGTTTTCAGAATCGCTCCCTGGGACACCCATAACCACTCACCAGCTACCAGACCGTCGACCCAGATTGGGAATCACATGTGGTAGTCGTGTTAGTCCGGTGTTTCTCGTTCGAGTAGTCACCGTTGTCTCACCTTCACCAAGGGCACCAGTCTCCCAGTGTGCTCCCAAGGCTAGACTACCGTGAGACCCTCACCAAATCGCCAACCCAATAACCAGCGCCACATCTACACCAGGCTCAGCTTGGTTACTGTATTAGAAATTAAGTATTTTTAGTAGAACCAACAAGAACAAGACCAAAAAATAAATGTGAGTAAAAACAAACAGGGTAAGTAGAAACGAAAAAGGTGAGTAAAACAAGGTAAGTTGTTTCATTTTTTTTGTAAGTTTTTCAAAATTTTTTATTTTTTTTTCATTTTTTTTTTTTTTACAAGAACAAAAAACAAGAACAAGTACCAAGAGCTTATTGGCAGTAAAAACCAAAAATACAAGGACCAAAAAAGCAAGAAAAGCCAAAATCTTAATAGAAAAAAAAAATAATAAAAAATAAATAAATAAATAAATAAAAATAAAATAAATAAATAAATAAAAAATAAATAAAAATAAAATAAAATAAATAAAAACAAAATTAAAAGAAATAAAAGGAAGGTAGGAAAAAAAAAAAAAAAAAAAAAAAAAAGGAGAGTAAGAAAGATCACTCGGGCCCGGGGTGCGTGACTCCCCCTGAATACCTGAAGAAGGTACCCCCTGGGGTTTTTTTATATTGTGACAGGAAGATGAGTTAGAATGTTTTAGAGAGCTAGGATTATGTCCCTTGGCAGACAATATGCTTTTTGTTATTTGTGAAGATTCCTTGAATGTAGATGGTTTAGATTGGGAGGACTGTGTGGAGGTGGAAGACTGACTAAGTTTTGTTTGTGGTTTTGAAGAACTGATTTGTATGGTATCACTTTGAAGACAGGTATCGTTATGGCATTCTGTTGGTGTAGCTATTGTTTGATATGTTTTTTTGATAGAAGTAACAGCAGCATATGGTTTTCCGATGGTAGGGGTTCTAGATTCAAAAAATTTTCTAGCTTCTGGGTATGATATTCTATGTTTTGTTTTAATAGTTTGTATTTCTTTTTCCAGTTTCCATTTTTTGCAAGCTTTGCAAGTATTTCACTCTCTGGAATGTATTGTAGATATGGTTCAGAAATAGCACCACGACAGATATTCCATGTTCTGTGTATACTTATGGTGACTAGTATATTGGCAAATTGAGAACATTTTGTTAAGTTATTAGCTTGCTTGTTATATTCAACTACAATTAGTAGTTCACCTGATTTGAGCTTTTTAAAGGATTTTGGATCACCCACTATTGATTGCAAAGATTTCTGAATTAGAAAAGGAGAAGTCTTAAAGAAATCTCCTTCATTTCTCTTTACCACAAAAAATCTAGCTTCACCATTCATAAATACATTGTTCATACATTGTTCTCATTCAGAATGGAAGAAAACGCCTCCAGTCTATCCATCCAAGTTTTTGCTTTTGAATTTCCACTAGCTTGGCCCGAACCAGACGCATTATTCGCAATACCCATGTTTGTAGCCATAATAAGAGAAAAGGAAAAAAAGGGCTGACTGTTTCTTCCAACACACAAACGGTTTTTTAAGAATCCTCTCTGGGTCACTCATAACCACTCACCAGCTACCAGGTTGCCGATCCAGTTCAGGCATCACATGTGGTAGTCATGTTAGTCCGGTATTTCTCGTTCGAGTAATCACCGTTGTCTCACCTTCACCAAGGGCACCAGTCTCCCAGTGTGACCCCAAGGCTAGACTACCGTGGCACCCTCACCAAAATCTTTTCCCCGATAGCCAGCACAACACCTTCACCGGACCAAACTTATTTAATGGATTAGTAGTTAATGTACATTTTTTGTGTTTTATCATTTTTAATTTTTTTTTTTATAAACAAGCAACGCAGAAGCAAAAGGAGATGTAAGTTGAACTCTGTTAGTGTTGCCATATTTTTGTGTTTTTCAAAACTCGAACAAACAAAAACAGACGAAGTACTTATTGGCATTTGAATAAAGTGAACTCAAAAGTTAAAAAAAAAAAATAATAATAATGCAAAGAAAGAAAGAAAGGAAAAATAGAAAAAGAAAGGAGAAAATAAATGATCTCTCGTGCCTGGGGTTTGTGACACCCCCTGAATACCTTAAAATGGTATCCACCTTTGGGAATATTTCTGAAGGAGTTAATAACGATTCTGGTCCATTAAATGCAGAAACTCTCAGCTTCACACAAAGTTCCAGCAATAATGATACTGATCACATAGACGATTGCCAAAACAAAGCGAATAACATTTCAGTCGAATCTTTGATAAATGGCTGTAGACACCTTACGTATTTTACTTGCATCTAAAACTGAATCTTAATGTACAAGCCTTTCCCACTTTAAAGATCGAGAAATCTTCTTGACATTCATCTTGCGCACCCCGTCAGCAGTTTGCTTACATCATAGAATATTTACACTATAGAATAGGGTGACCAGACGTTCTGATTTTTCAAGTGTTGTCCTCAGTTTTTAAAAGTTCTCATATCCTCGTTTGTCCTCATTTTCCAGCAATTTCCCTCTTTACTTAAAATTTCAAAATTAGAGATGCTGCTGACCTTATTAGTTTTCAATACTGATTCTACAACTCAACACAACGTAAAAAAGTCATGATTCATTATTTGAATTAAATCATGCAACACGAGGAAATAAATGTTAGATGCACGTGAATTCGTTGTTATGTATTTTCCTCGCGTGTGTTTCTAATTTTCAGTTTTTTTTTTTTTTTTTTTAACAGTACTAATTGTTTTATATTTAATATGGAAAGAGGTTGGTTGGTTGGTTGGTTGGTTAATGGTTTTTTGTGGCGCAAGGTCCAAATTAGGACATTCTGCGCCAACCGTTATTAATTAAGGCAACTAAGTAAAAATAGTAAAAAGCATCTGGATGGGGGCTCCCATCCAGATTGTCAAGAAAATGGTCACTTTAGAAAAGGATGAGACAATGAAATATAAATAAATAAAAGTTAAATTTGACTGTAAAAGCCTGAGTCTTTTAAAAAGTTAATTAATTCAGTGTGTGGATTTTTTCCTAAAAGGATCATGAGATTAGGTAAGGAAGTTCCAAAGTAATGGCGATACAAATGACGGAGGCAAGGGCAGTTGGTCAGAATGTGGCGTATGGTAAGCTGGCTGAAATGACATTTGGGACAAGAAGGTTCATGTTCTGCAAGAAGTAAATGCTTGTGTGTCAATCTTGAATGCCCAATTCTTAGTCTGGTAATGATAACATCATATTTCCGTGGTGTAAAAGAAGGCCACATTGCAATATTTGATTTAATTTCTCGTAATTTATTATTATTTGCACATTCCCACTCTCGTTGCCATATATTTCTTAGAAAACTTCTTAGGGTATGTTTTACATCTTCATAAGGAACTGGACAATTAAAAGTAGTCAAAGCCTGTTTTGCTGCCTTATCTGCCTCTTCATTACCCTTAATACCAACATGGCTAGGAACCCAGCAAAATAAAATGTTATATCCCTTTCTTAAAAGGTCGTTATGCATTTTAAAAACAGAAGTAAAAGAAGGTGAGCAAGAGCTAGATTTCAAGGAATCCAAGACACTCTTTGAGTCAGTGTAGATAATGAATTTTTTATGACTATGAGATGAAATGAATTTCAGAGCAATTTCAACAGCACAAAACTCAGCAGAAAAAATGGAAAATGAGCTAGGGAGACGATAGCTATAAACAGTATTATTTGAGACAACACCACAGCCAACAAGATGATCTGCCTTTGAGCCATCTGTGTAAATATCAATATAGTCCCTATATGTATAGCGATGAGATGTGAAAAGTGTCTGAAATACAGATGCATCAGTACATGATTTGTCGAAACCTTTAAAAAGGTAATATGGAAAGAGGCGTCAAACGGAAATGTAAATTTTCCGACGCTTTGTCTCAGAAATATAAATTTATTAGGAAAGCTACTGATCACGGTGGTGAGTTGGATGATGCTATGCAATTCCACATTTTCCATTGCCGGTGGGATTAAATCACGTATCGAAAATCATGTGAATACAGAAAAACAAAAATATTCGCTTTTGAAAGCGAGCAGCAGCAAGTATTTGGATGATTTTATCTACTCTAGTTTAGCGAAAAATGAGGCTGAAATAGCTGCTAAATGAAGGTATTATGGCATTTCATGCTGTTCAGCATCATTACAGTTTAACCCGATCAGGTTATCGCTTTTTTCGGCACCTTGTCAGTTTATCATGGGTCTTCCATTCATAACTTTTGAACAAATTGAGATATTTGAAAAATTTCGATTGCATAATAAAATTTAAAAATGGTATTTTTACGGAAAAAATCATGGACACGATGGATAGGTATTTCTTCTATATATGAATTCTAAGGTTTGAGACAAAAGAAAAATGGCTCGGGTCTCCAACGACCCACGATAACTTGATCGGGTTAAGGTCCATGGACTGCCTGTCAAAAGTGCTAAAAACAGTGTATAATCAGAAATTTTCCTGTGCAAGGACGAAATGTCAAGCAATTGTAGAGAATGTATTTGCAAAATATGCGGAGGAACAATTAATAAAAAAACTGGATGAAGCATCATTTGTTTCTATCTATGAAGATTGTTCTAATCACAATGATACAAAATTATGTCCCATTCTTGTCAGATAAATGAATCCTAATGATGGAATTAAAGTAAAAATATTAGACAGTCTTCAAAATGAAACTGCTGAAGTATTATCTGATTACATAATTTCAATATTAACCAAATACTCATTATTGGATAAAGTGGTATGTTTTTGTGCCGATAACACAAATAGTAGTTTTGGTGGTGCTAATAGGAAAGGCTTGAACAACGTTTTTGTAAGATTACAAGACAGTCTGAAGAAAAAACTTGTTGGTGTTGGTTGTACAGCCCATATTTTAAATAACACAATACAAACAGCTGCTGACAATCTTCCAATAGACATTGAAACTTATACTAATGAAAATTTACTCATATCTTTATATCTATACTGCAAGTGTTGAAAATTTAAAAGACCACTGCAATTACGTTTCTTCAGAAGTTCAGTATAAAAAAAATTGGGATATAGCAAAACACAATGTTAATCACAATGTTAATTTCCTGCAGTTGAAAGACTGTTAGATATGTTTGAACCTTTAAAAGGCTTTTTTGTTAGGTTAAATAAAATGTCCTAAAATATTAAAGAATTTCTTCGAAGACAAATATTCGAAATTGACACCTAAGCAAAATTTATATGAAAATACTAATTAATAAAGTTTCATAAGTTAGTAAATGTATATCATACTTCTTTTTAGGACAATATATAATTAAAAAGAAAAAAAAAATTACAAAAAATGAGAAAAATGCTATTAATGCATGACTGGGTACGAATTACATATATACTGAGTGTTATATTACATTTCTTAAGAACTATATGAACCAGGGGCGAAGCATGATTCAGAAAACTATGGAAGCGCTGATGCGACCTGCTTCCAAAAGCAGAGGAAGAACCAATTCAGTCTTTCAACGAGGCGATGTTACTTGATAATTTTTTTTTAATCTAGCAAAATAGAGGAAGCGTTGCTTCCATCGCTTCTATGGACGCTTCGCCACTGATATGAACACATTTTGAATAATAATTATATAAATTACGTATCTTTAATAATAAGCATACGATTTATGTCCATACAGATAGTAATTTAATAACATTAAAAAATTTTAACGTTCGTCTGATTTGCTGCTGCTTGTCTATGAGTATTAAAAATTCTTCTGTCAATTCAACTGATTCTTTGATCAATATTCTTTTATCTTTCCTGTGTTCCTCCACTTAAGATACTTTCTCAGAAAATTCCATGTTATTTAGAATGGAAAATAGTGACACATCGAGAAATTTTGCGAATTTTTAGGAAACTTGAAAAGGATGCATAACTAATATTAGCGGCATATAAATGAAGAATTTTTGCATTAAAATGAATAGGAATGAATCGGAACTTCACTAAAAGGGCTTATAAATGTAAAAGACGTATAAATGGTGCTTTACTGTATAAATAATTTTTATAAGATCAAAATTAGTGTAAATTCATCATAGTGACGATTAATGGCTGCAAATGGGTTTAATATAAGCTAATTTTGTGCTATATTTTATGAAATTTTATATCCTCAGAAATGTCCTCATTTTTAAAGAATATTGTCCTCATTTTTCTCATGGAAATTAGGACACTGCGAAATTTGTCCCCTTTTTTTCTTAAAAAAATCTGGTCGCCCTACTATAGAACCAATCAGCTGCAGCTTTGCTATGGAGCATCTCTTCGTCAGAGAAATTGAGGTTATCAATTGCCATTTCGCCCTTTGCTTTAGCTCTGTTAGCGTGAAATTTAACATGCTGTATCATCTTTTTGTGATGTGGTGGTAGTGTTATCATTAAGGCCAATTGTCTGCACTAGGGCTCTAGGCCTGAGTAGGAGAACTTCCGTGAGGTCTTTCAAAGATGTCCTAGCCCATTTACGCTGGTTTTGGAGAAAACCACTGAAAACTGCTAATGGCTAAGCCAACGAGCATGACCGGGTATTGAACCCAGCGCTTCACGTAAACCAGCTTTCGAGGACAGAACCTCTCGGTTACTGGTGGACCTATTTTTATAAATAATATTATTCATGCAAAAGTGAGAACACACTTGAACCAACCACGTATCGACCAAAACAATCGTCTTAATGATTTCAAGACAATTTTAATAGTGATTCCATGTTTTGGATCAAAGAACCGTACAAATATAGGGAATACTTTTATCTCTTTGTGATTGATATATGCTTTGGAGAGCTTATTAGAAATTTGTTCTTTTGCGAACCTAACGCAGAAAAAAGTTAGTGTTCACTGTTCGAAGCAGCCAACAGCTGATTGAACTTCCCAGTTTTGCAAAATATATTAAATTAAGGCCTAAATCTTTTTCATTTGAAAAAAAGAGGACAGGCTATGAAAAACATAAAAAAGAGGACTTTTTAGTCCTGTAATGTTTTTTCATTAAAGAGGACGAAGCGTTGAAAAAATAGACTGTCCTCTTAAAAAGAGGATGTCTGGTCACCCACCTTACCTAAGATTAGCATGATTTTACGTTTTTAATTTTTTTTTTTCTTTGGGGGGGGGGGGGGAAGCACCGTATACTTCAAGAATTTTATCTACATTTAGACCAAAATTTTACTCGAGCTGGCGAGTGGAAATTTTGCGCCCTGAGAAATACTATTTAATAATTCTGATCCGAATTATAAAAATTTGAAGAAAGTTGAAGGGCCGATTATTTTGGTTGATATGGGCTCATGGGAACCAAGTACTTCTGCATACTCTAATTTTGATCCCAGTTTAGAAAATTTAGAAAATGTTGTGTTGATGATTGCATTAATATATGTATAAGTAACAATGAGGATGATTGTGCTAAATGTATGTATAAATAACAATGAGGATAATTGGGATATTGAATTGGTTTTTGAAGAATGTGAAACAAATTTTACCAATAAGTCTGATTTAAAACGCCGTGCCCAAAAATGTCATCCTTACAATACTGGTCTAATAGAATCATTAAATAAAAAGAAAAAACATAATTTTTTGCCGTGAATTGGGGATTTTGTCTGTCCCTTTTTGTGAAAATAATATTTAAAAAAAAAGAGAGATTACACCCCACTTCAAAAATGTCCATGATATTGATATGAATTATTGTGAAATGAATTTTTAATTTTGAAGACACTAAATCTAAATATGCTGCTTATGGGTTCTAAATACATAAATTCTAACCAGTTTCACAAATCAATATTTTAGATGCCATAGATCAGGCAATTTTGTTCCAAAAGGTACTGGATCTCGGCATTTAAAATTAACTGGCAGCAATAAAATTAATGCATAATGTCCAGCTCATTAAAATTATTTAAATTTACAAATGGCAAATGTTCTGTTATGTATCAGACAATGCATGTTGGCTGTTACACACCGGTTTAGTAGTAACATTTTTTTCTTAAAATTTCACAACATATACATCGTTAAAAATAAAGAAAATAGACAATTTACATTATTATGGATAACAATCCACCATAAAACCTTATTACTCCGGGAATACTACATTCCAAAATAATTTCGTATTTAGAGAAAACGCTAGATCGCTCGAAATGTAATGAAACAATTTGACAAGCAGTCAATTTTTAACTATTTCTTAATATTTTTACTTTCCTTTTTAGATTCCAATATAAAATATTTTCGGTAGATAGCTCGGCAATGACACCGATACCGGAGTAATCTACTAATCATTACCTTTAAAACGAGATATTCTCCATCCATATACGTTAAAAATATCGGGATCCAACTTCAAAATTTTAATACAACGATTTTGCCGATTTTAAATACACGCGCCACTGTTTTTTTTCATTTTCACAGGGCAGCCATTTTTCCTCATCGCTTCTTCATTTTTCCCGTTCGATAAGAGGGGAGGCAGACAGGGGATTCCTTCTAGAACCTTGTGGAAGATTCCTTGTGGAAGACTTCCGGTGATTTCGTGAAGCTGATTGGCTGATTACGGCGCGCGGCTTCGAAATTCTTCGAGGCAAAAAGTTCGGTTAAGCAGATTGAGAAGAGAGAGTGAAGTTGATGGTTGTGCAGGCAAAGGGCCCGGCAGTTTTGCCGTGGACCCCAAGCCGATGATACAGCTAAAATTTTTGTTTGAAGAACGATATTGTTAGCAGCCTTTTTATGTATAAATAGCACTACTATTGAAACTGTTTTTTAACGAATTGATCCAACGTAAGATCCTTATACATTGAACTGGAAATCACTCAAAAGAAGTTTTACTATGTTTAAAGAATCTTCTGAGAAAATTTTCTTCGTATTTGAAATAACATCCGTGATGCTGTTATTACACGGCGTGCTCAGCAATTCCACTCCCACCCTGGATTAGGGAGTGGAATTCATTTTGTTTCGGCTAGTTCCTCAATAAAATCACGTATGCAATCAACAAGTCATCTCAGTGAATTACCGACGAATTTAAATCGGTAAAATGCCAGTTTAATCTGTGATGAGCACAGTAGGCGCCATTTTGAAGTGCTACTCGTATGTGCCATTTTGTTTATTTCGAGAAGTACCAGTGATCAGCTTTTGATACTGAAAAGTGTGTCCTTTGAAATTTAAGGAATACTGTAATACTATCGTCTATTGTTTAAATAAAACTGGTTTTGGAATTGCAGAATCTCAGCTATTATGTTACGATAAGATCGCAGGAAGTACGTAGGACAAATCGACATGTGTTAAATTGATAAAAGTAAATCAGCAAATGAGTAAAGGACCGTGACAATCACATGACATGCATTTACGACTGTAATGATTATCGTTAATTATTCAATTTTAAAATTAAATCCAGCTCAAATGTTGTGTTATTTCAGGAATGTGTGTAACCCACATTGGTGTGCCTTAATATAATCGAGTGCTGGCCAGCGATTAATTGTTAATGTATTTTGTGCTTGTGTGTGGAAAACAATAAATGTTAATGTCAAAGTAATATATCTTATCATCATTTCTGGTAGTTGGGTGAGTCAATCTTTTATTTCAATGTATTTTATTTCAGCTCAAGTGACGTTTTAAATGGTCATCGGATCTAGCGTACTGCCACTGAGATCATTGCTACGGCCAATCAAATAAAATCTTATTAATCAGTTAATTGATTCACAAATCGTTCTCAGGTTTTGATATTTAATTGCTTGGTAACTGGGATTCTCAGATTGAAAATTTAGTATCAAAATTTCTTGATGACATTTTATTTTATTATTTACATATTGAATTTATTTACAGATTAGATTATTTTAGAATTTATTAATTATTTGGTTTCGAGTTAATGTTATCATATTTCGTTTTGGATTTATCAAAATTTCTGTTCAAAGATTGAGAATTCCATTTATCAAGATTTAAGCTTCACGTTTTCAAAAAATTAGGTATTAAATATATTTTGGTTTTACATTTTTTAGATATTCAAAAACTAATTATTACATTGGCCACTATAATGATTTAGCTCATTTATTTTTAACTGATAATGAGAGAAAACAAATTGCCTCAAAAATAGCTGCAAAAATCCCTTTCAATGATATCAGAAAATCTATAGCACATGATGGGCTTGAGAGATGGGGCACATGATGGGCATTTAATAACAAAACGGGATCTTCATAATATTGAAAAGAATTTCAATCTGTCTTCTCATTCTATGAAACACAATAATGATACAGTCAGTGTAAATATGTGGATAAACGAAATATTAAATTCAGAAAATTCCTGTGTTTTATTTTATAAATCCCAAGGGTTAGATGACACACTTTATTCATGTCCTAATAAAAATGATTTTGTGTTAGTAATCATGACTGAAGCTCAGGAGAAAATGTTTAAATTTGGATCTGATTGTGTATGCATTGATGGCACACATGGTATGAATGCTTATGGCTTTGAATTAATAACATTATTCGTTTTGGATGAATTGTGTCAAGGTTTTCCTTGTGCATTTTTTTATATCAAATCGCAGTGATCAATCAGTTTTATCTATATTTTTCTAGAGTTAAAGAAAAAATTGGGGGGAGATGTTTTTGTCTGATATGGCTGAATCATTCTTTAATGCATGGCTTTCAGAGCGAACAACATGCGACTGTTTTGCGGCATATTGACAGAGCATGGAGAAAATTTTTTAAAAAAATTAAAGGGGCAGAAAAGCAAACAAAATCGTATGGGCACTTTTAGAAGAGAGGGATAAAGAAACATTTAACACTTTGCTAGAGGCAACAGTAAAACATTTCAAAGAAGATCCTGATATGGTTAATTTTGGTAATTATTTTGAAACATTACTTGCAAATTGTATCATCTTGGGCACATTTTTTTAGATTGCATAGAGCAATCAATACGAACATGCACTTAGAACGTATGCATAGAACATTAAAGTATATATATCTTCACAGAAAAAATGTTAAAAGATTACATAAAGCCATACATGGTATTATGAGGTTAGTAAAGGATAAAATTGTAGATCGATTAACTACAGCTAATAAAGGGAAACTTACTAGTAAAATTAAAGATATAAGAAGTAGGCATCAAACAAGTCAAAGACTATCCTCAGAAATTATAATTAATGAGAATGGGTAGTCAATTTTATCAAATAACAAATATATGAAATTCAAGAAAATAATAAAGATTGCTCTTGTCAATTAAGGTGCATTGACTACGATATTTGCATTCATAAATATATATGCAGTTGTATGGATTCTTCTATTAAGTATAACTTTTGCAGAAATACTTAAAAAGTTCATCTTCTCATACATCTGCTTCTATGCTAATGAATCTGCCCTTGTAATTGATGAAAATCAATTTATTCTTAATGAAATAGCTAGGCAGCCCCTAAAAATTTGCAGCACACACTTTAAAGTAAACTATTAGATTTAGATGATTAAGGAAGAATTTCTTTTTTTTTAATCCACGGAACAGCTATTTATCTTTTGAAATGGTTCTCAAATGTAAATACCATAATCTATTCCAGTCAATATTTCACCATGATTACTTGATAAGTTTTACAATTTGTAAAATTATCTATATAATAAGAAATTCTATACTACTATCTCTATATTCTATCTCTACACTACTTCTGGTCGCAAGGTGTGCGTTATAAAGATCCTCTACTGTATTTTCATTTTCCTGGGTAAATTTTAGATTATCATTCAACTTATAAATGCACACCATAGATAGTCAAATAAATAAGTGGATATTGTTAATTAAATAATTTAATAGTGAATTCAATTTAGTAAAAGTTTTAAAATAAATAACTGTACTGATATTTTAAACTGCTTAATTTAATTTTCATTATATTTTTACGTTACATAGTTACATGATACTTTATTTTTAATAGGTAATCATAATAAAGAAAACACTCAAAGGAATTCATGGATTTAGGGAATAAGGATAAGACAAGTAAGTATTCAGTTAATTGCTTAATCAGCTTTGTTCAGTTAATACTGGTCATCTGGATATATAGTCAAATTCTACACACCAATTAAAATTGAATTTTGTGAAAAACCCGTTATAGGCTTGTAAATTCATGGAGAGGTTTTCACCAAGAAAAAACTTTATATTTAGCTGTCAACCTATTTAATGAAAAATTTTCTACCCTTCGCACATACACAGTAAAAGTAAGTTTTGTAAAATGTTATGCAAATCCGTGCTAACTATGAGCAAAAAACTTGTCAGAAAAATTATATATTTATATTTTTTCAAAAAATACATATCTTATATGTTTGTACCAAAACTTACGAATATTACACATAGTATGTGCAACAATGTATTAAATTTATAAGTCATTGAATCTGTGAGTCAGATTTGCTTTTCCTTCTCAGACAATTCACAAACCTCAAATACACTTCACTATATTTCATAATGCCATAGCAAATTTGTAAATTATTAATATTTCTACCCCCCCCCCCCCAAACCTGACAACTTTTTATAATTTCTTTTTAACAGGATCATCTGGAACAAACAGGAAAAGAAAATCCACAGAAAACTCAAGAAAGAAATTTGATATTGATGAGGAAGAAAAACAAATTGTTGAACACCAACAAGAAATAAAAATTGTTTAACTTCAGTTAAAGAAATTGAAGTCGAAAAATTAAAGAATCAGGAGAAAATGATAAAAATACTTGAAACAATTGCTGACAGTTTAAATACAATGCAAAACAATACAAATGTAATTTTGCAAGCCTTAGTTGGTATTGCTGTGGAAAATCAATAAACATTTTGTTGAATTTTGCTTGTAGTTTTTATGAAATCTGTAATTAAGTCACTGAAAAATATGTCAAACGGTAAATAAAAATTAGTCAAAATTCTGACATGATGAAAAATTATGGAGGTCATTTTCAAAATCAGCACACCAAACAAGGTAAACATTTACTAACATCCCCCACAAAATGACCGTAACAAGGTATGTATAGTGCGACCACGTTTCCTACGACTAGCAGTGAGACCGAGTCCAAAAGTTTAGAGGGATGCAAAATTGGCCGAGAGATAGTTATTTGGCAAACATCCAGTTATTCGGTGTTCACTTATCGCTTGTTTTCCCTCAGTCACCCCTATTTTAACACTGGACTCGTTCAATCCGCACTTGCGCAGAGACTTCCATGGTCGCAAGAAATGTGGCTAAAGAATACCTTTCACAGCCTTATTTACCATTTTTTCTAGCAGCTTACATAGACAGCTTGTGAGGGCAATGGATCTATAATTTTGGGGGTCAGTAGAATTTTTGCCAGGTTTAGGAAAAGGAATGACAATAGCATTGTGCCAAGCTGTAGCGAAAATATGTTCCATTCAAATTCTATTGAAGAGCTGAAGCAGGTAATTACGTGATGTTTTAGATAAAGGTTTAACTATGAGGTAAGTTATCCCATCAGGTCCAGGAGCAGAGTTATGACTGTGTTTCAGGCTATTATTTAATTTGTTTTCTGTAAAAGGACTATTGTAACCAAGTGATGAGCGGGACCTAAAGTTTATTGTTGAGCATTCACAAGTATGTTTATAAGAAAGAAAAGGACCGGAATAAGAATTTGAGCTAGATATATGAGACAAGATTACACCAATGGCATCCGCAATATTTCTGGTTGAAGTGATAGTTTGTACATTAACTTTAAAAAAAAAGAAATACCGTGATTAGTATAAATACCCATTGCTTTCTTGACACGATGCCATAATTGTTTGCTGCTAATGTTGGAGGTAATGCTAGAAACATAATTAACCCAGGAATCTTTTTGCGATTTCCTGCATGTCCTCCGTGCACTTGCCCTTGCCTGTTTAAATTGTATGTAGTTGGCAGTAGTTGGGTACTGCCTAAAAATTCCCCTGCTTTCTGTTGCTGCTTTTTTGAGGTTGCACTCTTCATTCCCCCAAGGTTTACTATTGTTCAGAGCGACGGCCTGAAGATTTTGGAATAGAGGTATTAGCAGCATTTATGATTCAGTTAGTAACATCAGAAACTGCTTTATTGATATTACCCTGAATCATTTCATGTGTAATAGTTGCTTTTATAGTAAAAGCGGTCCAGTTGGCCTTGTCATAAATATAATGTGGATTTCCTGGATGATTTTCGTTAAAATTATAAAAAGACAAAAAACGAGGAAAGTGGTCACTACTATGTAGATCGTTGCTCACAGAAAAATTAAAATATGGATAGAGATTGGGGGAGCAAATTGCTAGGTCTATAAGCATGAAATGTCCTGGAAGGCTCATGGAAATATGTATTATCCCATTATTCAGAATACATAAGTTATTGCCTGTGATAAAGTCTTCAATAATTTGACCACGAGGATTAATGTCATGACTACCCCAGAGTGGACTGTGTTCATTTAAATCACCAAGAATGACATAAGGGGTCGGCAGCTGCAAAATAAGGTTATTAAGATGACGAGGGTGAAGTGACATATTCGGTGGTAAATGGTGCAGATGGTGACAAGCATGTGGATATGAATCTAAACTGCTACAGCTTGGATATCAGTATTTAAAGACATATTAGTGTGAGGAGTATTATTAGAAATAAGAAGAGCTATACCACCTGTAGCCAACACAGAAAAAACGGGGTGAGTCAGAACATAACAAAAATGTTAGTAAAACGAGGTGAGTGGTATTTTTTTGAGCTTTTCAAGAAGTTTTTTTGTTTTTAACAACAATACAAGAATGGACCAAGACCTTGATGGCAATGAAAAAAGAATAAACAATCCAAAAGTAAAAGAAACAAACAAAGCAGGAAGAATAAGTAAGTACCAAAACTCTTATTGGCTACTAAACAAAAATCAAAACAAAGGTAAAAGAAAAAAAGGGGAAACAAACAAGGCAAAGAGGGGGGGGGGGGAGAAATATCATTTGGGCCCGGGATGTGTGACTCCCCCTGAATACCGGAAGAAGGTACCCCTGGGGGATTTAATTTCTTTAAAGTCAAGTGCAGATGTAAAAGAAACTGGACTTGGGAAGTGTCAGTGTGGGACAACTCTACTAGCTCATCAGCTTGTATTTTAAGAAAAAGAGCCGGAATTGCCAGTGCTTTCCCTGCAGTGTCAAGGATTGGTATTTGATCCAATCTATGACATTAAACTGGAGGACTGTTATGCATTAGTAAGAAACATCAGAAGCCAAAATAATGAGCAGTGGTATGAAGCTAGAAAAATTTGATTTACCTTTGCAGATTTTAGAAACATCTGCAAGAGAAGAAATATTACAACCCAATTTTTAACAGAGCTGTACCAAGGAACAACAGATTAACAATATTAAGGCAGTTAAATATGGCTGAGAAAATGAATCAGTAACTCGGAAACAGTATGAAGAAATGGCAGAATTTAACGGAAAAATATTCAAAAATTTCCCATAGGTTTTGTCGTTTACCCCAGAGCCCCATTTTTAAGATGCTCTCCTGATGGAGTTGTCTTTGATGAAGACACCAACTCCTATGGATTGTTGGAAATAAAAAGTCCTTTTCAAAGCAAAATATGTCTCTGGATGAAGCCTGCAGTGAAAAGAGTTTTTATTTAATTAGAGATGATAATGGAATCAATTTAAAAAAAAAAAAAAAAAAAGCAGTATATATTATTAATCAGGCACAGGGGAAGATACATGGCATGTGCCACAGGTGCTTCCAACCCACAGTATTCGATGATTGTCCTCTCTTATAATTTCCAGTCAACTATGTTGCTAAAATTGTTTTAAGACATGCTTTATTTTTAAAAGATAAGCTGCAGTAATTGCTGAAGTTGTTTTTATGACCAGCATCCTTTATTGAACAAATGCTGTGCAAGAGCAATTCACAAATTTTCATCATGTTTTGATATAAAAGATTTAACTTTTTCTGGAATATTTATCCTTCATGGCAATTATTATAATGATTAAAATTCTTAAAGATCGTTTTTCGTAATCACCACTGGCAACCATATTTTCTAATGTTTATTTGTTAAGTTAACTGCTAAATAAGCTTTGTTATTTTATTCAATTTTGCTTTAGCTACACACTAATTTCTCACTTACATCAATATGCACTAAATGAAGTTTTTACTGTGTAACTGACTCTGCTGAAATGAGTTAGCTTAGTCATTTATTTTATTGGGATCTAAGCATGGCAACATGCATGTAACAGATGTACTTCCTGACCCAATTAGAGTTTCTAAAAATATTACTGAAACAGCACAATCTCTTCGAAATAAAGTTAAAACTGAACTTAGCAAAATAGTTGCAAAATGGGATGAAGTAGCTATACTAGACATGTGGCCAGATGATTTCAGGAAAAACTTTATGTATGACCCTTCATTATGTAACTGATATCTGGGATTTGATAGATAGAGTGTTGCATACTACTTTATGGGACAGCACTTTGGGAAAAAAAAAGAGAAACTATAAAAACTGTAATAGTACAAAACTTAGAAGCATATGGTATTGGTGAACAATTCAAAATTTTAGCATATGTGACAGATAGAGAATCAAATATGATCTTTCCTAAAAAATGTTAGAATTTCATGTGTGGCACACACATTTTGGAGAAAAAAAAAACCTTTGAAAGAAATACCTCATAAATTCTGCAAAATCTCTTGTAAAATTTTTCAAGCATAGTAGATTATACAAAACAAGCTGAACAAATCTTTAAAAGATTTTACACTTTTGAAAGTAATCTCATTCTATTCCCCTCCTGTGAAAATGTCTTGGTACGAGATTTCAACAGCAAATCTCAAATTAAAAAAAATAATAATCTTACATTTCCATATAAGTTGGAATAAATATTAATTCTCAATGAAAATGTTTATTCACTTATTTTGATAGTAAGCTGAAACCATTTCTGTTCTTATCACAGGTAAATATCCCCGTCATATCGTCTGCACTGAAATGAAGTGTTGACACTTAAATTTCATACTTTAGTTAATTTTTTAAAAAATCTAATTGTCACATCAATAAGGGTTTGCATCCCTGAATTCAGAAAACTTGCCCCTTTCATTCGGTGCTGAATTTGTAATGATCGGATTGATATATCTGATTTATTTTTCGCTTTTTCTGTTTTTAACTCCATTAAAATGTCTATTTTTTATGCAATCATTTTCAATTAATATGTTGATGCGTTTTAATTAATATCTCTGCTAATTCCAGTTACATCATTCAGCTAATTAGATAACAAACATCTGCAGTAAATTTTCCATGCAATGAATAGGGTCAGAGTTTACCTTGATACAGTGCAGCGTGACAGAAGCTCACAGAATTAATAATGAATTTTTTAATGATCTTTTATTTAGAAACAAAATGGCAGATACCTTCATTTAATCCTTTCAGGAGCAGTGATGCCACTTTAACAACACCTAATTTTAACAATCTGATGGGAAAAATTAAATTTATTTTGTTCTAAGATTGATCATAAATTCTGGTAGATGTTGATTTTAAATGAAAAACATTCTGTCCCTGTAAAGGTGAAGTTGGTTGAATGCCTTTTCTTGGCGCAAGGTCCACAGTAGGACATGCTGCACCACACAACAGGTAAAAGAAAAAGTAGCTTCTGGATGGGTTAACCCATCCAGAATGTCATTAAAAAAACACAGTAGAAAAAAGAACCAAAACTACATACAAGATAAAATCAAAAATAATAAAAACAGTGTATACAATAAAAAACAGACATAAGATAGGATGAACATTGTAAACAATAAAATCAGATGTCGAAGTAAAAACCAGCCTCTTTCAAAAAATGTGTCAAGTGATAATGAAGATTTAACCTAAAAGGCTTGTCAGATTGGGTGAAGATGAATTAAAGTAATGTCTATACAGATGACGAAGACAAGGACAGTCAGTGAGCAAATGGCGAATTGTAAGCACACAGAAATGACATTTTGGACAGTCAGGTTCCTGTTGTCCAAGTAGTAAGTATTTATGTTTAAGCCTTGAATGCCCAATTCTTAGACGAGTAATTATGACATGTCTTCTGGGACTAAGTGTAGGCCAGACTGCAATTTGAGGTTTTATTTCTTGCAATTTATTATTGTTTTGGTTATTCCACTCCTTTTGCCACATATCTTTAAGATAGCTTTTAAGTGTGTGCTTAATGTCATCATAAGGAACAGGACAGTTTAAAAGTATGGAAGCCTGCCTTGCAAGGGTTAAGTTGGACATTTGAAATTAGGCTGCTACTTGAAAATATGTTACCATAACTTTTGAAATGCTTAATTTGCATCAAAGTTGATCAATGAACTTATGGTTCAAATATTCTGAATATTATAGCACACTTTTTGGTCTTACTTTAAGAGTCTTATTTTAAGAGAACCTTTGACTGTTTCATTTGAAGAACATTTCTATAAGTTAAAAACTTGATGACAATAATTAAAGAATTGCTGTTCAATTTATTTATTTCATATTTAATGCTGAAATGCAGTACTATTTTTATTTATTTAAGTGTACATATTGGTATTGCATACTAAAACAGGGGAGGTGAAAAGCAAAAACAAGTATAGCTCAGTAAACCTACCATTTTCATTGAATCAATATTTTTTCAAACTGCATAAAATCTGGTGAAGCTTAAGCAAGGTAATATAACAGAAAACACACACTGAGACAATCGACTAAAATGTATAAATTGAGTATTGCATTTTTATCACACTTCATATATCATAGTTTGTTTTTACAGTCTTGGTGATAATCCTGGGGTCAGAAGTCAAACTTTTGTAATTACATCTAAAAATTGTGGATTAACATTTGCAAATTATATAATTAATGATATTTCAGTCATATTGTTAAAAATTTTAAAATGTGTTATATTTCTCTCTATTCCTTCCATTGTCGCATATTTTATTATGGGGAGAAAACATTAAAAGTGTAACGAACGTGGGCTCTTCTGATTGATATACCATTAATGAAAAGAGTTTACCAAGTTCTTCTGGAACCATCGTGTCCAAAATGTCACTCTAATCCACTTACCATTCGCCATATTCTCACTGACTGCCCTGCTCTTCGTCATCTCTATAGACTTTATTTTAGATCATCTTCACCAAATCTGACAAGCCTTTTAGGTATTAATCCTCATTACAATTTGACAAATTTTTTAAAAGAGGCTGATTTTTATTACGATATCTGATTTTATTTGTTACACTGTTATTCATTTTTTACTTCTGATTTTATTGTATACACTGCTCATTACTTTTACACTATTTCATCTTATGCATTGTTTTCTAGCATTTTTGATTATTTGACTTCATTATTTTTTAACTTTTTACCCATTCTCGTTTTCATTTTAGATTTGTTTTTTAGTGACCATCTGGATGGGGCTGCACTTTAATTTTACACATTTGTTTGGCGCAGTATGTCCCAATGTGGACCTTGTGCCAGTAAAAGACAACCAACCAAGTTCTTCTGGATTCGACAGCAAGTTATGAAAGTACTACAAACTCTTCATTAACTATTATGCTTGTTGCAACTAAAGCTGGAGCAATTCCCATTGTTGCATTCCTGCATGAAAATCAAAGTACATAATCATACATAAAAACATTTTCAATCCTTTTTTTTTCTTTTTTACTTTCTCTTACCCATAGGGTCAAGAAAGTATTATTTTAGGGTCAAATTTTCGAACGTGAATTTTTGTTATATTTACATGTTCTGAGGTCCCCTGAATACAAAAATCATGCTTTTAGCAAATGGTCTGTGTGTCTGTCTGTTATCAGCATATCCCAAGAACAAACAGTAGCAAAAATGCCAAACTCGGTATTCTAAATGTATATCATTTAGGGATGCTACAGTAAGCTTTTCGTTGAGATGAAGCAAATGGTTCGTGTACAGGGACACTCAAAAGTATTCAAATACATTACGTCTATGGGGGAAATTGCAGGTAAGTAGAGTTTAACATCTATAGACTACACTAAACTAAATGAAACGAATATATATTTTTTGTAATAGAGATAGTAAACTGGGAAAAAAATTTTGTGTATGTAGGAGACTCACCTCCCCCCCTCGAGGAGAGTAAATTTTCATGATGCGTATCTTTCAAAAGAGCTCGCCAATACCTTTTAAAACGAATGGTTGAACCATCAATCTGCGATAATTTAAAATAAAGTTATCAGTTCTTTTTCATTTTTAACAACAATTTTTTTTTTTTTTTTATGTAATAATGAGAATAAATTCAACTTTTTTTGGATATTTAGTGTTATACTACTTCTCTAATATAAAAATCATCTGCATTATCATAAAAGATAATTTGTTTAAATAATAATTTTAATAAATTATTTTTTAAAAACAGAATTGTTTTTCAATAACTGAATTAAATTCTATATAAATACAGGTGCATTAATGAAACGGGGGGTTTCTTTGCAAAAAACTAAACCATGAAGTATAACTATAAATTAATTAAAACACAACTTTTATTCTTCATGTTGAGTGCCGGGCTAGTTTCGCATGGGGAGTCTTTAAAGGTGGTGAAGCTAAGAGGGAACGTCAGTTTCGTCAGACTTCAAGCACCATTTTGCCGGTGAAAAAGCTGGGGCGCCCCATGCGAAACTAGTCCGGCACTCAACATGAAGAATAAAGGTTGTATGTTTTAATTAATTTAAAGCAAATGTATTTTCTCATTTTATATAAAATATCTGCAGTTTCATGCCTCTGTGTTAATATTAGTTCATTATGCATTAAGCTGTTTTATTTCTTTGGCAAGTTCTTCAATTTTTATTAATGATTTCTAAGTTTTGAATGTCGTTATGCTGTTTCTCCCTAATATTTTTTACTTTCCAAACATACACATGTAAGAAAAAAATTGAAATCTCGGCAAAAATTAAACTTTAAAGTTTCTGGTGCATCTATGTTTTGAGGTCTCCTGAGTTCATTATCGCTATTTTTACAGTAATATATGTATGTGTGTGAACACAGTAATGTCTAAATGCTTTTTTCAAATGAGCTAAAAGTTGGTACATGTGTTGGTACATACATTTTGATCAACCAACTTGTACCAACTCTTCTGGTTCTGTTTAATCCTTTTTGGGGGTAGAATCCCCGAAACCTCACTGACTCAACATTATCAAATTAAAAAAAAATTTTTACTTGTGTTATACTAGAGGTTTGACCAGCTATTTGATTCACCTATTAAAAATTCCCTCTTCCTTTATAAATTTGCATATTTATCTTGTGGGAAACCTAGGCTTTACATTCACCTCCTGTTTTTCTAGAAAAATTCAACAATATTAATTTTTCCTGTAAAATTATGGGTGGTCTCACTTTAAAGCATCACAATTCACTTCTATTGCTTTTTGCACTTATATTTATGCATGTGTGTGTGTAAATGTGCACAATAAATTCATATTGCATATCTAAAATTATTACAGATCACATTTTAAAAGTCATTCAAACATATCTATATACATTATTGAATATCTTTCAAACACTGCTTTTTTTAAAGAGCTTGATTCTTCCGAGGAAAATAAAAAATCAAACTTACTTATACAGAATAACAAAGTAATTAAAGAAGTATTTAGTAACCCTAAAGTGATATGTAACCCTGATGTGGCTGAAATAATTTTCCTTTTGGAAAACTGCTTAAAAATTTGTAGTGAAGCTATCTGCAGATCAATTGGATCGGTAATTGGCAACCACATACAAAATCGGAACATTGAGTTCGACACCCTTTTTAATGAAGTGTTCATATCTTGGAATGGACCTCCCATTCATAAGGCTTCCCAAATCTTAAAAGAATCCTTAAACAGACATTTCCATGGTGGAAGATACCATTTCACCCGCTTTTCATCTTTGTCTCGTCTCAAGTTATATAAGACTTCAAAGCTAATTGACAACCTTCAAAATGAGACAGGAAGACTGCCATTGCTTGATGATCATTAATGTAAGATTATTTTTTTTTTCAGGATAAATATTTTATATAACATATAATAAATGCCATTTAAGGATCAAATACATTGTTTTATATATGATGCTTTAAGGATAGTACCAAAGCATTAACCTATATACACTAGTAGCAATTTAAAATTTAAACTACTATGAAAGTCTACAATAGTGTTTGGGGAAATTTCGCACAAAAAAAAAGTATGTTCTCGGGAAATTTTAGGCCTTGAACATTTTCTGCACCTCTGAAATATCTGTTTAAATTGTTTTGCGATATTCATTGTTTGCCCTTAAAATAGAAATATTCAAGAGTGCTCATGAATTTTATTAGACTCTTCAATAAAATTTTCCTAACATTGCTTGGGACTTCAGCGACCCATGATAAACTGACAAGATGCCAAAAAAAGTGATAACCTTATCGGGTTAATGTGAAAATTAAGTTTTTCTATACTTTTTGGCTAGGGTCTTCCTTTTGTGAAATTGTGAAAAGTGTAACTTTGCAAAATGAAATTTCAATTAAGGGGACTGGGAGGTGAAATGCCTTCAAAATTTCGATTTTTCAATTAGTGGCTTAAAAAATAGTACAGATTCTGCAGATTACAAATATATATAATTAATGTGTATACAGTGGTGGACATAATTATAAGACACCTATCTAATTTGACAAATAGTGAAAGAAAAGATTCAGAGCTTAAAAATGTTTTATCAAATATGTCAAAAACATAAATTTATTTTGTTATCAAACGTAACTGTTTTACAGAAATGATATTTTTATAGAGTTTTTTTAAAAAATCAAAAATGCCATGGACAAAATTATAAGACACCTTAACATTTTAATTAAAACACCTGCTTTTTGTCGAAAATAATGTGCAATATGCAAATTTTCTGCACACTGTTATGACGTCAACAGTTAACTAAAGCAGACGATAACCGACTTCACGCATTTACAAACATGCTACAAGGTACAGAATTAAAAGAAAGTGAAATTCGCGAAATTTGAAGATTTTCCACAATTTTCCGTGCTTCGGGATATGATATGTTTTGTTTTGTTTTAATAGTTTGAATCTCCTTCTCAGTTTTCCATTTTTCACATGATTTTGAGTAAGATGGGTGATCCTTTTTGCAATTAACACAACAGACAGGGGCTTCGCAATTCTCACTGTCATGGCCAATTGCACTGCAACGGGCACATGTTAGCTTACGACGGCAAGAGGTCTTTGGCCAAATCGTTGGCAATTAAAACATCTTAGAGGGTTAGGGATGTATGGCCTTATAGGGCATTCAAGGTAACCAGCTTTTATTGATTGGGGAAGTTTAGGTGAGTCTATTGTCAAAATAATGTGTTTGGTGGGAACAGGCTTATTATCACGGAAGATTGAAATTCGTTTAACAGCAATAACTTTTTGGTCTTTCAAATTATCGAGTATTTCACTATCTGGAATATATTGTAGATCTGGTTCAGAAATTACACCACGACAGACATTTAATGTTCTATGTATACTTACAGTGACTGGTATATTGGCAAAGTGGGTACATTTTTTTAAGTTATTAGCTTGCTTGTTATTTTCGACCTCAATTAGTAGTTCACCTGATCTAAGTTTTTTAACAGACTTTGGATCACCCATTATCGATTGCAATGATTTCTGAATCGGAAATGGAGAGGTCTTAAAGAAGTCTCCTTCATTTCTCTTTACCACAAAAAATCTTGCCTCGCAATTCAGGAATACATTCTTTTCGTTAAGAGTGGAAGAAAACTCTTCCATTCTTTCCGCCCAAGATTTCTCATTTGAATTTTTGATAGCTTGGCTCGAGCCAGACGCATTATTCATATTTCCTTTAGTTGTCGCCATATTGTGATAAGAAAAAAGGGTCGAGGGTTTCCTTAGTCCCACAAGTCAGCCCGTTTCTTGAACAGACGGAAAAGCAAAGGGTTTTCAGAATCGCTCCCTGGGACACCCATAACCACTCACCAGCTACCAGACCGTCGACCCAGATTGGGAATCACATGTGGTAGTCGTGTTAGTCCGGTGTTTCTCGTTCGAGTAGTCACCGTTGTCTCACCTTCACCAAGGGCACCAGTCTCCCAGTGTGATCCCAAGGCTAGACTACCGTGAGACCCTCACCAAATCGCCAACCCAATAACCAGCGCCACATCTACACCGGTCTCAGCTTGGTTAATGTTTTAGAAGTAAAGGAATTTTAGAATAACTCACAAGAACAAGACCAAAAAATAAAGCTGAGTGAAAATAAACAAGGTAAGTAGAAATTAAAAAGGTGAGAAAAACAAGGTAAGCAGTTTCATTTTTTTGTAAGTTTTTCAAATTTTTCAATTTTTTTTTTTCAAGAACAATGAACAAGAACAAGTACCAAAACCTTATTGGCAGTGAAAACCCAAAAATACTAACAACGACAAAAAAGCAAGAAAAAATGCCAAAAACTTATTAGCGAAAAAAAAAAAAAATGAAAGAAAAGAGGAAGGTAGAAGGTAAAAAATAAATAAATAAATAAAATAAAATAAATATATAAAACATAAATAAATAAAAGGAGAGAAAAAAAGATCACTCGGGCCCGGGGTGCGTGACTCCCCCTGAATACCTAAAGAAGGTACCCCCCTGGGGGATTTAGAATTTAGATCTAGGGTGGATGTGCAAGCCATAGGCACCCTCCTCACATTCTGGTTTATAAAAAATAAATAAAAATCCAGCTTTTATTTATTTATCCATTTAAAAACTTTGACAAATCTAACACAGATGCCTCAAATTTTAAGACACTTTAATGCTGCCTCATTGCAGTGATTATAAGGAATATGTGGAGGTTTTTACAGATGGTTCAAAGACAAGTGACCAGGTTGGTTGTGGTGTCATTTGTGGTAATACAGTTTTTAGCTATAGACTCCCTAATTCATTGTCCATTTACTCTGCAGAGTTTTTTGCAGTTGAAGTTGCACTTAATTTTATCTCATCTCATCCTTATAAAAAATTCATAATTTATACGGACTCAAAGAGTGTCATCGATTCACTTTCATCCACTTCTTGCAACCCTTCTTTTATCTCTGTTCTAAAAGCTTATAACGACCTTCTGAGAAAAGGATTTAACATTTTATTCTGTTGGGTTCCAGGTCATGTTGGTATAAAAGGCAACGAATTAGCAGATAAAGCAGCTAGGCAGGCTTTAGTTACTTTAAATTGTCCAATTCCTTACGAGGATATTAAGCACTCAATAAAAATTTTTTTGAAAGACATATGGGCAAAGAGAGTGGGATTATCAAACTAATAATAAGCTATATCTGATAAAACCAAGCATTGCAGTCTGGTCCACACTTACTCCTAGAAATTATGAAGTGATTATTACTCGCCTTAGGATTGGACATATTAGGCTCTCACATAAGCATTTACTTCTTGGGGAACAGGAGCCTTCATGCCCTAATTGTCACTTCGATTTACTTACTGTTCATCATTTACTCACCAACTGCCCCTGCCTTCGTCACTTGTATCGGTATTATTTTAATTCATCACCACCAAATCTGACAAACCTTTTGGGTATTAATCCACACATTCATTTGACCAACTTTTTAAAAGAGATAGGCTTTTACTTTGACATCTGATTTTATTACATTACTTCTGATTTTATTTACATTATTTACCACTTTTTACATCTGCTTTTATTATATATACACTGGCTTTAACTTTTTACATTTGATTTTATGATATACATTATTTTTGTTTTGATTTTATGTTGTTTTTAGTTATTATATTTTTCTTGTTTTGTATTTTTAACATGGCTTTTTTAAACGATGGGTAAACCCATCCAGAAGCTATAGTTTTTTTATTTTTCAATTCAACTGTTTGGCGCAGTATGTCCCATAGTGGACCTTGCACCACAAAAAGCCAACCAACCAACCTAAACAAACTATTGCTTGGACCTCCAAATGGTACTCTGTGTTATTTTCTGATGCAAAAAAGTTTAACCTGGATGGTCCTGACAGGTTTCAATATTATTGGCATGATTTACGGAAGTCTCCTCTTGCACTAATGAGCCGCCAAATGGGTCGAGGCTCAGTAATGGTTTGGGCTGGTTTTTCGGCTCAAGGGAAAATGGATATTGTTTTTGTGCATTCAAGAATGAATTCCAAAAAGTGTAAGAATCTTCTTAAAGATCAACTAGCCATATACAGTGAACTTCTTTGTGGCGAAAACTACACTTTCCAGCACGATAACGCGCCGATTCATGCATCACACGAAACAAAAAAGTGGCTTTCAGAGCAAAGTATCAATGTTCTCCCATGGCCTTCTCGTTCCCCAGACTTAAATCCCGTCGAAAACTTGTGAGGGATCTTAGCTCGTGCGGTTTACCGAAATGGGAGGCAAGCGATATTTTGTTAGAATTGATAGATTCGATGCCGAATCGCATCTTTCATGTTATAAAAAAAAATGGCGTCTCCACCAAATATTGAATAACCATGTTAGAGAATTTTCTTTTAGACCATTAGTGTCTGCTAATTATGTTAACCGCTGTATTTGGAAAAAACGGTTGGTGTCTTATATTGTCCATTATGTTTTTTAGTTTTTTTTATTAAATTGTATGTAAATATCATTATTATAAAATAATTATATATGATAACAGAATAAATTTGTTTTTGACGTATTTGATAAAACATTTTTAAGCTCTAAATCTTTTCTTTCACTATTTGTCAAATTAGATTTGTGTCTTATAATTATGTCCACCACTGTATATGGTAGCACAGACTGTTTTCAAGTGTTTGAAGATACTGGAAAACAAAGGTCTAGCAGTAAGTTTAGAACTTTTATGTTCAAAATGCAATAATTTCACAAGTGCAGTGTCATCCAGTAAGTCAAAAGCATACAATGTCGATATAAGACTAGTGCATGGCATGTGTTGCATTGGTAAACGGAAATGAGCTGCTGAAATATTTTGTGGCATTATGAACTTGCCTCCCCTTCCTTCCAAATTTAAACAATACAATAAAAAAATCCATGGTTGTCTGAATACTGTTTCTATGCAATCCATAGTAAAGGCAGTAAATGAGACTGTGGATATGCTGGATGGTGACAGAAATATAGCTGCAGCTTTTGATAGCACACAGAAGAGGGGCCATATTTCTCTCATTGCTGCTGTGTGTGCAACATCACTGGAAAAAAGTTAAGTAATTGACTTTTAATATTTATCAAAGTATTGTTTCTCATGCAAAAAATAAAAATGTTGATCAACATGACAGCCAGAAAAATTTCGATAGATTTAGTGGAGGTATGGAAGCTACAGGGGCACTAAAATAGAGTACCCAAAACAAAATTGCTGAGCATAAACACATTAAAAACAGGGGCAATGGTTACTGTATTTGTTTTAATGATGGTATGTATAGCAGAAGTAAAGATTAAACGCTATGGACATTGTACCAGGCAGAACTTGGGAGTTCTAAAACTTTCCAGAGAAGCCCGAATGAAAAAAAAAATACAGAAAAACATGTTGGGAAAAAAAAAAAAAAAAAAAATGTTAGAACAGAACAAAATGACTATGGGGCAGGAATGTTTTAATTACATATATAAATATTGAAACTTGAAGGGCTTAAAGTGTTTTTTGCATTTTTCTCAATGTCATTTTTCTGTATATTGGTACACTTTGGCAAAAATCTGTTGAAAGTAGTTCTCTGAAATTTTAGAGGGAAATAGAATAAGTGTCTCTGAATAGTGAACCTATTTTTTTTTTTTTTTTTTTTTTTAACGTATAAACCTTGTAATATTTTTTTAAACTGTGAATATGTGTCAAAAAATGCATATTTCTATAAAGTAAAAATTGCCATTTTTTTTTATATTTTTTTTAAAAAGAACAACAAAGCATAAAATAGGTTCAGTATATAAACAAAAGTGTTTTCTATTATCATACATGATTTCAAGGTAAGATTTTCATTATTTTTTTAAAAAAGTGAATGAAGTGAAAAAATCCTTAAGAGTTAAATATGTATATTTACAGTGCTATTTATAAAAAAAAAAAAAAAAAAAAAAAAAAAAGACACATAAAATTAAATAATTTGCATCAAATATTTCTTAAACTTCTTGTTAATCTCATGAAAAAATTACATTGATACATGCATGATTAGAAAAGAAATGGCTATTAAAGCAACAACCTAAATTTCCCACTTCTCGGTTGTCTCAGTCCCCTTAAGGGGACTCTACTTATTGTCTCCGAAAGCCGAAGCAAATGTTATTCTATGGAACATTTTGCCTCGTTATAACTTATTAACTGATACATATTTTTAAATTCCGTTTTGACATTCATAAATTTCACAATTATTAAATAATTTATTGCTCTCTAAAAATTGACATTTTAATTTTTAATATATATATATATATATATTTTTTTTTTTTTAGAGGTTGTAAAATGTGAATTTTCACAATGCGAAATTTTGCATTTTTTAGCTTAAAAGTAAAATCTTAAAAATTAGGAAAATCAACTTTTAGAAAGCAATAACTTGTTTAGCAGTTGTGAATTTTCTGAATGTGAAAGCGGAATTTAAAAATATGTATTAGTTAATGAGTTATAACGGGGCAAAATTCTTTATAAAATAACATTGGTTTCGGCTTTTGGAGATGATAAGTAAAGAATCCACTTATGGTTTCATTTTAGACAATGATGGTTCACTTATATAGAGCTACATAAACATATAATACTCACACATATGCATAGAAAGCTTTTATAAATTAGAAATTGAATATCAGCTTTTCAGTTAAATACAGCAAAGCATGCCCGATTATTCAGGTGGCCTGTTCATTCTATAGAAGATTAGTTTTTGAAATGAAAGATTCATCAAAAGATCTGTTTTTAAAGAAAAAACTTTGTGAAGGGTCCTGTAATGGACCCAGGTTTTCCTCTGGATAGACCCCTGATGACTAATGTAGAAAACCTAATTTTTTATTCTTTTATTTATTTATTTTTAATTGAGATTTGAGACTACCTACAAGTTGGGTAATTTTAAGGATATCAACAATTGTGTTAGACAACTGCAGATTATGATAGAATTTCATTATCTGTTTTCTTGCATCCTAAAATCTATGAAACTATATACATATTACAGATATTTAACCTCCTTGAAACATTGAGTTAATCAAAATTAATAAACATTTGACATGCCAATAAAGGAGAAATTAAATGACAAATCACTTTCCAAAAAAGAAAAAAAAAAAAAAAAGTGAACTTGCACTTTTTCTAGCATGGAAAAGAAATCTTAGTGTCCAGCTGACATCATCACAGATAAGGAACCTGTGTGTGACCCCTACCATGGAATAAACTACATACGACATCACATCAACTTTAGGTTTTCAAATTTTTCACACTTTAAAAATGTGCAAAAACATCCAAAAATTGGGATCTAAGTCCTAAGATTTTCATAAATATCAAAGTTTCTCATACCTATAGCATGGTGGAGAAATTAAAAAGAAATATAACAAGTTCTTAAACTACATGTGCTTTAAAAAAAAAAAAAATCAAATATTGCAAGACTGAAAGTCTAGAATGAGGTATCCAAAGAAAATTTTTAAAAAATGACTAGAATCTGCAAAATTCTAGAAACTGCACAGCTTGAGATCCTAAGCTGCATGGATTTCCGGCAATCTCCTGCAGGCATATATTCACGACATAAACACAGAGGCAGATGTCTATTGGAAAAGTATGAAAAAATTAGTAGTTTCTGAAAATTTTGATATGCATCGCATCACATCACATCATAATATAAATAGATAATAAGCCTGATAAGTCACATCCACTTAGACAAATTCAGATACCTCTCATTGTCTTTGCTAAAAATTAAGCAGTCCAAAGATTTACAAATAGTATTTCAAAAGACCCAAGACCAGCACTAACTACTAAAAAATTTTAGGAATATCCACAAAACAGATGTAATCATTTTTAAAAACTTCATCTTGAAATATTAAAACTGGTTAGAAAAAAAACAATCGAAAAAGGGAAATGCTAAAAAGAATAGTGTGTAATTTCAAAACAATAAAGACGTAATCCACATAACGTAATCCAAGAGTGAGCAAAATATAAAATTACTTCCAAATAAAGCTTTAAAATTACATTTTTCCATTTTTAATTTGAATTATTTGCCTATCACATCTGAACGTTATATTTGTTTCATAAATATTCAAAAAAATTTTTGCAATAAACATGACGCTAGAATAGACAATTACACACAAATGTGATGCCAAATGTAGAGCCATGGACGGACCGCTCGCGCTGTGTTATCAGAATGGCCCCATTTTGATTTTGGTCGCTTTTAGAAGATGGCGCTCGCATCGACTGCCTTTCCACTTAAGACTTGAAAGAGCGCTTTACCTTTAACGCGAGAATTAAATGAAATAATGTTAACTATCTCGAACAAAAAAATATATATCAGTAAAATTTTTGCTTTAAAATATAGCTAATACAAATGTCTAAAAATCGATTTCTGGAATTTTTGAAATTCGGTCCCCAAGGGGGGGGGGGGGGGGGGGGAGGGTGCGAAACGTGATTTGACATGCGTTAAACGTGATTTCACATAATCCTATATAACTCAAACAAAAAAACAGATATACGTGAAATTTTTGCTTTAAAATATAGCTAATACAAATGTCTAAAAATCGGTCCCCAAGGGGGGCGGGAGGGGGGGGCAAAACGTGATTTCACATGCGTAAAACGTGATTTCGCATAATCCTATATATCTCAAACAAAAAAAATAGATGTACGTGAAATTTTTGCTCTAAAATATAGCTAATGCAACTATCTAAAAACCAATTTCTGGAATTTTAGAAATTCAGCCCCCAGGTGGGGCAGCAACGGGGGGGGGGCTATTAGGCAAAAACAAATTGAAATACAGTTAGGCCGTTCAAAATTGGTACAGATAGGTTTTAAAGACCTGCAAGACGAATGGGGATATTTTCGATTGTGTAAAGTTATTAGGAGGGGCAAGAAGGGGGGAGGGGAGGGGGGGACAAAAAATTAAAAATAGTGTCAGATCGTTCAAAATTGGTACATAGAGGTTTTCGATACTTACAAATCGATTGCGGATATTTTTGAATTTGTAAAATTATTAGGAGGGGCGGTAAGGGGGTGGGATGGTAAGGGGGGGCTATGGGGCAAAAACAAATAGAAATACAGTTAGGCCGTTCAAAATTGGTGCAGGTAGGTTTAAGAGGCCTGCAAGTCGAATGAGGATATTTTCGAAAGTGTAAAGTTATTAGGAGGGGCGAGAAGGGGGTGGGGAGAGGGGGGGCAAAAAAATAAAAATAGAGTTAGATCGTTCAAAATTGGTTTATAGTGGTTTTCGATACTTACAAATCAATTGCGTATATTTTCGATTTTGTAAAATTATTAGGTGGGGCGAGAAGGGGGGTGGGGCGTATACACTATGGACCGCTCACGCTGTGTTATCAGAATGGCCCCATTTTGGTCGCTTTTAGAAGGTGGCTCTCGCATCGACTGCCTTTCCACTTCAGACTTGAAAGAGCGCTTTAATACGAGAATTAAATGTAATATTTAGCGGTTTTAAAAGCACTGATACATATATATATATATATATATTTTCTTTTTCGCATCATCCCCCACAAACACTAAAGTACCACATGTTATTAAATAATCACACATTCTGTAAGATTATTTTGTATAAGGTTTTAAAAATATGAAAAATTGTAAAAACGTTTATCCTGATTGTGTATAGTTTTAATAAAGCTAATAGAAATTAATGACTTTTATAGATAAATTGCATATCATACTATCTGAATGAATTTTTTTTTTTTTTTTTTTTTTACATTCTCACACACCGTATAAAATAAAATACTTTAAATTTTCTTACTTTTTAACCATTAATAGCAAGCAACTAGATTCAAGAAACTAGAAAAAATCATGAATTTGATAGATAAATAAAGCAAATTTCCCTGTGAATAAATTTAAATAATAATAATATCAATAAATAAACGAATCCAATATACATATATATATATATGAAAACCTATTTAGATATTTCACAGGAATAAAGAATATAGCTATGAAAAAATTTATGTATTTATTATTATTATTATTTATTTATTTATTTTTTTTTTTTTTCAAAATCCAAGAATGGAAACATTCATTATATGTAAATATATCTATAAATATAACCAATTCGCTCCCCCACCCCCACCCCGAAAAAAAAAAAAAAAAAACGAAATAGTATAATAAAAACATAAACATATGATATTTAAAAAATAAATATGAAAATATGAATTTTCATAATTTAAAACAATGAATGTATTTTAAAAATCAGAATTTATTCCAGCATTTCCAATTAAACAAAAAAAAAAAAAAAAAAAATTGCAAAGTATGTAAAAAAAAAACAAAATTTAAAAATTTATTATGATTTTTTTACAAAGGCGGTGCTTTTCCTTCTTCCGAGACTCCAATGGTGGTCGAGCGGTTCTGCGCTCAAAGCTGAGTGACGGGAAGTGCCTGGGTTCGATGCCAGGTCTCGCTTGTTTACTTAGTCATTCAGAGTTTTCCGTGGTTTTCTCCGAAAATTGCGTGCATACGGACTAGAATCCCTTAGAAAGACTCCACACGGAAGGCACTCCCCTTCAGACGTAGAACCTACAGTAGTCAATCGACCTTCTTCCCAAATCCAATAAATCCATAAACCGAAATACAGCACTTTTTCCCGTTTATCAATATTTTTCATTTTAAAATTTGCACTTTAAAGAGATTTTTAATCTGTATTATTTACTACTCATTTAAAGCAAATAATTTATTCAAAAAATAAAATTAACTTATATATATATATTTAAATATGCGCGATATAAAAATCAATGTAATGAAAAGTAGAGTCAATCATAATAATTTGAGCATTCCCTTTCAAAAAGCTAAAGGAGCATTTTTTTTATTAATTATTTTATTTATTTATTTTTGGAACCAAAGCCCATAATACTGTATGGGGAAATTTTTTTAATTCTGAATATTTTCTTCTAAAGGATTCGAAAACTGCTTTTAGGTCATTCATCTGACTTTACAGCTTAAAATCAATGTTGGTGTTGGAGATTAAAGCCAGCTGGCTGCATTAGGGTCCAAGGCCTGGGTGTGTCCACCGTGGCGGTCCTTCTAAAGGGCCTTTGTCCACAATTACGCAAGTTTCAGGAAAAAAAAAAAAAAAAACGCGCAAAACTCCGAACAGCTAGACCGATAAGCGCGATTTGTGATCGAACCTGACACTTCACGTCCAACAGCATCAATAAGTCAATTTTTGAAGAACTAGAACAGATTTAATGGTCGAGAAATTTCTGAATGGGCAAATGGAATTATGAAAAATATACTGGATAATGTAATTCTATGAATATCCATCTTTGTAACAAACAGTATGATACCACTGTTTCTTGCATGTAAAATAATATTCTGTTCCTTAACAACATTATAGCTGCCTGGTAATCATAATTTCTAAAGTATTCTCTCAGCTTTTTAATACAAGTTCCTATAGTAAGATTTTTAATTAAAAAATATTATATTGAAGCTTAGAGAACATTTTTCTCTTTCTAGAATGCATTTTTTTTCTACTTGTGCAACAAGAATTGGGAAAAAAAAGAAGAGGAAAAAAAAACCTGTCATAACAACATAATTAAAAAGTAATGGTTGGGTTTAAGGCCGACTGCCTGCGCTAAGTTCCTAGGCCAATAGGTGGAATGCCCTCCGTGGGAGTCTTTCTAAGGGGTTCTAGCCCGCATTTACGCGAGTTTCTGAGAAAACCACCTAAAACTACTAACGTCTTGGTCGCTGAGCACGACCTATGATCGAACCTGACATTTCTTGAAAGGTAATAAAAATTACTTAAGAAAAATTGATTCAATTTATAAAATTAGGCTTATCTTAGGTAAGGTGACCAGACATCCTCTTTTCAATAGGACAGTCTTCTTTTTCATCGCTCTGCCCTCTTAAACGAAACAAACATTACAGGACTAAAAAGTCCTCTTTTTTATGTTTTTTGTCCGCTATCCTCTATTTCAAATGAAAAGGATTTAGTCCTTAATTTCAAAATTTTTGCAAAACTGGGAAGCTCAATCGGCTGTTCGCTGTGTCGAGCGGTGAACACTAACTTTTTTCTGCATTAGGTTCGCAAAAAGAACAACTTTCTAATAAACTTGCCAAAGTATATTATGGTTTATGTCTGTTCAGATTCTTCGAATCATAAAGAAATAAAAGTATTCTCTATATTTGTACGATTCTTTGATCTAGAACACGAAATCACTATTGAAGTTGTCATAAAATCATTAAGGTGGTGTTACTCCGGCTGATACGCGGTCGGTTGACGTGTGTTCTCACTTTTGCATGAATAATATTCTTCACAAAAACAGGCCCACCAGTGATCGAGAGGTTCCGTTCTCGAAGCTGGTCTACGTGAAATGCTGGGTTCGATACCCGGTCGCGCTTGTTGGCTTAACTGTTAGGAGTTTTCCTTGATTTTCTCCGAAACTAGCGTAAATATAGGCTAGGATCTCTTAGAAAAACCCCAAAGAGGAGTCTCTTACTCACGTCTAGAACCCTAGTGCAAACAATTGGTCTTAATGATAACACTACCACCACCTCAAAAAAATATGCAAAAGTTAGTTGAATTCCTTTTATGTCCTTCTAGCAAAAATGCTCCCACAAAGCGACTGTTTTTTTCAATGAACAAAATGTAGACATGTGAAAAAAATCCCCTTTATATACCTACTTTAAAAACTTGTTAACTACTAAGACTAATTTAGCTTATACAGTCGGTAACAAAAGTCTCCGATAACTAGCAAACATTCCTATGTAAAAAAAGTACACTTAATACAGTTTTGTTAAATAAATCCTTGTCGAATCCTGTTTTCAGACTGACAAAGAACAGGATTCGACAAGGATTTATTTAACAAAACTGTATTAAGTGTACTTTTTTTATATAGGAATTTTTGCTAGTATTCGGAGACTTTTGTTACCGACTGTACTTGTGAAAACTTTTTTAAAATGTTGACAAAGCAAGACTGTTTTTTAAAACAAATCGTTAGATCTGTCGAATATTAACTTTATTTTTACAATTGCCAATTTTATTTTTTATTTTATGATTATAATTTTGTTCCTCCACGGAAGGGATGGTTCTCCCGCTTCGGTGACCACCAGAGGTATTTTTGATGGGAACATGGAGGACATTGCGGCCACGACAGATTTTACGTGCACCAGCCAAGCCACCATTAGTGTACACGACGGTCTTTGGCCGGCTCGAGTACCGAACCCACAATTTTCCGATTACGAGGACGGCGCTCTACCGACTGGGCTACCGCGGCCCCCAACACTTGTGTAAAGTAGCTTTTGAATCTGTTTTTATGATCATTTTCATTCAATTTTGTGTCTCCTAAAGTTACCTCTTTTTCAAAATTCAATGTTTTCTATTTTCTTATAAAATAAAAGTATTTAACATTATGAAGATTAAATAACGTAATTTTTTATATTGATGTTTTATGATTATGAGAAAATTATACCTTAAGTGCATATTTAAATCAGAATATTGTAAGTAAAATTTCAACATTTAAGAGAAATGTAATATGTATATACAGTCGGTAACAAAAGTGTCCGAACACTAGCAAAAATTCCTATGTAAAAAAAGTACACTTCATACGGTTTTCTTAACTGAATCCTTGTCGAATTCCGTTCTTAGTCAGTGTAAGAACGTGATTCGATAAGGATTTATTTAACAAAACTGTATGAAGTGTACTTTTTTTACATAGGAAATTTTGCTAGTGTTCGGACACTTTTGTTACCGACTGTACTTGGTTACAAATGAAATGTATGCCGTATTAAGAAGGAAGTTTTATCTGACATTTGTTGGATGTCTTTGACTCTATTTATTTTTTCACAAATATTCTCATGCTATAATATGCATGATTTACTTTTTTATTTATTTATTTATTTTATATATATATACATGTTACATATATATTATTTTAGGAGGGTAGGGAATAGCTCGATACACCGACGAGATGACACGGAGATTAAGTGAAAAGCTAACTTTATAAAAACAACTTACCTTGAATTTAATACTCTAATTTTTACATAAAATCTCTAATTTTCAGCTGGAAGAACACTAGCTTATAAATTATGAAATGTGAATGTGGCACTGGTGATGAATTTAATTAAATATAATTTTTCTTTAAAATCTCCAATTTTCAACTGAATTTAGGATTTTTTTACTGTGACATCATAATCATTATTTTTAATTTTTGACAAAACCAATTAAAAATTTCTTTTTTGTTAAAAACAATACATTTCTATAATATGGTAATAATAATGATAATAATATAACGTGATTCATCATCTAACATGAATTGGAAGTTAAAAGATTGGCAGTTTGTAAAATTAGTTTAAAGTGGCATGAAAAAAAAAAAACATTTTGAATTATTTTTAAAATATTGTTGCGTACTTGGGGGTTCGTGAGTTGTCTGAGAATGAAAGGCCAAACGTACAAAAATTCAGTAATTTATTCACAGAAAGTTCCAGAAAAATACAGGTCTATAAACCAAGTATCAGCTTCAATTCCAACATTAAACACAGCTTAAACAACAGCTGTCAATAGCAAATCCACATTACAAACTGTATACCAATAACACTTGAAGCAAGTCTCTCTCAAAGAGGCTTAAGAGCAATGCAAGCACTAGCGAAGCTGGCTGAGATCTGAACTGAACTGACTGCCTTGGCGAGGAAGCGCTCCTTATATGCTGTTCCATGGAGCCCAGATTTTTCGAGAAAACTCTAGAAAGTGGTCAACCAATCAACTTACAGCTTCCATATTTGGTATATCCCATATAAGAATTTTCTCGCCAAGGTCGCCAAAAAAATCGCCAAGGTGGGAAAAAGTCGCCAAATTTGGCGCCAAATCCATTACGTGCATTACTGGGGCTTTTTAATGCGTTTTTAAGGGAAAATAAGGCTATTTCAACGCTAAAACGACTAGAAATGCACAAAATTAGCACCTTATCAACTTACTAAGCCTCTTTGAAAGAATTTATACAAAAATAAACACAATTATTTACAATTTCGTAACACTGCCCCCCTCCCAAGGACTGCACGTCCCGGGCAGTGCAACCCTTGGTCAAGAGGCGAAACGTGATTTGACATGCGTTAAACGTGATTTCACATAATCCTATATAACTCAAACAAAAAAACAGATATACGTGAAATTTTTGCTTTAAAATATAGCTAATACAAATGTCTAAAAATCGGTCCCCAAGGGGGGCGGGAGGGGGGGGCAAAACGTGATTTCACATGCGTAAAACGTGATTTCGCATAATCCTATATATCTCAAACAAAAAAAATAGATGTACGTGAAATTTTTGCTCTAAAATATAGCTAATGCAACTATCTAAAAACCAATTTCTGGAATTTTAGAAATTCAGCCCCCAGGTGGGGCAGCAACGGGGGGGGGGGGCTATGGAGCAAAAACAAATTGAAATACAGTTAGGCCGTTCAAAATTGGTACAGATAGGTTTTAAAGACCTGCAAGACGAATGGGGATATTTTCGATTGTGTAAAGTTATTAGGAGGGGCAAGAAGGGGGGAGGGGAGGGGGGGACAAAAAATTAAAAATAGTGTCAGATCGTTCAAAATTGGTACATAGAGGTTTTCGATACTTACAAATCGATTGCGGATATTTTTGAATTTGTAAAATTATTAGGAGGGGCGGTAAGGGGGTGGGATGGTAAGGGGGGGCTATGGGGCAAAAACAAATAGAAATACAGTTAGGCCGTTCAAAATTGGTGCAGGTAGGTTTAAGAGGCCTGCAAGTCGAATGAGGATATTTTCGAAAGTGTAAAGTTATTAGGAGGGGCGAGAAGGGGGTGGGGAGAGGGGGGGCAAAAAAATAAAAATAGAGTTAGATCGTTCAAAATTGGTTTATAGTGGTTTTCGATACTTACAAATCAATTGCGGATATTTTCGAATTTGTAAAATTATTAGGAGGGGCGAGAAGGGGGGTGGGGCGTATACACTATGGACCGCTCACGCTGTGTTATCAGAATGGCCCCATTTTGGTCGCTTTTAGAAGGTGGCTCTCGCATCGACTGCCTTTCCACTTCAGACTTGAAAGAGCGCTTTAATACGAGAATTAAATGTAATATTTAGCGGTTTTAAAAGCACTGATACATATATATATATATATATTTTTTCTTTTTCGCATCATCCCCCACAAACACTAAAGTACCACATGTTATTAAATAATCACACATTCTGAAAGATTATTTTGTATAAGGTTTTAAAAATATGAAAAATTGTAAAAACGTTTATCCTGATTGTGTATAGTTTTAATAAAGCTAATAGAAATAAATGACTTTTATAGATAAATTGCATATCATACTATCTGAATGAATTTTTTTTTTTTTTTTTTTACATTCTCACACACCGTATAAAATAAAATACTTTAAATTTTCTTACTTTTTAACCATTAATAGCAAGCAACTAGATTCAAGAAACTAGAAAAAATCATGAATTTGATAGATAAATAAAGCAAATTTCCCTGTGAATAAATTTAAATAATAATAATATCAATAAATAAACGAATCCAATATACATATATATATATATGAAAACCTATTTAGATATTTCACAGGAATAAAGAATATAGCTATGAAAAAATTTATGTATTTATTATTATTATTATTTATTTTTATTTATTTTTTTTTTTTTCAAAATCCAAGAATGGAAACATTCATTATATGTAAATATATCTATAAATATAACCAATTCGCTCCCCCACCCCCACCCCGAAAAAAAAAAAAAAAAAAAAAAACGAAATAGTATAATAAAAACATAAACATATGATATTTAAAAAATAAATATGAAAATATGAATTTTCATAATTTAAAACAATGAATGTATTTTAAAAATCAGAATTTATTCCAGCATTTCCAATTAAACAAAAAAAAAAAAAAAAAATTGCAAAGTATGTAAAAAAAAAACAAAATTTAAAAATTTATTATGATTTTTTTACAAAGGCGGTGCTTTTCCTTCTTCCGAGACTCCAATGGTGGTCGAGCGGTTCTGCGCTCAAAGCTGAGTGACGGGAAGTGCCTGGGTTCGATGCCAGGTCTCGCTTGTTTACTTAGTCATTCAGAGTTTTCCGTGGTTTTCTCCGAAAATTGCGTGCATACGGACTAGAATCCCTTAGAAAGACTCCACACGGAAGGCACTCCCCTTCAGACGTAGAACCTACAGTAGTCAATCGACCTTCTTCCCAAATCCAATAAATCCATAAACCGAAATACAGCACTTTTTCCCGTTTATCAATATTTTTCATTTTAAAATTTGCACTTTAAAGAGATTTTTAATCTGTATTATTTACTACTCATTTAAAGCAAATAATTTATTCAAAAAATAAAATTAACTTATATATATATATTTAAATATGCGCGATATAAAAATCAATGTAATGAAAAGTAGAGTCAATCATAATAATTTGAGCACTCCCTTTCAAAAAGCTAAAGGAGCATTTTTTTTATTAATTATTTTATTTATTTATTTTTGGAACCAAAGCCCATAATACTGTATGGGGAAATTTTTTTAATTCTGAATATTTTCTTCTAAAGGATTCGAAAACTGCTTTTAGGTCATTCATCTGACTTTACAGCTTAAAATCAATGTTGGTGTTGGAGATTAAAGCCAGCTGGCTGCATTAGGGTCCAAGGCCTGGGTGTGTCCACCGTGGCGGTCCTTCTAAAGGGCCTTTGTCCACAATTACGCAAGTTTCAGGAAAAAAAAAAAAAAAAAAACGCGCAAAACTCCGAACAGCTAGACCGATAAGCGCGATTTGTGATCGAACCTGACACTTCACGTCCAACAGCATCAATAAGTCAATTTTTGAAGAACTAGAACAGATTTAATGGTCGAGAAATTTCTGAATGGGCAAATGGAATTATGAAAAATATACTGGATAATGTAATTCTATGAATATCCATCTTTGTAACAAACAGTATGATACCACTGTTTCTTGCATGTAAAATAATATTCTGTTCCTTAACAACATTATAGCTGCCTGGTAATCATAATTTCTAAAGTATTCTCTCAGCTTTTTAATACAAGTTCCTATAGTAAGATTTTTAATTAAAAAATATTATATTGAAGCTTAGAGAAAATTTTTCTCTTTCTAGAATGCATTTTTTTTCTACTTGTGCAACAAGAATTGGGAAAAAAAAGAAGAGGAAAAAAAAACCTGTCATAACAACATAATTAAAAAGTAATGGTTGGGTTTAAGGCCGACTGCCTGCGCTAAGTTCCTAGGCCAATAGGTGGAATGCCCTCCGTGGGAGTCTTTCTAAGGGGTTCTAGCCCGCATTTACGCGAGTTTCTGAGAAAACCACCTAAAACTACTAACGTCTTGGTCGCTGAGCACGACCTATGATCGAACCTGACATTTCTTGAAAGGTAATAAAAATTACTTAAGAAAAATTGATTCAATTTATAAAATTAGGCTTATCTTAGGTAAGGTGACCAGACATCCTCTTTTCAATAGGACAGTCTTCTTTTTCATCGCTCTGCCCTCTTAAACGAAACAAACATTACAGGACTAAAAAGTCCTCTTTTTTATGTTTTTTGTCCGCTATCCTCTATTTCAAATGAAAAGGATTTAGTCCTTAATTTCAAAATTTTTGCAAAACTGGGAAGCTCAATCGGCTGTTCGCTGTGTCGAGCGGTGAACACTAACTGTTTTCTGCATTAGGTTCGCAAAAAGAACAACTTTCTAATAAACTTGCCAAAGTATATTATGGTTTATGTCTGTTCAGATTCTTCGAATCATAAAGAAATAAAAGTATTCTCTATATTTGTACGATTCTTTGATCTAGAACACGAAATCACTATTGAAGTTGTCATAAAATCATTAAGGTGGTGTTACTCCGGCTGATACGCGGTCGGTTGACGTGTGTTCTCACTTTTGCATGAATAATATTCTTCACAAAAACAGGCCCACCAGTGATCGAGAGGTTCCGTTCTCGAAGCTGGTCTACGTGAAATGCTGGGTTCGATACCCGGTCGCGCTTGTTGGCTTAACTGTTAGGAGTTTTCCTTGATTTTCTCCGAAACTAGCGTAAATATAGGCTAGGATCTCTTAGAAAAACCCCAAAGAGGAGTCTCTTACTCACGTCTAGAACCCTAGTGCAAACAATTGGTCTTAATGATAACACTACCACCACCTCAAAAAAATATGCAAAAGTTAGTTGAATTCCTTTTATGTCCTTCTAGCAAAAATGCTCCCACAAAGCGACTGTTTTTTTCAATGAACAAAATGTAGACATGTGAAAAAAATCCCCTTTATATACCTACTTTAAAAACTTGTTAACTACTAAGACTAATTTAGCTTATACAGTCGGTAACAAAAGTCTCCGATAACTAGCAAACATTCCTATGTAAAAAAAGTACACTTAATACAGTTTTGTTAAATAAATCCTTGTCGAATCCTGTTTTCAGACTGACAAAGAACAGGATTCGACAAGGATTTATTTAACAAAACTGTATTAAGTGTACTTTTTTTATATAGGAATTTTTGCTAGTATTCGGAGATTTTTGTTACCGACTGTACTTGTGAAAACTTTTTTAAAATGTTGACAAAGCAAGACGGTTTTTTAAAACAAATCGTTAGATCTGTCGAATATTAACTTTATTTTTACAATTGCCAATTTTATTTTTTATTTTATGATTATAATTTTGTTCCTCCACGGAAGGGATGGTTCTCCCGCTTCGGTGACCACCAGAGGTATTTTTGATGGGAACATGGAGGACATTGCGGCCACGACAGATTTTACGTGCACCAGCCAAGCCACCATTAGTGTACACGACGGTCTTTGGCCGGCTCGAGTACCGAACCCACAATTTTCCGATTACGAGGACGGCGCTCTACCGACTGGGCTACCGCGGCCCCCAACACTTGTGTAAAGTAGCTTTTGAATCTGTTTTTATGATCATTTTCATTCAATTTTGTGTCTCCTAAAGTTACCTCTTTTTCAAAATTCAATGTTTTCTATTTTCTTATAAAATAAAAGTATTTAACATTATGAAGATTAAATAACGTAATTTTTTATATTGATGTTTTATGATTATGAGAAAATTATACCTTAAGTGCATATTTAAATCAGAATATTGTAAGTAAAATTTCAACATTTAAGAGAAATGTAATATGTATATACAGTCGGTAACAAAAGTGTCCGAACACTAGCAAAAATTCCTATGTAAAAAAAGTACACTTCATACGGTTTTCTTAACTGAATCCTTGTCGAATTCCGTTCTTAGTCAGTGTAAGAACGTGATTCGATAAGGATTTATTTAACAAAACTGTATGAAGTGTACTTTTTTTACATAGGAAATTTTGCTAGTGTTCGGACACTTTTGTTACCGACTGTACTTGGTTACAAATGAAATGTATGCCGTATTAAGAAGGAAGTTTTATCTGACATTTGTTGGATGTCTTTGACTCTATTTATTTTTTCACAAATATTCTCATGCTATAATATGCATGATTTACTTTTTTATTTATTTATTTATTTTATATATATATACATGTTACATATATATTATTTTAGGAGGGTAGGGAATAGCTCGATACACCGACGAGATGACACGGAGATTAAGTGAAAAGCTAACTTTATAAAAACAACTTACCTTGAATTTAATACTCTAATTTTTACATAAAATCTCTAATTTTCAGCTGGAAGAACACTAGCTTATAAATTATGAAATGTGAATGTGGCACTGGTGATGAATTTAATTAAATATAATTTTTCTTTAAAATCTCCAATTTTCAACTGAATTTAGGATTTTTTTACTGTGACATCATAATCATTATTTTTAATTTTTGACAAAACCAATTAAAAATTTCTTTTTTGTTAAAAACAATACATTTCTATAATATGGTAATAATAATGATAATAATATAACGTGATTCATCATCTAACATGAATTGGAAGTTAAAAGATTGGCAGTTTGTAAAATTAGTTTAAAGTGGCATGAAAAAAAAAAACATTTTGAATTATTTTTAAAATATTGTTGCGTACTTGGGGGTTCGTGAGTTGTCTGAGAATGAAAGGCCAAACGTACAAAAATTCAGTAATTTATTCACAGAAAGTTCCAGAAAAATACAGGTCTATAAACCAAGTATCAGCTTCAATTCCAACATTAAACACAGCTTAAACAACAGCTGTCAATAGCAAATCCACATTACAAACTGTATACCAATAACACTTGAAGCAAGTCTCTCTCAAAGAGGCTTAAGAGCAATGCAAGCACTAGCGAAGCTGGCTGAGATCTGAACTGAACTGACTGCCTTGGCGAGGAAGCGCTCCTTATATGCTGTTCCATGGAGCCCAGATTTTTCGAGAAAACTCTAGAAAGTGGTCAACCAATCAACTTACAGCTTCCATATTTGGTATATCCCATATAAGAATTTTCTCGCCAAGGTCGCCAAAAAAATCGCCAAGGTGGGAAAAAGTCGCCAAATTTGGCGCCAAATCCATTACGTGCATTACTGGGGCTTTTTAATGCGTTTTTAAGGGAAAATAAGGCTATTTCAACGCTAAAACGACTAGAAATGCACAAAATTAGCACCTTATCAACTTACTAAGCCTCTTTGAAAGAATTTATACAAAAATAAACACAATTATTTACAATTTCGTAACACTGCCCCCCTCCCAAGGACTGCACGTCCCGGGCAGTGCAACCCTTGGTCAAGAGGCGAAACGTGATTTGACATGCGTTAAACGTGATTTCACATAATCCTATATAACTCAAACAAAAAAACAGATATACGTGAAATTTTTGCTTTAAAATATAGCTAATACAAATGTCTAAAAATCGGTCCCCAAGGGGGGCGGGAGGGGGGGGCAAAACGTGATTTGACATGCGTAAAACGTGATTTCGCATAATCCTATATATCTCAAACAAAAAAAATAGATGTACGTGAAATTTTTGCTCTAAAATATAGCTAATGCAACTATCTAAAAACCAATTTCTGGAATTTTAGAAATTCAGCCCCCAGGTGGGGCAGCAACGGGGGGGGGGGGCTATGGAGCAAAAACAAATTGAAATACAGTTAGGCCGTTCAAAATTGGTACAGATAGGTTTTAAAGACCTGCAAGACGAATGGGGATATTTTCGATTGTGTAAAGTTATTAGGAGGGGCAAGAAGGGGGGAGGGGAGGGGGGGACAAAGAATTAAAAATAGTGTCAGATCGTTCAAAATTGGTACATAGAGGTTTTCGATACTTACAAATCGATTGCGGATATTTTTGAATTTGTAAAATTATTAGGAGGGGCGGTAAGGGGGTGGGATGGTAAGGGGGGGCTATGGGGCAAAAACAAATAGAAATACAGTTAGGCCGTTCAAAATTGGTGCAGGTAGGTTTAAGAGGCCTGCAAGTCGAATGAGGATATTTTCGAAAGTGTAAAGTTATTAGGAGGGGCGAGAAGGGGGTGGGGAGAGGGGGGGCAAAAAAATAAAAATAGAGTTAGATCGTTCAAAATTGGTTTATAGTGGTTTTCGATACTTACAAATCAATTGCGGATATTTTCGAATTTGTAAAATTATTAGGAGGGGCGAGAAGGGGGGTGGGGCGTATACACTATGGACCGCTCACGCTGTGTTATCAGAATGGCCCCATTTTGGTCGCTTTTAGAAGGTGGCTCTCGCATCGACTGCCTTTCCACTTCAGACTTGAAAGAGCGCTTTAATACGAGAATTAAATGTAATATTTAGCGGTTTTAAAAGCACTGATACATATATATATATATTTTTTTTTTCTTTTTCGCATCATCCCCCACAAACACTAAAGTACCACATGTTATTAAATAATCACACATTCTGTAAGATTATTTTGTATAAGGTTTTAAAAATATGAAAAATTGTAAAAACGTTTATCCTGATTGTGTATAGTTTTAATAAAGCTAATAGAAATAAATGACTTTTATAGATAAATTGCATATCATACTATCTGAATGAATTTTTTTTTTTTTTTTTTTTTTTTTTACATTCTCACACACCGTATAAAATAAAATACTTTAAATTTTCTTACTTTTTAACCATTAATAGCAAGCAACTAGATTCAAGAAACTAGAAAAAATCATGAATTTGATAGATAAATAAAGCAAATTTCCCTGTGAATAAATTTAAATAATAATAATATCAATAAATAAACGAATCCAATATACATATATATATATATGAAAACCTATTTAGATATTTCACAGGAATAAAGAATATAGCTATGAAAAAATTTATGTATTTATTATTATTATTATTTATTTATTTTTTTTTTTTTTTCAAAATCCAAGAATGGAAACATTCATTATATGTAAATATATCTATAAATATAACCAATTCGCTCCCCCACCCCCACCCCGAAAAAAAAAAAAAAAAAAAAAAAACGAAATAGTATAATAAAAACATAAACATATGATATTTAAAAAATAAATATGAAAATATGAATTTTCATAATTTAAAACAATGAATGTATTTTAAAAATCAGAATTTATTCCAGCATTTCCAATTAAACAAAAAAAAAAAAAAAAAAAAAAAAATTGCAAAGTATGTAAAAAAAAAAACAAAATTTAAAAATTTATTATGATTTTTTTACAAAGGCGGTGCTTTTCCTTCTTCCGAGACTCCAATGGTGGGCGAGCGGTTCTGCGCTCAAAGCTGAGTGACGGGAAGTGCCTGGGTTCGATGCCAGGTCTCGCTTGTTTACTTAGTCATTCAGAGTTTTCCGTGGTTTTCTCCGAAAATTGCGTGCATACGGACTAGAATCCCTTAGAAAGACTCCACACGGAAGGCACTCCCCTTCAGACGTAGAACCTACAGTAGTCAATCGACCTTCTTCCCAAATCCAATAAATCCATAAACCGAAATACAGCACTTTTTCCCGTTTATCAATATTTTTCATTTTAAAATTTGCACTTTAAAGAGATTTTTAATCTGTATTATTTACTACTCATTTAAAGCAAATAATTTATTCAAAAAATAAAATTAACTTATATATATATATTTAAATATGCGCGATATAAAAATCAATGTAATGAAAAGTAGAGTCAATCATAATAATTTGAGCATTCCCTTTCAAAAAGCTAAAGGAGCATTTTTTTTATTAATTATTTTATTTATTTATTTTTGGAACCAAAGCCCATAATACTGTATGGGGAAATTTTTTTAATTCTGAATATTTTCTTCTAAAGGATTCGAAAATTGCTTTTAGGTCATTCATCTGACTTTACAGCTTAAAATCAATGTTGGTGTTGGAGATTAAAGCCAGCTGGCTGCATTAGGGTCCAAGGCCTGGGTGTGTCCACCGTGGCGGTCCTTCTAAAGGGCCTTTGTCCACAATTACGCAAGTTTCAGGAAAAAAAAAAAAAAAAAACGCGCAAAACTCCGAACAGCTAGACCGATAAGCGCGATTTGTGATCGAACCTGACACTTCACGTCCAACAGCATCAATAAGTCAATTTTTGAAGAACTAGAACAGATTTAATGGTCGAGAAATTTCTGAATGGGCAAATGGAATTATGAAAAATATACTGGATAATGTAATTCTATGAATATCCATCTTTGTAACAAACAGTATGATACCACTGTTTCTTGCATGTAAAATAATATTCTGTTCCTTAACAACATTATAGCTGCCTGGTAATCATAATTTCTAAAGTATTCTCTCAGCTTTTTAATACAAGTTCCTATAGTAAGATTTTTAATTAAAAAATATTATATTGAAGCTTAGAGAACATTTTTCTCTTTCTAGAATGCATTTTTTTTCTACTTGTGCAACAAGAATTGGGAAAAAAAAGAAGAGGAAAAAAAAACCTGTCATAACAACATAATTAAAAAGTAATGGTTGGGTTTAAGGCCGACTGCCTGCGCTAAGTTCCTAGGCCAATAGGTGGAATGCCCTCCGTGGGAGTCTTTCTAAGGGGTTCTAGCCCGCATTTACGCGAGTTTCTGAGAAAACCACCTAAAACTACTAACGTCTTGGTCGCTGAGCACGACCTATGATCGAACCTGACATTTCTTGAAAGGTAATAAAAATTACTTAAGAAAAATTGATTCAATTTATAAAATTAGGCTTATCTTAGGTAAGGTGACCAGACATCCTCTTTTCAATAGGACAGTCTTCTTTTTCATCGCTCTGCCCTCTTAAACGAAACAAACATTACAGGACTAAAAAGTCCTCTTTTTTATGTTTTTTGTCCGCTATCCTCTATTTCAAATGAAAAGGATTTAGTCCTTAATTTCAAAATTTTTGCAAAACTGGGAAGCTCAATCGGCTGTTCGCTGTGTCGAGCGGTGAACACTAACTTTTTTCTGCATTAGGTTCGCAAAAAGAACAACTTTCTAATAAACTTGCCAAAGTATATTATGGTTTATGTCTGTTCAGATTCTTCGAATCATAAAGAAATAAAAGTATTCTCTATATTTGTACGATTCTTTGATCTAGAACACGAAATCACTATTGAAGTTGTCATAAAATCATTAAGGTGGTGTTACTCCGGCTGATACGCGGTCGGTTGACGTGTGTTCTCACTTTTGCATGAATAATATTCTTCACAAAAACAGGCCCACCAGTGATCGAGAGGTTCCGTTCTCGAAGCTGGTCTACGTGAAATGCTGGGTTCGATACCCGGTCGCGCTTGTTGGCTTAACTGTTAGGAGTTTTCCTTGATTTTCTCCGAAACTAGCGTAAATATAGGCTAGGATCTCTTAGAAAAACCCCAAAGAGGAGTCTCTTACTCACGTCTAGAACCCTAGTGCAAACAATTGGTCTTAATGATAACACTACCACCACCTCAAAAAAATATGCAAAAGTTAGTTGAATTCCTTTTATGTCCTTCTAGCAAAAATGCTCCCACAAAGCGACTGTTTTTTTCAATGAACAAAATGTAGACATGTGAAAAAAATCCCCTTTATATACCTACTTTAAAAACTTGTTAACTACTAAGACTAATTTAGCTTATACAGTCGGTAACAAAAGTCTCCGATAACTAGCAAACATTCCTATGTAAAAAAAGTACACTTAATACAGTTTTGTTAAATAAATCCTTGTCGAATCCTGTTTTCAGACTGACAAAGAACAGGATTCGACAAGGATTTATTTAACAAAACTGTATTAAGTGTACTTTTTTTATATAGGAATTTTTGCTAGTATTCGGAGACTTTTGTTACCGACTGTACTTGTGAAAACTTTTTTAAAATGTTGACAAAGCAAGACTGTTTTTTAAAACAAATCGTTAGATCTGTCGAATATTAACTTTATTTTTACAATTGCCAATTTTATTTTTTATTTTATGATTATAATTTTGTTCCTCCACGGAAGGGATGGTTCTCCCGCTTCGGTGACCACCAGAGGTATTTTTGATGGGAACATGGAGGACATTGCGGCCACGACAGATTTTACGTGCACCAGCCAAGCCACCATTAGTGTACACGACGGTCTTTGGCCGGCTCGAGTACCGAACCCACAATTTTCCGATTACGAGGACGGCGCTCTACCGACTGGGCTACCGCGGCCCCCAACACTTGTGTAAAGTAGCTTTTGAATCTGTTTTTATGATCATTTTCATTCAATTTTGTGTCTCCTAAAGTTACCTCTTTTTCAAAATTCAATGTTTTCTATTTTCTTATAAAATAAAAGTATTTAACATTATGAAGATTAAATAACGTAATTTTTTATATTGATGTTTTATGATTATGAGAAAATTATACCTTAAGTGCATATTTAAATCAGAATATTGTAAGTAAAATTTCAACATTTAAGAGAAATGTAATATGTATATACAGTCGGTAACAAAAGTGTCCGAACACTAGCAAAAATTCCTATGTAAAAAAAGTACACTTCATACGGTTTTCTTAACTGAATCCTTGTCGAATTCCGTTCTTAGTCAGTGTAAGAACGTGATTCGATAAGGATTTATTTAACAAAACTGTATGAAGTGTACTTTTTTTACATAGGAAATTTTGCTAGTGTTCGGACACTTTTGTTACCGACTGTACTTGGTTACAAATGAAATGTATGCCGTATTAAGAAGGAAGTTTTATCTGACATTTGTTGGATGTCTTTGACTCTATTTATTTTTTCACAAATATTCTCATGCTATAATATGCATGATTTACTTTTTTATTTATTTATTTATTTTATATATATATACATGTTACATATATATTATTTTAGGAGGGTAGGGAATAGCTCGATACACCGACGAGATGACACGGAGATTAAGTGAAAAGCTAACTTTATAAAAACAACTTACCTTGAATTTAATACTCTAATTTTTACATAAAATCTCTAATTTTCAGCTGGAAGAACACTAGCTTATAAATTATGAAATGTGAATGTGGCACTGGTGATGAATTTAATTAAATATAATTTTTCTTTAAAATCTCCAATTTTCAACTGAATTTAGGATTTTTTTACTGTGACATCATAATCATTATTTTTAATTTTTGACAAAACCAATTAAAAATTTCTTTTTTGTTAAAAACAATACATTTCTATAATATGGTAATAATAATGATAATAATATAACGTGATTCATCATCTAACATGAATTGGAAGTTAAAAGATTGGCAGTTTGTAAAATTAGTTTAAAGTGGCATGAAAAAAAAAAACATTTTGAATTATTTTTAAAATATTGTTGCGTACTTGGGGGTTCGTGAGTTGTCTGAGAATGAAAGGCCAAACGTACAAAAATTCAGTAATTTATTCACAGAAAGTTCCAGAAAAATACAGGTCTATAAACCAAGTATCAGCTTCAATTCCAACATTAAACACAGCTTAAACAACAGCTGTCAATAGCAAATCCACATTACAAACTGTATACCAATAACACTTGAAGCAAGTCTCTCTCAAAGAGGCTTAAGAGCAATGCAAGCACTAGCGAAGCTGGCTGAGATCTGAACTGAACTGACTGCCTTGGCGAGGAAGCGCTCCTTATATGCTGTTCCATGGAGCCCAGATTTTTCGAGAAAACTCTAGAAAGTGGTCAACCAATCAACTTACAGCTTCCATATTTGGTATATCCCATATAAGGATTTTCTCGCCAAGGTCGCCAAAAAAATCGCCAAGGTGGGAAAAAGTCGCCAAATTTGGCGCCAAATCCATTACGTGCATTACTGGGGCTTTTTAATGCGTTTTTAAGGGAAAATAAGGCTATTTCAACGCTAAAACGACTAGAAATGCACAAAATTAGCACCTTATCAACTTACTAAGCCTCTTTGAAAGAATTTATACAAAAATAAACACAATTATTTACAATTTCGTAACACTGCCCCCCTCCCAAGGACTGCACGTCCCGGGCAGTGCAACCCTTGGTCAAGAGGCGAAACGTGATTTGACATGCGTTAAACGTGATTTCACATAATCCTATATAACTCAAACAAAAAAACAGATATACGTGAAATTTTTGCTTTAAAATATAGCTAATACAAATGTCTAAAAATCGGTCCCCAAGGGGGGCGGGAGGGGGGGGGCAAAACGTGATTTCACATGCGTAAAACGTGATTTCGCATAATCCTATATATCTCAAACAAAAAAAATAGATGTACGTGAAATTTTTGCTCTAAAATATAGCTAATGCAACTATCTAAAAACCAATTTCTGGAATTTTAGAAATTCAGCCCCCAGGTGGGGCAGCAACGGGGGGGGGGGGGGCTATGGAGCAAAAACAAATTGAAATACAGTTAGGCCGTTCAAAATTGGTACAGATAGGTTTTAAAGACCTGCAAGACGAATGGGGATATTTTCGATTGTGTAAAGTTATTAGGAGGGGCAAGAAGGGGGGAGGGGAGGGGGGGACAAAAAATTAAAAATAGTGTCAGATCGTTCAAAATTGGTACATAGAGGTTTTCGATACTTACAAATCGATTGCGGATATTTTTGAATTTGTAAAATTATTAGGAGGGGCGGTAAGGGGGTGGGATGGTAAGGGGGGGCTATGGGGCAAAAACAAATAGAAATACAGTTAGGCCGTTCAAAATTGGTGCAGGTAGGTTTAAGAGGCCTGCAAGTCGAATGAGGATATTTTCGAAAGTGTAAAGTTATTAGGAGGGGCGAGAAGGGGGTGGGGAGAGGGGGGGCAAAAAAATAAAAATAGAGTTAGATCGTTCAAAATTGGTTTATAGTGGTTTTCGATACTTACAAATCAATTGCGGATATTTTCGAATTTGTAAAATTATTAGGAGGGGCGAGAAGGGGGGTGGGGCGTATACACTATGGACCGCTCACGCTGTGTTATCAGAATGGCCCCATTTTGGTCGCTTTTAGAAGGTGGCTCTCGCATCGACTGCCTTTCCACTTCAGACTTGAAAGAGCGCTTTAATACGAGAATTAAATGTAATATTTAGCGGTTTTAAAAGCACTGATACATATATATATATATATATATTTTCTTTTTCGCATCATCCCCCACAAACACTAAAGTACCACATGTTATTAAATAATCACACATTCTGTAAGATTATTTTGTATAAGGTTTTAAAAATATGAAAAATTGTAAAAACGTTTATCCTGATTGTGTATAGTTTTAATAAAGCTAATAGAAATAAATGACTTTTATAGATAAATTGCATATCATACTATCTGAATGAATTTTTTTTTTTTTTTTTTTTTTACATTCTCACACACCGTATAAAATAAAATACTTTAAATTTTCTTACTTTTTAACCATTAATAGCAAGCAACTAGATTCAAGAAACTAGAAAAAATCATGAATTTGATAGATAAATAAAGCAAATTTCCCTGTGAATAAATTTAAATAATAATAATATCAATAAATAAACGAATCCAATATACATATATATATATATGAAAACCTATTTAGATATTTCACAGGAATAAAGAATATAGCTATGAAAAAATTTATGTATTTATTATTATTATTATTTATTTATTTATTTTTTTTTTTCAAAATCCAAGAATGGAAACATTCATTATATGTAAATATATCTATAAATATAACCAATTCGCTCCCCCACCCCCACCCCGAAAAAAAAAAAAAAAAAAACGAAATAGTATAATAAAAACATAAACATATGATATTTAAAAAATAAATATGAAAATATGAATTTTCATAATTTAAAACAATGAATGTATTTTAAAAATCAGAATTTATTCCAGCATTTCCAATTAAACAAAAAAAAAAAAAAAAAAAAAAAAATTGCAAAGTATGTAAAAAAAAAAACAAAATTTAAAAATTTATTATGATTTTTTTACAAAGGCGGTGCTTTTCCTTCTTCCGAGACTCCAATGTTGGTCGAGCGGTTCTGCGCTCAAAGCTGAGTGACGGGAAGTGCCTGGGTTCGATGCCAGGTCTCGCTTGTTTACTTAGTCATTCAGAGTTTTCCGTGGTTTTCTCCGAAAATTGCGTGCATACGGACTAGAATCCCTTAGAAAGACTCCACACGGAAGGCACTCCCCTTCAGACGTAGAACCTACAGTAGTCAATCGACCTTCTTCCCAAATCCAATAAATCCATAAACCGAAATACAGCACTTTTTCCCGTTTATCAATATTTTTCATTTTAAAATTTGCACTTTAAAGAGATTTTTAATCTGTATTATTTACTACTCATTTAAAGCAAATAATTTATTCAAAAAATAAAATTAACTTATATATATATATTTAAATATGCGCGATATAAAAATCAATGTAATGAAAAGTAGAGTCAATCATAATAATTTGAGCATTCCCTTTCAAAAAGCTAAAGGAGCATTTTTTTTATTAATTATTTTATTTATTTATTTTTGGAACCAAAGCCCATAATACTGTATGGGGAAATTTTTTTAATTCTGAATATTTTCTTCTAAAGGATTCGAAAACTGCTTTTAGGTCATTCATCTGACTTTACAGCTTAAAATCAATGTTGGTGTTGGAGATTAAAGCCAGCTGGCTGCATTAGGGTCCAAGGCCTGGGTGTGTCCACCGTGGCGGTCCTTCTAAAGGGCCTTTGTCCACAATTACGCAAGTTTCAGGAAAAAAAAAAAAAAAAACGCGCAAAACTCCGAACAGCTAGACCGATAAGCGCGATTTGTGATCGAACCTGACACTTCACGTCCAACAGCATCAATAAGTCAATTTTTGAAGAACTAGAACAGATTTAATGGTCGAGAAATTTCTGAATGGGCAAATGGAATTATGAAAAATATACTGGATAATGTAATTCTATGAATATCCATCTTTGTAACAAACAGTATGATACCACTGTTTCTTGCATGTAAAATAATATTCTGTTCCTTAACAACATTATAGCTGCCTGGTAATCATAATTTCTAAAGTATTCTCTCAGCTTTTTAATACAAGTTCCTATAGTAAGATTTTTAATTAAAAAATATTATATTGAAGCTTAGAGAACATTTTTCTCTTTCTAGAATGCATTTTTTTTCTACTTGTGCAACAAGAATTGGGAAAAAAAAGAAGAGGAAAAAAAAACCTGTCATAACAACATAATTAAAAAGTAATGGTTGGGTTTAAGGCCGACTGCCTGCGCTAAGTTCCTAGGCCAATAGGTGGAATGCCCTCCGTGGGAGTCTTTCTAAGGGGTTCTAGCCCGCATTTACGCGAGTTTCTGAGAAAACCACCTAAAACTACTAACGTCTTGGTCGCTGAGCACGACCTATGATCGAACCTGACATTTCTTGAAAGGTAATAAAAATTACTTAAGAAAAATTGATTCAATTTATAAAATTAGGCTTATCTTAGGTAAGGTGACCAGACATCCTCTTTTCAATAGGACAGTCTTCTTTTTCATCGCTCTGCCCTCTTAAACGAAACAAACATTACAGGACTAAAAAGTCCTCTTTTTTATGTTTTTTGTCCGCTATCCTCTATTTCAAATGAAAAGGATTTAGTCCTTAATTTCAAAATTTTTGCAAAACTGGGAAGCTCAATCGGCTGTTCGCTGTGTCGAGCGGTGAACACTAACTTTTTTCTGCATTAGGTTCGCAAAAAGAACAACTTTCTAATAAACTTGCCAAAGTATATTATGGTTTATGTCTGTTCAGATTCTTCGAATCATAAAGAAATAAAAGTATTCTCTATATTTGTACGATTCTTTGATCTAGAACACGAAATCACTATTGAAGTTGTCATAAAATCATTAAGGTGGTGTTACTCCGGCTGATACGCGGTCGGTTGACGTGTGTTCTCACTTTTGCATGAATAATATTCTTCACAAAAACAGGCCCACCAGTGATCGAGAGGTTCCGTTCTCGAAGCTGGTCTACGTGAAATGCTGGGTTCGATACCCGGTCGCGCTTGTTGGCTTAACTGTTAGGAGTTTTCCTTGATTTTCTCCGAAACTAGCGTAAATATAGGCTAGGATCTCTTAGAAAAACCCCAAAGAGGAGTCTCTTACTCACGTCTAGAACCCTAGTGCAAACAATTGGTCTTAATGATAACACTACCACCACCTCAAAAAAATATGCAAAAGTTAGTTGAATTCCTTTTATGTCCTTCTAGCAAAAATGCTCCCACAAAGCGACTGTTTTTTTCAATGAACAAAATGTAGACATGTGAAAAAAATCCCCTTTATATACCTACTTTAAAAACTTGTTAACTACTAAGACTAATTTAGCTTATACAGTCGGTAACAAAAGTCTCCGATAACTAGCAAACATTCCTATGTAAAAAAAGTACACTTAATACAGTTTTGTTAAATAAATCCTTGTCGAATCCTGTTTTCAGACTGACAAAGAACAGGATTCGACAAGGATTTATTTAACAAAACTGTATTAAGTGTACTTTTTTTATATAGGAATTTTTGCTAGTATTCGGAGACTTTTGTTACCGACTGTACTTGTGAAAACTTTTTTAAAATGTTGACAAAGCAAGACTGTTTTTTAAAACAAATCGTTAGATCTGTCGAATATTAACTTTATTTTTACAATTGCCAATTTTATTTTTTATTTTATGATTATAATTTTGTTCCTCCACGGAAGGGATGGTTCTCCCGCTTCGGTGACCACCAGAGGTATTTTTGATGGGAACATGGAGGACATTGCGGCCACGACAGATTTTACGTGCACCAGCCAAGCCACCATTAGTGTACACGACGGTCTTTGGCCGGCTCGAGTACCGAACCCACAATTTTCCGATTACGAGGACGGCGCTCTACCGACTGGGCTACCGCGGCCCCCAACACTTGTGTAAAGTAGCTTTTGAATCTGTTTTTATGATCATTTTCATTCAATTTTGTGTCTCCTAAAGTTACCTCTTTTTCAAAATTCAATGTTTTCTATTTTCTTATAAAATAAAAGTATTTAACATTATGAAGATTAAATAACGTAATTTTTTATATTGATGTTTTATGATTATGAGAAAATTATACCTTAAGTGCATATTTAAATCAGAATATTGTAAGTAAAATTTCAACATTTAAGAGAAATGTAATATGTATATACAGTCGGTAACAAAAGTGTCCGAACACTAGCAAAAATTCCTATGTAAAAAAAGTACACTTCATACGGTTTTCTTAACTGAATCCTTGTCGAATTCCGTTCTTAGTCAGTGTAAGAACGTGATTCGATAAGGATTTATTTAACAAAACTGTATGAAGTGTACTTTTTTTACATAGGAAATTTTGCTAGTGTTCGGACACTTTTGTTACCGACTGTACTTGGTTACAAATGAAATGTATGCCGTATTAAGAAGGAAGTTTTATCTGACATTTGTTGGATGTCTTTGACTCTATTTATTTTTTCACAAATATTCTCATGCTATAATATGCATGATTTACTTTTTTATTTATTTATTTATTTTATATATATATACATGTTACATATATATTATTTTAGGAGGGTAGGGAATAGCTCGATACACCGACGAGATGACACGGAGATTAAGTGAAAAGCTAACTTTATAAAAACAACTTACCTTGAATTTAATACTCTAATTTTTACATAAAATCTCTAATTTTCAGCTGGAAGAACACTAGCTTATAAATTATGAAATGTGAATGTGGCACTGGTGATGAATTTAATTAAATATAATTTTTCTTTAAAATCTCCAATTTTCAACTGAATTTAGGATTTTTTTACTGTGACATCATAATCATTATTTTTAATTTTTGACAAAACCAATTAAAAATTTCTTTTTTGTTAAAAACAATACATTTCTATAATATGGTAATAATAATGATAATAATATAACGTGATTCATCATCTAACATGAATTGGAAGTTAAAAGATTGGCAGTTTGTAAAATTAGTTTAAAGTGGCATGAAAAAAAAAAACATTTTGAATTATTTTTAAAATATTGTTGCGTACTTGGGGGTTCGTGAGTTGTCTGAGAATGAAAGGCCAAACGTACAAAAATTCAGTAATTTATTCACAGAAAGTTCCAGAAAAATACAGGTCTATAAACCAAGTATCAGCTTCAATTCCAACATTAAACACAGCTTAAACAACAGCTGTCAATAGCAAATCCACATTACAAACTGTATACCAATAACACTTGAAGCAAGTCTCTCTCAAAGAGGCTTAAGAGCAATGCAAGCACTAGCGAAGCTGGCTGAGATCTGAACTGAACTGACTGCCTTGGCGAGGAAGCGCTCCTTATATGCTGTTCCATGGAGCCCAGATTTTTCGAGAAAACTCTAGAAAGTGGTCAACCAATCAACTTACAGCTTCCATATTTGGTATATCCCATATAAGGATTTTCTCGCCAAGGTCGCCAAAAAAATCGCCAAGGTGGGAAAAAGTCGCCAAATTTGGCGCCAAATCCATTACGTGCATTACTGGGGCTTTTTAATGCGTTTTTAAGGGAAAATAAGGCTATTTCAACGCTAAAACGACTAGAAATGCACAAAATTAGCACCTTATCAACTTACTAAGCCTCTTTGAAAGAATTTATACAAAAATAAACACAATTATTTACAATTTCGTAACACTGCCCCCCTCCCAAGGACTGCACGTCCCGGGCAGTGCAACCCTTGGTCAAGAGGCGAAACGTGATTTGACATGCGTTAAACGTGATTTCACATAATCCTATATAACTCAAACAAAAAAACAGATATACGTGAAATTTTTGCTTTAAAATATAGCTAATACAAATGTCTAAAAATCGGTCCCCAAGGGGGGCGGGAGGGGGGGGCAAAACGTGATTTCACATGCGTAAAACGTGATTTCGCATAATCCTATATATCTCAAACAAAAAAAATAGATGTACGTGAAATTTTTGCTCTAAAATATAGCTAATGCAACTATCTAAAAACCAATTTCTGGAATTTTAGAAATTCAGCCCCCAGGTGGGGCAGCAACGGGGGGGGGGCTATGGAGCAAAAACAAATTGAAATACAGTTAGGCCGTTCAAAATTGGTACAGATAGGTTTTAAAGACCTGCAAGACGAATGGGGATATTTTCGATTGTGTAAAGTTATTAGGAGGGGCAAGAAGGGGGGAGGGGAGGGGGGGACAAAAAATTAAAAATAGTGTCAGATCGTTCAAAATTGGTACATAGAGGTTTTCGATACTTACAAATCGATTGCGGATATTTTTGAATTTGTAAAATTATTAGGAGGGGCGGTAAGGGGGTGGGATGGTAAGGGGGGGCTATGGGGCAAAAACAAATAGAAATACAGTTAGGCCGTTCAAAATTGGTGCAGGTAGGTTTAAGAGGCCTGCAAGTCGAATGAGGATATTTTCGAAAGTGTAAAGTTATTAGGAGGGGCGAGAAGGGGGTGGGGAGAGGGGGGGCAAAAAAATAAAAATAGAGTTAGATCGTTCAAAATTGGTTTATAGTGGTTTTCGATACTTACAAATCAATTGCGGATATTTTCGAATTTGTAAAATTATTAGGAGGGGCGAGAAGGGGGGTGGGGCGTATACACTATGGACCGCTCACGCTGTGTTATCAGAATGGCCCCATTTTGGTCGCTTTTAGAAGGTGGCTCTCGCATCGACTGCCTTTCCACTTCAGACTTGAAAGAGCGCTTTAATACGAGAATTAAATGTAATATTTAGCGGTTTTAAAAGCACTGATACATATATATATATATATATTTTTTCTTTTTCGCATCATCCCCCACAAACACTAAAGTACCACATGTTATTAAATAATCACACATTCTGTAAGATTATTTTGTATAAGGTTTTAAAAATATGAAAAATTGTAAAAACGTTTATCCTGATTGTGTATAGTTTTAATAAAGCTAATAGAAATAAATGACTTTTATAGATAAATTGCATATCATACTATCTGAATGATTTTTTTTTTTTTTTTTTTTTTACATTCTCACACACCGTATAAAATAAAATACTTTAAATTTTCTTACTTTTTAACCATTAATAGCAAGCAACTAGATTCAAGAAACTAGAAAAAATCATGAATTTGATAGATAAATAAAGCAAATTTCCCTGTGAATAAATTTAAATAATAATAATATCAATAAATAAACGAATCCAATATACATATATATATATATGAAAACCTATTTAGATATTTCATCGGAATAAAGAATATAGCTATGAAAAAATTTATGTATTTATTATTATTATTATTTATTTATTTTTTTTTTTTTTTTTCAAAATCCAAGAATGGAAACATTCATTATATGTAAATATATCTATAAATATAACCAATTCGCTCCCCCACCCCCACCCCGAAAAAAAAAAAAAAAAAAAACGAAATAGTATAATAAAAACATAAACATATGATATTTAAAAAATAAATATGAAAATATGAATTTTCATAATTTAAAACAATGAATGTATTTTAAAAATCAGAATTTATTCCAGCATTTCCAATTAAACAAAAAAAAAAAAAAAAAAAAATTGCAAAGTATGTAAAAAAAAAACAAAATTTAAAAATTTATTATGATTTTTTTACAAAGGCGGTGCTTTTCCTTCTTCCGAGACTCCAATGGTGGTCGAGCGGTTCTGCGCTCAAAGCTGAGTGACGGGAAGTGCCTGGGTTCGATGCCAGGTCTCGCTTGTTTACTTAGTCATTCAGAGTTTTCCGTGGTTTTCTCCGAAAATTGCGTGCATACGGACTAGAATCCCTTAGAAAGACTCCACACGGAAGGCACTCCCCTTCAGACGTAGAACCTACAGTAGTCAATCGACCTTCTTCCCAAATCCAATAAATCCATAAACCGAAATACAGCACTTTTTCCCGTTTATCAATATTTTTCATTTTAAAATTTGCACTTTAAAGAGATTTTTAATCTGTATTATTTACTACTCATTTAAAGCAAATAATTTATTCAAAAAATAAAATTAACTTATATATATATATTTAAATATGCGCGATATAAAAATCAATGTAATGAAAAGTAGAGTCAATCATAATAATTTGAGCATTCCCTTTCAAAAAGCTAAAGGAGCATTTTTTTTATTAATTATTTTATTTATTTATTTTTGGAACCAAAGCCCATAATACTGTATGGGGAAATTTTTTTAATTCTGAATATTTTCTTCTAAAGGATTCGAAAACTGCTTTTAGGTCATTCATCTGACTTTACAGCTTAAAATCAATGTTGGTGTTGGAGATTAAAGCCAGCTGGCTGCATTAGGGTCCAAGGCCTGGGTGTGTCCACCGTGGCGGTCCTTCTAAAGGGCCTTTGTCCACAATTACGCAAGTTTCAGGAAAAAAAAAAAAAAACGCGCAAAACTCCGAACAGCTAGACCGATAAGCGCGATTTGTGATCGAACCTGACACTTCACGTCCAACAGCATCAATAAGTCAATTTTTGAAGAACTAGAACAGATTTAATGGTCGAGAAATTTCTGAATGGGCAAATGGAATTATGAAAAATATACTGGATAATGTAATTCTATGAATATCCATCTTTGTAACAAACAGTATGATACCACTGTTTCTTGCATGTAAAATAATATTCTGTTCCTTAACAACATTATAGCTGCCTGGTAATCATAATTTCTAAAGTATTCTCTCAGCTTTTTAATACAAGTTCCTATAGTAAGATTTTTAATTAAAAAATATTATATTGAAGCTTAGAGAACATTTTTCTCTTTCTAGAATGCATTTTTTTTCTACTTGTGCAACAAGAATTGGGAAAAAAAAGAAGAGGAAAAAAAAACCTGTCATAACAACATAATTAAAAAGTAATGGTTGGGTTTAAGGCCGACTGCCTGCGCTAAGTTCCTAGGCCAATAGGTGGAATGCCCTCCGCGGGAGTCTTTCTAAGGGGTTCTAGCCCGCATTTACGCGAGTTTCTGAGAAAACCACCTAAAACTACTAACGTCTTGGTCGCTGAGCACGACCTATGATCGAACCTGACATTTCTTGAAAGGTAATAAAAATTACTTAAGAAAAATTGATTCAATTTATAAAATTAGGCTTATCTTAGGTAAGGTGACCAGACATCCTCTTTTCAATAGGACAGTCTTCTTTTTCATCGCTCTGCCCTCTTAAACGAAACAAACATTACAGGACTAAAAAGTCCTCTTTTTTATGTTTTTTGTCCGCTATCCTCTATTTCAAATGAAAAGGATTTAGTCCTTAATTTCAAAATTTTTGCAAAACTGGGAAGCTCAATCGGCTGTTCGCTGTGTCGAGCGGTGAACACTAACTTTTTTCTGCATTAGGTTCGCAAAAAGAACAACTTTCTAATAAACTTGCCAAAGTATATTATGGTTTATGTCTGTTCAGATTCTTCGAATCATAAAGAAATAAAAGTATTCTCTATATTTGTACGATTCTTTGATCTAGAACACGAAATCACTATTGAAGTTGTCATAAAATCATTAAGGTGGTGTTACTCCGGCTGATACGCGGTCGGTTGACGTGTGTTCTCACTTTTGCATGAATAATATTCTTCACAAAAACAGGCCCACCAGTGATCGAGAGGTTCCGTTCTCGAAGCTGGTCTACGTGAAATGCTGGGTTCGATACCCGGTCGCGCTTGTTGGCTTAACTGTTAGGAGTTTTCCTTGATTTTCTCCGAAACTAGCGTAAATATAGGCTAGGATCTCTTAGAAAAACCCCAAAGAGGAGTCTCTTACTCACGTCTAGAACCCTAGTGCAAACAATTGGTCTTAATAACACTACCACCACCTCAAAAAAATATGCAAAAGTTAGTTGAATTCCTTTTATGTCCTTCTAGCAAAAATGCTCCCACAAAGCGACTGTTTTTTTCAATGAACAAAATGTAGACATGTGAAAAAAATCCCCTTTATATACCTACTTTAAAAACTTGTTAACTACTAAGACTAATTTAGCTTATACAGTCGGTAACAAAAGTCTCCGATAACTAGCAAACATTCCTATGTAAAAAAAGTACACTTAATACAGTTTTGTTAAATAAATCCTTGTCGAATCCTGTTTTCAGACTGACAAAGAACAGGATTCGACAAGGATTTATTTAACAAAACTGTATTAAGTGTACTTTTTTTATATAGGAATTTTTGCTAGTATTCGGAGACTTTTGTTACCGACTGTACTTGTGAAAACTTTTTTAAAATGTTGACAAAGCAAGACTGTTTTTTAAAACAAATCGTTAGATCTGTCGAATATTAACTTTATTTTTACAATTGCCAATTTTATTTTTTATTTTATGATTATAATTTTGTTCCTCCACGGAAGGGATGGTTCTCCCGCTTCGGTGACCACCAGAGGTATTTTTGATGGGAACATGGAGGACATTGCGGCCACGACAGATTTTACGTGCACCAGCCAAGCCACCATTAGTGTACACGACGGTCTTTGGCCGGCTCGAGTACCGAACCCACAATTTTCCGATTACGAGGACGGCGCTCTACCGACTGGGCTACCGCGGCCCCCAACACTTGTGTAAAGTAGCTTTTGAATCTGTTTTTATGATCATTTTCATTCAATTTTGTGTCTCCTAAAGTTACCTCTTTTTCAAAATTCAATGTTTTCTATTTTCTTATAAAATAAAAGTATTTAACATTATGAAGATTAAATAACGTAATTTTTTATATTGATGTTTTATGATTATGAGAAAATTATACCTTAAGTGCATATTTAAATCAGAATATTGTAAGTAAAATTTCAACATTTAAGAGAAATGTAATATGTATATACAGTCGGTAACAAAAGTGTCCGAACACTAGCAAAAATTCCTATGTAAAAAAAGTACACTTCATACGGTTTTCTTAACTGAATCCTTGTCGAATTCCGTTCTTAGTCAGTGTAAGAACGTGATTCGATAAGGATTTATTTAACAAAACTGTATGAAGTGTACTTTTTTTACATAGGAAATTTTGCTAGTGTTCGGACACTTTTGTTACCGACTGTACTTGGTTACAAATGAAATGTATGCCGTATTAAGAAGGAAGTTTTATCTGACATTTGTTGGATGTCTTTGACTCTATTTATTTTTTCACAAATATTCTCATGCTATAATATGCATGATTTACTTTTTTATTTATTTATTTATTTTATATATATATACATGTTACATATATATTATTTTAGGAGGGTAGGGAATAGCTCGATACACCGACGAGATGACACGGAGATTAAGTGAAAAGCTAACTTTATAAAAACAACTTACCTTGAATTTAATACTCTAATTTTTACATAAAATCTCTAATTTTCAGCTGGAAGAACACTAGCTTATAAATTATGAAATGTGAATGTGGCACTGGTGATGAATTTAATTAAATATAATTTTTCTTTAAAATCTCCAATTTTCAACTGAATTTAGGATTTTTTTACTGTGACATCATAATCATTATTTTTAATTTTTGACAAAACCAATTAAAAATTTCTTTTTTGTTAAAAACAATACATTTCTATAATATGGTAATAATAATGATAATAATATAACGTGATTCATCATCTAACATGAATTGGAAGTTAAAAGATTGGCAGTTTGTAAAATTAGTTTAAAGTGGCATGAAAAAAAAAAACATTTTGAATTATTTTTAAAATATTGTTGCGTACTTGGGGGTTCGTGAGTTGTCTGAGAATGAAAGGCCAAACGTACAAAAATTCAGTAATTTATTCACAGAAAGTTCCAGAAAAATACAGGTCTATAAACCAAGTATCAGCTTCAATTCCAACATTAAACACAGCTTAAACAACAGCTGTCAATAGCAAATCCACATTACAAACTGTATACCAATAACACTTGAAGCAAGTCTCTCTCAAAGAGGCTTAAGAGCAATGCAAGCACTAGCGAAGCTGGCTGAGATCTGAACTGAACTGACTGCCTTGGCGAGGAAGCGCTCCTTATATGCTGTTCCATGGAGCCCAGATTTTTCGAGAAAACTCTAGAAAGTGGTCAACCAATCAACTTACAGCTTCCATATTTGGTATATCCCATATAAGGATTTCTCGCCAAGGTCGCCAAAAAAATCGCCAAGGTGGGAAAAAGTCGCCAAATTTGGCGCCAAATCCATTACGTGCATTACTGGGGCTTTTTAATGCGTTTTTAAGGGAAAATAAGGCTATTTCAACGCTAAAACGACTAGAAATGCACAAAATTAGCACCTTATCAACTTACTAAGCCTCTTTGAAAGAATTTATACAAAAATAAACACAATTATTTACAATTTCGTAACACTGCCCCCCTCCCAAGGACTGCACGTCCCGGGCAGTGCAACCCTTGGTCAAGAGGCGAAACGTGATTTGACATGCGTTAAACGTGATTTCACATAATCCTATATAACTCAAACAAAAAAACAGATATACGTGAAATTTTTGCTTTAAAATATAGCTAATACAAATGTCTAAAAATCGGTCCCCAAGGGGGGCGGGAGGGGGGGGCAAAACGTGATTTCACATGCGTAAAACGTGATTTCGCATAATCCTATATATCTCAAACAAAAAAAATAGATGTACGTGAAATTTTTGCTCTAAAATATAGCTAATGCAACTATCTAAAAACCAATTTCTGGAATTTTAGAAATTCAGCCCCCAGGTGGGGCAGCAACGGGGGGGGGGCTATGGAGCAAAAACAAATTGAAATACAGTTAGGCCGTTCAAAATTGGTACAGATAGGTTTTAAAGACCTGCAAGACGAATGGGGATACTTTCGATTGTGTAAAGTTATTAGGAGGGGCAAGAAGGGGGGAGGGGAGGGGGAGACAAAAAATTAAAAATAGTGTCAGATCGTTCAAAATTGGTACATAGAGGTTTTCGATACTTACAAATCGATTGCGGATATTTTTGAATTTGTAAAATTATTAGGAGGGGCGGTAAGGGGGTGGGATGGTAAGGGGGGGCTATGGGGCAAAAACAAATAGAAATACAGTTAGGCCGTTCAAAATTGGTGCAGGTAGGTTTAAGAGGCCTGCAAGTCGAATGAGGATATTTTCGAAAGTGTAAAGTTATTAGGAGGGGCGAGAAGGGGGTGGGGAGAGGGGGGGCAAAAAAATAAAAATAGAGTTAGATCGTTCAAAATTGGTTTATAGTGGTTTTCGATACTTACAAATCAATTGCGGATATTTTCGAATTTGTAAAATTATTAGGAGGGGCGAGAAGGGGGGTGGGGCGTATACACTATGGACCGCTCACGCTGTGTTATCAGAATGGCCCCATTTTGGTCGCTTTTAGAAGGTGGCTCTCGCATCGACTGCCTTTCCACTTCAGACTTGAAAGAGCGCTTTAATACGAGAATTAAATGTAATATTTAGCGGTTTTAAAAGCACTGATACATATATATATATATATATATATTTTCTTTTTCGCATCATCCCCCACAAACACTAAAGTACCACATGTTATTAAATAATCACACATTCTGTAAGATTATTTTGTATAAGGTTTTAAAAATATGAAAAATTGTAAAAACGTTTATCCTGATTGTGTATAGTTTTAATAAAGCTAATAGAAATAAATGACTTTTATAGATAAATTGCATATCATACTATCTGAATGAATTTTTTTTTTTTTTTTTTTTTTACATTCTCACACACCGTATAAAATAAAATACTTTAAATTTTCTTACTTTTTAACCATTAATAGCAAGCAACTAGATTCAAGAAACTAGAAAAAATCATGAATTTGATAGATAAATAAAGCAAATTTCCCTGTGAATAAATTTAAATAATAATAATATCAATAAATAAACGAATCCAATATACATATATATATATATGAAAACCTATTTAGATATTTCACAAGAATAAAGAATATAGCTATGAAAAAATTTATGTATTTATTATTATTATTATTTATTTTATTTTTTTTTTTTTTCAAAATCCAAGAATGGAAACATTCATTATATGTAAATATATCTATAAATATAACCAATTCGCTCCCCCACCCCCACCCCGAAAAAAAAAAAAAAAAAAAAAACGAAATAGTATAATAAAAACATAAACATATGATATTTAAAAAATAAATATGAAAATATGAATTTTCATAATTTAAAACAATGAATGTATTTTAAAAATCAGAATTTATTCCAGCATTTCCAATTAAACAAAAAAAAAAAAAAAAAAAAATTGCAAAGTATGTAAAAAAAAAACAAAATTTAAAAATTTATTATGATTTTTTTACAAAGGCGGTGCTTTTCCTTCTTCCGAGACTCCAATGGTGGTCGAGCGGTTCTGCGCTCAAAGCTGAGTGACGGGAAGTGCCTGGGTTCGATGCCAGGTCTCGCTTGTTTACTTAGTCATTCAGAGTTTTCCGTGGTTTTCTCCGAAAATTGCGTGCATACGGACTAGAATCCCTTAGAAAGACTCCACACGGAAGGCACTCCCCTTCAGACGTAGAACCTACAGTAGTCAATCGACCTTCTTCCCAAATCCAATAAATCCATAAACCGAAATACAGCACTTTTTCCCGTTTATCAATATTTTTCATTTTAAAATTTGCACTTTAAAGAGATTTTTAATCTGTATTATTTACTACTCATTTAAAGCAAATAATTTATTCAAAAAATAAAATTAACTTATATATATATATTTAAATATGCGCGATATAAAAATCAATGTAATGAAAAGTAGAGTCAATCATAATAATTTGAGCATTCCCTTTCAAAAAGCTAAAGGAGCATTTTTTTTATTAATTATTTTATTTATTTATTTTTGGAACCAAAGCCCATAATACTGTATGGGGAAATTTTTTTAATTCTGAATATTTTCTTCTAAAGGATTCGAAAACTGCTTTTAGGTCATTCATCTGACTTTACAGCTTAAAATCAATGTTGGTGTTGGAGATTAAAGCCAGCTGGCTGCATTAGGGTCCAAGGCCTGGGTGTGTCCACCGTGGCGGTCCTTCTAAAGGGCCTTTGTCCACAATTACGCAAGTTTCAGGAAAAAAAAAAAAAAAAAAACGCGCAAAACTCCGAACAGCTAGACCGATAAGCGCGATTTGTGATCGAACCTGACACTTCACGTCCAACAGCATCAATAAGTCAATTTTTGAAGAACTAGAACAGATTTAATGGTCGAGAAATTTCTGAATGGGCAAATGGAATTATGAAAAATATACTGGATAATGTAATTCTATGAATATCCATCTTTGTAACAAACAGTATGATACCACTGTTTCTTGCATGTAAAATAATATTCTGTTCCTTAACAACATTATAGCTGCCTGGTAATCATAATTTCTAAAGTATTCTCTCAGCTTTTTAATACAAGTTCCTATAGTAAGATTTTTAATTAAAAAATATTATATTGAAGCTTAGAGAACATTTTTCTCTTTCTAGAATGCATTTTTTTTCTACTTGTGCAACAAGAATTGGGAAAAAAAAGAAGAGGAAAAAAAAACCTGTCATAACAACATAATTAAAAAGTAATGGTTGGGTTTAAGGCCGACTGCCTGCGCTAAGTTCCTAGGCCAATAGGTGGAATGCCCTCCGTGGGAGTCTTTCTAAGGGGTTCTAGCCCGCATTTACGCGAGTTTCTGAGAAAACCACCTAAAACTACTAACGTCTTGGTCGCTGAGCACGACCTATGATCGAACCTGACATTTCTTGAAAGGTAATAAAAATTACTTAAGAAAAATTGATTCAATTTATAAAATTAGGCTTATCTTAGGTAAGGTGACCAGACATCCTCTTTTCAATAGGACAGTCTTCTTTTTCATCGCTCTGCCCTCTTAAACGAAACAAACATTACAGGACTAAAAAGTCCTCTTTTTTATGTTTTTTGTCCGCTATCCTCTATTTCAAATGAAAAGGATTTAGTCCTTAATTTCAAAATTTTTGCAAAACTGGGAAGCTCAATCGGCTGTTCGCTGTGCCGAGCGGTGAACACTAACTTTTTTCTGCATTAGGTTCGCAAAAAGAACAACTTTCTAATAAACTTGCCAAAGTATATTATGGTTTATGTCTGTTCAGATTCTTCGAATCATAAAGAAATAAAAGTATTCTCTATATTTGTACGATTCTTTGATCTAGAACACGAAATCACTATTGAAGTTGTCATAAAATCATTAAGGTGGTGTTACTCCGGCTGATACGCGGTCGGTTGACGTGTGTTCTCACTTTTGCATGAATAATATTCTTCACAAAAACAGGCCCACCAGTGATCGAGAGGTTCCGTTCTCGAAGCTGGTCTACGTGAAATGCTGGGTTCGATACCCGGTCGCGCTTGTTGGCTTAACTGTTAGGAGTTTTCCTTGATTTTCTCCGAAACTAGCGTAAATATAGGCTAGGATCTCTTAGAAAAACCCCAAAGAGGAGTCTCTTACTCACGTCTAGAACCCTAGTGCAAACAATTGGTCTTAATGATAACACTACCACCACCTCAAAAAAATATGCAAAAGTTAGTTGAATTCCTTTTATGTCCTTCTAGCAAAAATGCTCCCACAAAGCGACTGTTTTTTTCAATGAACAAAATGTAGACATGTGAAAAAAATCCCCTTTATATACCTACTTTAAAAACTTGTTAACTACTAAGACTAATTTAGCTTATACAGTCGGTAACAAAAGTCTCCGATAACTAGCAAACATTCCTATGTAAAAAAAGTACACTTAATACAGTTTTGTTAAATAAATCCTTGTCGAATCCTGTTTTCAGACTGACAAAGAACAGGATTCGACAAGGATTTATTTAACAAAACTGTATTAAGTGTACTTTTTTTATATAGGAATTTTTGCTAGTATTCGGAGACTTTTGTTACCGACTGTACTTGTGAAAACTTTTTTAAAATGTTGACAAAGCAAGACTGTTTTTTAAAACAAATCGTTAGATCTGTCGAATATTAACTTTATTTTTACAATTGCCAATTTTATTTTTTATTTTATGATTATAATTTTGTTCCTCCACGGAAGGGATGGTTCTCCCGCTTCGGTGACCACCAGAGGTATTTTTGATGGGAACATGGAGGACATTGCGGCCACGACAGATTTTACGTGCACCAGCCAAGCCACCATTAGTGTACACGACGGTCTTTGGCCGGCTCGAGTACCGAACCCACAATTTTCCGATTACGAGGACGGCGCTCTACCGACTGGGCTACCGCGGCCCCCAACACTTGTGTAAAGTAGCTTTTGAATCTGTTTTTATGATCATTTTCATTCAATTTTGTGTCTCCTAAAGTTACCTCTTTTTCAAAATTCAATGTTTTCTATTTTCTTATAAAATAAAAGTATTTAACATTATGAAGATTAAATAACGTAATTTTTTATATTGATGTTTTATGATTATGAGAAAATTATACCTTAAGTGCATATTTAAATCAGAATATTGTAAGTAAAATTTCAACATTTAAGAGAAATGTAATATGTATATACAGTCGGTAACAAAAGTGTCCGAACACTAGCAAAAATTCCTATGTAAAAAAAGTACACTTCATACGGTTTTCTTAACTGAATCCTTGTCGAATTCCGTTCTTAGTCAGTGTAAGAACGTGATTCGATAAGGATTTATTTAACAAAACTGTATGAAGTGTACTTTTTTTACATAGGAAATTTTGCTAGTGTTCGGACACTTTTGTTACCGACTGTACTTGGTTACAAATGAAATGTATGCCGTATTAAGAAGGAAGTTTTATCTGACATTTGTTGGATGTCTTTGACTCTATTTATTTTTTCACAAATATTCTCATGCTATAATATGCATGATTTACTTTTTTATTTATTTATTTATTTTATATATATATACATGTTACATATATATTATTTTAGGAGGGTAGGGAATAGCTCGATACACCGACGAGATGACACGGAGATTAAGTGAAAAGCTAACTTTATAAAAACAACTTACCTTGAATTTAATACTCTAATTTTTACATAAAATCTCTAATTTTCAGCTGGAAGAACACTAGCTTATAAATTATGAAATGTGAATGTGGCACTGGTGATGAATTTAATTAAATATAATTTTTCTTTAAAATCTCCAATTTTCAACTGAATTTAGGATTTTTTTACTGTGACATCATAATCATTATTTTTAATTTTTGACAAAACCAATTAAAAATTTCTTTTTTGTTAAAAACAATACATTTCTATAATATGGTAATAATAATGATAATAATATAACGTGATTCATCATCTAACATGAATTGGAAGTTAAAAGATTGGCAGTTTGTAAAATTAGTTTAAAGTGGCATGAAAAAAAAAAACATTTTGAATTATTTTTAAAATATTGTTGCGTACTTGGGGGTTCGTGAGTTGTCTGAGAATGAAAGGCCAAACGTACAAAAATTCAGTAATTTATTCACAGAAAGTTCCAGAAAAATACAGGTCTATAAACCAAGTATCAGCTTCAATTCCAACATTAAACACAGCTTAAACAACAGCTGTCAATAGCAAATCCACATTACAAACTGTATACCAATAACACTTGAAGCAAGTCTCTCTCAAAGAGGCTTAAGAGCAATGCAAGCACTAGCGAAGCTGGCTGAGATCTGAACTGAACTGACTGCCTTGGCGAGGAAGCGCTCCTTATATGCTGTTCCATGGAGCCCAGATTTTTCGAGAAAACTCTAGAAAGTGGTCAACCAATCAACTTACAGCTTCCATATTTGGTATATCCCATATAAGGATTTTCTCGCCAAGGTCGCCAAAAAAATCGCCAAGGTGGGAAAAAGTCGCCAAATTTGGCGCCAAATCCATTACGTGCATTACTGGGGCTTTTTAATGCGTTTTTAAGGGAAAATAAGGCTATTTCAACGCTAAAACGACTAGAAATGCACAAAATTAGCACCTTATCAACTTACTAAGCCTCTTTGAAAGAATTTATACAAAAATAAACACAATTATTTACAATTTCGTAACACTGCCCCCCTCCCAAGGACTGCACGTCCCGGGCAGTGCAACCCTTGGTCAAGAGGCGAAACGTGATTTGACATGCGTTAAACGTGATTTCACATAATCCTATATAACTCAAACAAAAAAACAGATATACGTGAAATTTTTGCTTTAAAATATAGCTAATACAAATGTCTAAAAATCGGTCCCCAAGGGGGGCGGGAGGGGGGGGCAAAACGTGATTTCACATGCGTAAAACGTGATTTCGCATAATCCTATATATCTCAAACAAAAAAAATAGATGTACGTGAAATTTTTGCTCTAAAATATAGCTAATGCAACTATCTAAAAACCAATTTCTGGAATTTTAGAAATTCAGCCCCCAGGTGGGGCAGCAACGGGGGGGGGGGCTATGGAGCAAAAACAAATTGAAATACAGTTAGGCCGTTCAAAATTGGTACAGATAGGTTTTAAAGACCTGCAAGACGAATGGGGATATTTTCGATTGTGTAAAGTTATTAGGAGGGGCAAGAAGGGGGGAGGGGAGGGGGAGACAAAAAATTAAAAATAGTGTCAGATCGTTCAAAATTGGTACATAGAGGTTTTCGATACTTACAAATCGATTGCGGATATTTTTGAATTTGTAAAATTATTAGGAGGGGCGGTAAGGGGGTGGGATGGTAAGGGGGGGCTATGGGGCAAAAACAAATAGAAATACAGTTAGGCCGTTCAAAATTGGTGCAGGTAGGTTTAAGAGGCCTGCAAGTCGAATGAGGATATTTTCGAAAGTGTAAAGTTATTAGGAGGGGCGAGAAGGGGGTGGGGAGAGGGGGGGCAAAAAAATAAAAATAGAGTTAGATCGTTCAAAATTGGTTTATAGTGGTTTTCGATACTTACAAATCAATTGCGGATATTTTCGAATTTGTAAAATTATTAGGAGGGGCGAGAAGGGGGGTGGGGCGTATACACTATGGACCGCTCACGCTGTGTTATCAGAATGGCCCCATTTTGGTCGCTTTTAGAAGGTGGCTCTCGCATCGACTGCCTTTCCACTTCAGACTTGAAAGAGCGCTTTAATACGAGAATTAAATGTAATATTTAGCGGTTTTAAAAGCACTGATACATATATATATATATATATATTTTCTTTTTCGCATCATCCCCCACAAACACTAAAGTACCACATGTTATTAAATAATCACACATTCTGTAAGATTATTTTGTATAAGGTTTTAAAAATATGAAAAATTGTAAAAACGTTTATCCTGATTGTGTATAGTTTTAATAAAGCTAATAGAAATAAATGACTTTTATAGATAAATTGCATATCATACTATCTGAATGAATTTTTTTTTTTTTTTTTTTTTTTTACATTCTCACACACCGTATAAAATAAAATACTTTAAATTTTCTTACTTTTTAACCATTAATAGCAAGCAACTAGATTCAAGAAACTAGAAAAAATCATGAATTTGATAGATAAATAAAGCAAATTTCCCTGTGAATAAATTTAAATAATAATAATATCAATAAATAAACGAATCCAATATACATATATATATATATGAAAACCTATTTAGATATTTCACAAGAATAAAGAATATAGCTATGAAAAAATTTATGTATTTATTATTATTATTATTTATTTTATTTTTTTTTTTTTTCAAAATCCAAGAATGGAAACATTCATTATATGTAAATATATCTATAAATATAACCAATTCGCTCCCCCACCCCCACCCCGAAAAAAAAAAAAAAAAAAAAAAAACGAAATAGTATAATAAAAACATAAACATATGATATTTAAAAAATAAATATGAAAATATGAATTTTCATAATTTAAAACAATGAATGTATTTTAAAAATCAGAATTTATTCCAGCATTTCCAATTAAACAAAAAAAAAAAAAAAAAAATTGCAAAGTATGTAAAAAAAAAACAAAATTTAAAAATTTATTATGATTTTTTTACAAAGGCGGTGCTTTTCCTTCTTCCGAGACTCCAATGGTGGTCGAGCGGTTCTGCGCTCAAAGCTGAGTGACGGGAAGTGCCTGGGTTCGATGCCAGGTCTCGCTTGTTTACTTAGTCATTCAGAGTTTTCCGTGGTTTTCTCCGAAAATTGCGTGCATACGGACTAGAATCCCTTAGAAAGACTCCACACGGAAGGCACTCCCCTTCAGACGTAGAACCTACAGTAGTCAATCGACCTTCTTCCCAAATCCAATAAATCCATAAACCGAAATACAGCACTTTTTCCCGTTTATCAATATTTTTCATTTTAAAATTTGCACTTTAAAGAGATTTTTAATCTGTATTATTTACTACTCATTTAAAGCAAATAATTTATTCAAAAAATAAAATTAACTTATATATATATATTTAAATATGCGCGATATAAAAATCAATGTAATGAAAAGTAGAGTCAATCATAATAATTTGAGCATTCCCTTTCAAAAAGCTAAAGGAGCATTTTTTTTATTAATTATTTTATTTATTTATTTTTGGAACCAAAGCCCATAATACTGTATGGGGAAATTTTTTTAATTCTGAATATTTTCTTCTAAAGGATTCGAAAACTGCTTTTAGGTCATTCATCTGACTTTACAGCTTAAAATCAATGTTGGTGTTGGAGATTAAAGCCAGCTGGCTGCATTAGGGTCCAAGGCCTGGGTGTGTCCACCGTGGCGGTCCTTCTAAAGGGCCTTTGTCCACAATTACGCAAGTTTCAGGAAAAAAAAAAAAAAAAAAACGCGCAAAACTCCGAACAGCTAGACCGATAAGCGCGATTTGTGATCGAACCTGACACTTCACGTCCAACAGCATCAATAAGTCAATTTTTGAAGAACTAGAACAGATTTAATGGTCGAGAAATTTCTGAATGGGCAAATGGAATTATGAAAAATATACTGGATAATGTAATTCTATGAATATCCATCTTTGTAACAAACAGTATGATACCACTGTTTCTTGCATGTAAAATAATATTCTGTTCCTTAACAACATTATAGCTGCCTGGTAATCATAATTTCTAAAGTATTCTCTCAGCTTTTTAATACAAGTTCCTATAGTAAGATTTTTAATTAAAAAATATTATATTGAAGCTTAGAGAACATTTTTCTCTTTCTAGAATGCATTTTTTTTCTACTTGTGCAACAAGAATTGGGAAAAAAAAGAAGAGGAAAAAAAAACCTGTCATAACAACATAATTAAAAAGTAATGGTTGGGTTTAAGGCCGACTGCCTGCGCTAAGTTCCTAGGCCAATAGGTGGAATGCCCTCCGTGGGAGTCTTTCTAAGGGGTTCTAGCCCGCATTTACGCGAGTTTCTGAGAAAACCACCTAAAACTACTAACGTCTTGGTCGCTGAGCACGACCTATGATCGAACCTGACATTTCTTGAAAGGTAATAAAAATTACTTAAGAAAAATTGATTCAATTTATAAAATTAGGCTTATCTTAGGTAAGGTGACCAGACATCCTCTTTTCAATAGGACAGTCTTCTTTTTCATCGCTCTGCCCTCTTAAACGAAACAAACATTACAGGACTAAAAAGTCCTCTTTTTTATGTTTTTTGTCCGCTATCCTCTATTTCAAATGAAAAGGATTTAGTCCTTAATTTCAAAATTTTTGCAAAACTGGGAAGCTCAATCGGCTGTTCGCTGTGTCGAGCGGTGAACACTAACTTTTTTCTGCATTAGGTTCGCAAAAAGAACAACTTTCTAATAAACTTGCCAAAGTATATTATGGTTTATGTCTGTTCAGATTCTTCGAATCATAAAGAAATAAAAGTATTCTCTATATTTGTACGATTCTTTGATCTAGAACACGAAATCACTATTGAAGTTGTCATAAAATCATTAAGGTGGTGTTACTCCGGCTGATACGCGGTCGGTTGACGTGTGTTCTCACTTTTGCATGAATAATATTCTTCACAAAAACAGGCCCACCAGTGATCGAGAGGTTCCGTTCTCGAAGCTGGTCTACGTGAAATGCTGGGTTCGATACCCGGTCGCGCTTGTTGGCTTAACTGTTAGGAGTTTTCCTTGATTTTCTCCGAAACTAGCGTAAATATAGGCTAGGATCTCTTAGAAAAACCCCAAAGAGGAGTCTCTTACTCACGTCTAGAACCCTAGTGCAAACAATTGGTCTTAATGATAACACTACCACCACCTCAAAAAAATATGCAAAAGTTAGTTGAATTCCTTTTATGTCCTTCTAGCAAAAATGCTCCCACAAAGCGACTGTTTTTTTCAATGAACAAAATGTAGACATGTGAAAAAAATCCCCTTTATATACCTACTTTAAAAACTTGTTAACTACTAAGACTAATTTAGCTTATACAGTCGGTAACAAAAGTCTCCGATAACTAGCAAACATTCCTATGTAAAAAAAGTACACTTAATACAGTTTTGTTAAATAAATCCTTGTCGAATCCTGTTTTCAGACTGACAAAGAACAGGATTCGACAAGGATTTATTTAACAAAACTGTATTAAGTGTACTTTTTTTATATAGGAATTTTTGCTAGTATTCGGAGACTTTTGTTACCGACTGTACTTGTGAAAACTTTTTTAAAATGTTGACAAAGCAAGACTGTTTTTTAAAACAAATCGTTAGATCTGTCGAATATTAACTTTATTTTTACAATTGCCAATTTTATTTTTTATTTTATGATTATAATTTTGTTCCTCCACGGAAGGGATGGTTCTCCCGCTTCGGTGACCACCAGAGGTATTTTTGATGGGAACATGGAGGACATTGCGGCCACGACAGATTTTACGTGCACCAGCCAAGCCACCATTAGTGTACACGACGGTCTTTGGCCGGCTCGAGTACCGAACCCACAATTTTCCGATTACGAGGACGGCGCTCTACCGACTGGGCTACCGCGGCCCCCAACACTTGTGTAAAGTAGCTTTTGAATCTGTTTTTATGATCATTTTCATTCAATTTTGTGTCTCCTAAAGTTACCTCTTTTTCAAAATTCAATGTTTTCTATTTTCTTATAAAATAAAAGTATTTAACATTATGAAGATTAAATAACGTAATTTTTTATATTGATGTTTTATGATTATGAGAAAATTATACCTTAAGTGCATATTTAAATCAGAATATTGTAAGTAAAATTTCAACATTTAAGAGAAATGTAATATGTATATACAGTCGGTAACAAAAGTGTCCGAACACTAGCAAAAATTCCTATGTAAAAAAAGTACACTTCATACGGTTTTCTTAACTGAATCCTTGTCGAATTCCGTTCTTAGTCAGTGTAAGAACGTGATTCGATAAGGATTTATTTAACAAAACTGTATGAAGTGTACTTTTTTTACATAGGAAATTTTGCTAGTGTTCGGACACTTTTGTTACCGACTGTACTTGGTTACAAATGAAATGTATGCCGTATTAAGAAGGAAGTTTTATCTGACATTTGTTGGATGTCTTTGACTCTATTTATTTTTTCACAAATATTCTCATGCTATAATATGCATGATTTACTTTTTTATTTATTTATTTATTTTATATATATATACATGTTACATATATATTATTTTAGGAGGGTAGGGAATAGCTCGATACACCGACGAGATGACACGGAGATTAAGTGAAAAGCTAACTTTATAAAAACAACTTACCTTGAATTTAATACTCTAATTTTTACATAAAATCTCTAATTTTCAGCTGGAAGAACACTAGCTTATAAATTATGAAATGTGAATGTGGCACTGGTGATGAATTTAATTAAATATAATTTTTCTTTAAAATCTCCAATTTTCAACTGAATTTAGGATTTTTTTACTGTGACATCATAATCATTATTTTTAATTTTTGACAAAACCAATTAAAAATTTCTTTTTTGTTAAAAACAATACATTTCTATAATATGGTAATAATAATGATAATAATATAACGTGATTCATCATCTAACATGAATTGGAAGTTAAAAGATTGGCAGTTTGTAAAATTAGTTTAAAGTGGCATGAAAAAAAAAAACATTTTGAATTATTTTTAAAATATTGTTGCGTACTTGGGGGTTCGTGAGTTGTCTGAGAATGAAAGGCCAAACGTACAAAAATTCAGTAATTTATTCACAGAAAGTTCCAGAAAAATACAGGTCTATAAACCAAGTATCAGCTTCAATTCCAACATTAAACACAGCTTAAACAACAGCTGTCAATAGCAAATCCACATTACAAACTGTATACCAATAACACTTGAAGCAAGTCTCTCTCAAAGAGGCTTAAGAGCAATGCAAGCACTAGCGAAGCTGGCTGAGATCTGAACTGAACTGACTGCCTTGGCGAGGAAGCGCTCCTTATATGCTGTTCCATGGAGCCCAGATTTTTCGAGAAAACTCTAGAAAGTGGTCAACCAATCAACTTACAGCTTCCATATTTGGTATATCCCATATAAGGATTTTCTCGCCAAGGTCGCCAAAAAAATCGCCAAGGTGGGAAAAAGTCGCCAAATTTGGCGCCAAATCCATTACGTGCATTACTGGGGCTTTTTAATGCGTTTTTAAGGGAAAATAAGGCTATTTCAACGCTAAAACGACTAGAAATGCACAAAATTAGCACCTTATCAACTTACTAAGCCTCTTTGAAAGAATTTATACAAAAATAAACACAATTATTTACAATTTCGTAACACTGCCCCCCTCCCAAGGACTGCACGTCCCGGGCAGTGCAACCCTTGGTCAAGAGGCGAAACGTGATTTGACATGCGTTAAACGTGATTTCGCATAATCCTATATAACTCAAACAAAAAAACAGATATACGTGAAATTTTTGCTTTAAAATATAGCTAATACAAATGTCTAAAAATCGGTCCCCAAGGGGGGCGGGAGGGGGGCCAAAACGTGATTTCACATGCGTAAAACGTGATTTCGCATAATCCTATATATCTCAAACAAAAAAAATAGATGTACGTGAAATTTTTGCTCTAAAATATAGCTAATGCAACTATCTAAAAACCAATTTCTGGAATTTTAGAAATTCAGCCCCCAGGTGGGGCAGCAACGGGGGGGGGGCTATGGAGCAAAAACAAATTGAAATACAGTTAGGCCGTTCAAAATTGGTACAGATAGGTTTTAAAGACCTGCAAGACGAATGGGGATATTTTCGATTGTGTAAAGTTATTAGGAGAGGCAAGAAGGGGGGAGGGGAGGGGGGGACAAAAAATTAAAAATAGTGTCAGATCGTTCAAAATTGGTACATAGAGGTTTTCGATACTTACAAATCGATTGCGGATATTTTTGAATTTGTAAAATTATTAGGAGGGGCGGTAAGGGGGTGGGATGGTAAGGGGGGGCTATGGGGCAAAAACAAATAGAAATACAGTTAGGCCGTTCAAAATTGGTGCAGGTAGGTTTAAGAGGCCTGCAAGTCGAATGAGGATATTTTCGAAAGTGTAAAGTTATTAGGAGGGGCGAGAAGGGGGTGGGGAGAGGGGGGGCAAAAAAATAAAAATAGAGTTAGATCGTTCAAAATTGGTTTATAGTGGTTTTCGATACTTACAAATCAATTGCGGATATTTTCGAATTTGTAAAATTATTAGGAGGGGCGAGAAGGGGGGTGGGGCGTATACACTATGGACCGCTCACGCTGTGTTATCAGAATGGCCCCATTTTGGTCGCTTTTAGAAGGTGGCTCTCGCATCGACTGCCTTTCCACTTCAGACTTGAAAGAGCGCTTTAATACGAGAATTAAATGTAATATTTAGCGGTTTTAAAAGCACTGATACATATATATATATATTTTTTTTCTTTTTCGCATCATCCCCCACAAACACTAAAGTACCACATGTTATTAAATAATCACACATTCTGTAAGATTATTTTGTATAAGGTTTTAAAAATATGAAAAATTGTAAAAACGTTTATCCTGATTGTGTATAGTTTTAATAAAGCTAATAGAAATAAATGACTTTTATAGATAAATTGCATATCATACTATCTGAATGAATTTTTTTTTTTTTTTTTTTTTTTTTTTTTACATTCTCACACACCGTATAAAATAAAATACTTTAAATTTTCTTACTTTTTAACCATTAATAGCAAGCAACTAGATTCAAGAAACTAGAAAAAATCATGAATTTGATAGATAAATAAAGCAAATTTCCCTGTGAATAAATTTAAATAATAATAATATCAATAAATAAACGAATCCAATATACATATATATATATATGAAAACCTATTTAGATATTTCACAGGAATAAAGAATATAGCTATGAAAAAATTTATGTATTTATTATTATTATTATTTATTTATTTATTTTTTTTTTTCAAAATCCAAGAATGGAAACATTCATTATATGTAAATATATCTATAAATATAACCAATTCGCTCCCCCACCCCCACCCCGAAAAAAAAAAAAAAAAAAAACGAAATAGTATAATAAAAACATAAACATATGATATTTAAAAAATAAATATGAAAATATGAATTTTCATAATTTAAAACAATGAATGTATTTTAAAAATCAGAATTTATTCCAGCATTTCCAATTAAACAAAAAAAAAAAAAAAAAATTGCAAAGTATGTAAAAAAAAAACAAAATTTAAAAATTTATTATGATTTTTTTACAAAGGCGGTGCTTTTCCTTCTTCCGAGACTCCAATGGTGGTCGAGCGGTTCTGCGCTCAAAGCTGAGTGACGGGAAGTGCCTGGGTTCGATGCCAGGTCTCGCTTGTTTACTTAGTCATTCAGAGTTTTCCGTGGTTTTCTCCGAAAATTGCGTGCATACGGACTAGAATCCCTTAGAAAGACTCCACACGGAAGGCACTCCCCTTCAGACGTAGAACCTACAGTAGTCAATCGACCTTCTTCCCAAATCCAATAAATCCATAAACCGAAATACAGCACTTTTTCCCGTTTATCAATATTTTTCATTTTAAAATTTGCACTTTAAAGAGATTTTTAATCTGTATTATTTACTACTCATTTAAAGCAAATAATTTATTCAAAAAATAAAATTAACTTATATATATATATTTAAATATGCGCGATATAAAAATCAATGTAATGAAAAGTAGAGTCAATCATAATAATTTGAGCATTCCCTTTCAAAAAGCTAAAGGAGCATTTTTTTTATTAATTATTTTATTTATTTATTTTTGGAACCAAAGCCCATAATACTGTATGGGGAAATTTTTTTAATTCTGAATATTTTCTTCTAAAGGATTCGAAAACTGCTTTTAGGTCATTCATCTGACTTTACAGCTTAAAATCAATGTTGGTGTTGGAGATTAAAGCCAGCTGGCTGCATTAGGGTCCAAGGCCTGGGTGTGTCCACCGTGGCGGTCCTTCTAAAGGGCCTTTGTCCACAATTACGCAAGTTTCAGGAAAAAAAAAAAAAAAAAAAAAAACGCGCAAAACTCCGAACAGCTAGACCGATAAGCGCGATTTGTGATCGAACCTGACACTTCACGTCCAACAGCATCAATAAGTCAATTTTTGAAGAACTAGAACAGATTTAATGGTCGAGAAATTTCTGAATGGGCAAATGGAATTATGAAAAATATACTGGATAATGTAATTCTATGAATATCCATCTTTGTAACAAACAGTATGATACCACTGTTTCTTGCATGTAAAATAATATTCTGTTCCTTAACAACATTATAGCTGCCTGGTAATCATAATTTCTAAAGTATTCTCTCAGCTTTTTAATACAAGTTCCTATAGTAAGATTTTTAATTAAAAAATATTATATTGAAGCTTAGAGAACATTTTTCTCTTTCTAGAATGCATTTTTTTTCTACTTGTGCAACAAGAATTGGGAAAAAAAAGAAGAGGAAAAAAAAACCTGTCATAACAACATAATTAAAAAGTAATGGTTGGGTTTAAGGCCGACTGCCTGCGCTAAGTTCCTAGGCCAATAGGTGGAATGCCCTCCGTGGGAGTCTTTCTAAGGGGTTCTAGCCCGCATTTACGCGAGTTTCTGAGAAAACCACCTAAAACTACTAACGTCTTGGTCGCTGAGCACGACCTATGATCGAACCTGACATTTCTTGAAAGGTAATAAAAATTACTTAAGAAAAATTGATTCAATTTATAAAATTAGGCTTATCTTAGGTAAGGTGACCAGACATCCTCTTTTCAATAGGACAGTCTTCTTTTTCATCGCTCTGCCCTCTTAAACGAAACAAACATTACAGGACTAAAAAGTCCTCTTTTTTATGTTTTTTGTCCGCTATCCTCTATTTCAAATGAAAAGGATTTAGTCCTTAATTTCAAAATTTTTGCAAAACTGGGAAGCTCAATCGGCTGTTCGCTGTGTCGAGCGGTGAACACTAACTTTTTTCTGCATTAGGTTCGCAAAAAGAACAACTTTCTAATAAACTTGCCAAAGTATATTATGGTTTATGTCTGTTCAGATTCTTCGAATCATAAAGAAATAAAAGTATTCTCTATATTTGCACGATTCTTTGATCTAGAACACGAAATCACTATTGAAGTTGTCATAAAATCATTAAGGTGGTGTTACTCCGGCTGATACGCGGTCGGTTGACGTGTGTTCTCACTTTTGCATGAATAATATTCTTCACAAAAACAGGCCCACCAGTGATCGAGAGGTTCCGTTCTCGAAGCTGGTCTACGTGAAATGCTGGGTTCGATACCCGGTCGCGCTTGTTGGCTTAACTGTTAGGAGTTTTCCTTGATTTTCTCCGAAACTAGCGTAAATATAGGCTAGGATCTCTTAGAAAAACCCCAAAGAGGAGTCTCTTACTCACGTCTAGAACCCTAGTGCAAACAATTGGTCTTAATGATAACACTACCACCACCTCAAAAAAATATGCAAAAGTTAGTTGAATTCCTTTTATGTCCTTCTAGCAAAAATGCTCCCACAAAGCGACTGTTTTTTTCAATGAACAAAATGTAGACATGTGAAAAAAATCCCCTTTATATACCTACTTTAAAAACTTGTTAACTACTAAGACTAATTTAGCTTATACAGTCGGTAACAAAAGTCTCCGATAACTAGCAAACATTCCTATGTAAAAAAAGTACACTTAATACAGTTTTGTTAAATAAATCCTTGTCGAATCCTGTTTTCAGACTGACAAAGAACAGGATTCGACAAGGATTTATTTAACAAAACTGTATTAAGTGTACTTTTTTTATATAGGAATTTTTGCTAGTATTCGGAGACTTTTGTTACCGACTGTACTTGTGAAAACTTTTTTAAAATGTTGACAAAGCAAGACTGTTTTTTAAAACAAATCGTTAGATCTGTCGAATATTAACTTTATTTTTACAATTGCCAATTTTATTTTTTATTTTATGATTATAATTTTGTTCCTCCACGGAAGGGATGGTTCTCCCGCTTCGGTGACCACCAGAGGTATTTTTGATGGGAACATGGAGGACATTGCGGCCACGACAGATTTTACGTGCACCAGCCAAGCCACCATTAGTGTACACGACGGTCTTTGGCCGGCTCGAGTACCGAACCCACAATTTTCCGATTACGAGGACGGCGCTCTACCGACTGGGCTACCGCGGCCCCCAACACTTGTGTAAAGTAGCTTTTGAATCTGTTTTTATGATCATTTTCATTCAATTTTGTGTCTCCTAAAGTTACCTCTTTTTCAAAATTCAATGTTTTCTATTTTCTTATAAAATAAAAGTATTTAACATTATGAAGATTAAATAACGTAATTTTTTATATTGATGTTTTATGATTATGAGAAAATTATACCTTAAGTGCATATTTAAATCAGAATATTGTAAGTAAAATTTCAACATTTAAGAGAAATGTAATATGTATATACAGTCGGTAACAAAAGTGTCCGAACACTAGCAAAAATTCCTATGTAAAAAAAGTACACTTCATACGGTTTTCTTAACTGAATCCTTGTCGAATTCCGTTCTTAGTCAGTGTAAGAACGTGATTCGATAAGGATTTATTTAACAAAACTGTATGAAGTGTACTTTTTTTACATAGGAAATTTTGCTAGTGTTCGGACACTTTTGTTACCGACTGTACTTGGTTACAAATGAAATGTATGCCGTATTAAGAAGGAAGTTTTATCTGACATTTGTTGGATGTCTTTGACTCTATTTATTTTTTCACAAATATTCTCATGCTATAATATGCATGATTTACTTTTTTATTTATTTATTTATTTTATATATATATACATGTTACATATATATTATTTTAGGAGGGTAGGGAATAGCTCGATACACCGACGAGATGACACGGAGATTAAGTGAAAAGCTAACTTTATAAAAACAACTTACCTTGAATTTAATACTCTAATTTTTACATAAAATCTCTAATTTTCAGCTGGAAGAACACTAGCTTATAAATTATGAAATGTGAATGTGGCACTGGTGATGAATTTAATTAAATATAATTTTTCTTTAAAATCTCCAATTTTCAACTGAATTTAGGATTTTTTTACTGTGACATCATAATCATTATTTTTAATTTTTGACAAAACCAATTAAAAATTTCTTTTTTGTTAAAAACAATACATTTCTATAATATGGTAATAATAATGATAATAATATAACGTGATTCATCATCTAACATGAATTGGAAGTTAAAAGATTGGCAGTTTGTAAAATTAGTTTAAAGTGGCATGAAAAAAAAAACATTTTGAATTATTTTTAAAATATTGTTGCGTACTTGGGGGTTCGTGAGTTGTCTGAGAATGAAAGGCCAAACGTACAAAAATTCAGTAATTTATTCACAGAAAGTTCCAGAAAAATACAGGTCTATAAACCAAGTATCAGCTTCAATTCCAACATTAAACACAGCTTAAACAACAGCTGTCAATAGCAAATCCACATTACAAACTGTATACCAATAACACTTGAAGCAAGTCTCTCTCAAAGAGGCTTAAGAGCAATGCAAGCACTAGCGAAGCTGGCTGAGATCTGAACTGAACTGACTGCCTTGGCGAGGAAGCGCTCCTTATATGCTGTTCCATGGAGCCCAGATTTTTCGAGAAAACTCTAGAAAGTGGTCAACCAATCAACTTACAGCTTCCATATTTGGTATATCCCATATAAGGATTTTCTCGCCAAGGTCGCCAAAAAAATCGCCAAGGTGGGAAAAAGTCGCCAAATTTGGCGCCAAATCCATTACGTGCATTACTGGGGCTTTTTAATGCGTTTTTAAGGGAAAATAAGGCTATTTCAACGCTAAAACGACTAGAAATGCACAAAATTAGCACCTTATCAACTTACTAAGCCTCTTTGAAAGAATTTATACAAAAATAAACACAATTATTTACAATTTCGTAACACTGCCCCCCTCCCAAGGACTGCACGTCCCGGGCAGTGCAACCCTTGGTCAAGAGGCGAAACTAAACAAATTTACACAATCTAAAACACAAAAACTAAGTTGCATATAACGATAAAATAGGAATACAAATCAAGTGAGAAATATGTACAAAATTCACAAATATGTTCAAATATTTATATACAAATATTTACAAAATTGACAAATATGTACAAATATTTATATACAGATATTTACATTACGCATGCGCAAATTTTACCAGTATTTACATTTTTAATTTTTAATATTACCGTTACTTGTGGTACTTGGCTAGCCTATTATAGTGCACCACCTTCGGTTTTGATGAAGGTGTTTTAGTGATCCGCACCACTACATCATTCAGCCTTTTTAAGACTGTGTATGGTCTGTCCCAGTTGCACTGTAACTTGGGAGAGAGTCCTTTGCGTCGAACAGGATTCCACAACCAGACCTTCTCTCCTTCCTGAAACTCATGTTGCGTAGCCTTTAGATCGTACCTTGTCTTCATTTTCTCCGTTGCCATGTTAATCCGCTCCCGAGCGAAGTTGTGTACGTCCTCAAATCGTGCCTGGAGATCTTAGATGTACTCCTCGGGCGATGAAGGCGCATCGGGTGGACAACCAAACAGGAGATCACAAGGGAGACGAAGTTCACGTCCGAACAGCATCTGGGCTGGAGTATAGCCGGTGGTTTCATGGACAGCACTTCGATAAGCCAGCAGGAACAATGGCAACTTCAAGTCCCAATCTTGCTGGTTCCTTGATACTAGAAGAGAGAGGTTATTCAGGATGGTACGATTGAACCTCTCGACCATGCCGTCCGACTGGGGATGTAAGGGTGTAGTCCGGGTTTTGTCTATGCCGAGTAGTTGACACAGTCCTTTGAAAACATCAGAGGTAAAGTTCCTACCTTGGTCGGTATGAAGTTGTAGGGGTGTGCCATACCTTGACACCCATTGCTGCACTAGGACTTCTGCGACTGTGCATGCCTCTTGATTGGGAATGGGATATGCCTCAGGCCACTTGGTGAAATAGTCCATCACGACGAGAATGTATTTATTTCCACTGGAGGTCCGTGGCAAAGGACCCAAGATGTCGATTGCAATCCGTTCAAATGGTGCTCCCACGTTATACCGTTGCAGTCTTCCTCGACTTCGTTTTTGCGGGCCTTTACGTGCCGATCAAGCATCACAGGATTTACACCATTTCTCCACATCCTCCTTTGCCTTGCACCAGTAGAAGCGTTCCCGAACTTTCTGTAGAGTCTTCATTACCCCAAAATGGCCTCCGGTAGAGCTACTATGCAGTTGTTCTAAAACAGCTGGCATTTTTGATCTTGGTAATAAAATCTGCCATCTGAAGCTTTTCCCATCATCAGATTCCCACTTTCTGTATAATACGCCGTTTCTGATATGAAGAGAGTCCCAAAGTGCCCAATAACTTTCCGTAATGGGACTAAATCTGGAAATGTCCTTCCAGGTAGGTCTGTTGCTGGTCGTCTGCTTCAGCTGTAATATTGGCTTTATGTCAGGATCTTCCAACTGGGCTTGTCTAAGTTCTTCGTCACTCCAGGGATCGGGATCTTGTTCTGATGGTGTTGAGACAGTAACTTGGCAGGCAACCGGATTTATCGGCAGGTATTTCTGTTCGGCTCTAGAGCAGTACTTGCAGTTTTCCGAGCAGGGCTTCCGTGACAAGGCATCTGCATTACCATGTAGAGTCCCTTTACGATGACGTATCTCGAAGTCATATTCCTGGAGGCGTTGTATCCACCTGGCAATCTGTCCTTCCGGGTTCTTGAACTGGAGCAACCACGTTAAAGATGCATGGTCAGTCCGGAGCAGGAATCTTCTGCCATAGAGGTAATGATGGAAATGTTCTATGGCTTTTACGATGGCGAGTAGCTCTTTCCTAGTGGTACAGTAATTTCTCTCCGGTTTAGACAGGCATTTACTCCAATAAGCAATGACATGTTCTTGACCATCAACTTCCTGCGACAGAACAGCACCGACACTCTCATGGCTGACATCTGTATCAAGTATGAACTGTCTGTCGGGCTGTGGATACGTCAAGACAGGCGATGATGTTAAAGCCTCTTTAAGTCGCTTGAACGCTTTTTCACATTCATCTGTCCACAGGAACTTCTGTTTGGCTTCCGTCAGCTTGTGGAGTGGTCTGGCAATATTTGAGAAACCCTTGACAAACTTCCTGTAGTAAGTGCATAACCCCAGGAAACTTCGTAGTTGGTGTACATTTTCAGGGCGACTCCAGTTCTCGACTGCAGAGATCTTCTCAGGATCAGTTCTCACACCTTCGGCAGAGATGATATGGCCGAGGTAGCTCACTTCACGACGGAACAAGTTACACTTGCCTGGATTCAATTTGAGGTTAGCCATTCTGAGTTTCTCCAGCACCTTTCGGATGTTTCGTAGATGGTCTTCAAAGGTGCGCCCCACAATGATAATATCATCCAAATACACCAGACAGGCTTCATAGGAAAGTCCTTTTAGCACTGTCTCCATCAGGCGTTCAAAGGTGGCAGGAGCATTACATAATCCGAACGGCATAACTTTAAATTGCCACAGTCCTTGTCCCGTGGTGAATGCAGTCTTTTCACGATCATCAGGATGTAATTCTACTTGCCAGTAACCGCTCTTCAGATCCAACGTCGAGAACCATTTATTGCCAGCAAGTGTGTCTAATGTGTCGTCAATTCTGGGAAGAGGGTAACTGTCTTTCTTCGTGATGTCATTCAACCGACGATAATCCACGCAAAATCTTGTTGAACCATCCTTTTTCCGCACCAGTACTATGGGAGAGGCCCAAGGACTCGTTGATGGCTCGATGACGTCATTGAGCTGCATTTCATTTAGAAGTTCAGTGACCTCTTCCTGTTTAGCAAAAGGAAGTCTTCTTGGATGTTGTTTGATTGGAGGATGATTTCCTGTATCAATTCTGTGCTGGGTGATGTTCGTTCGCCCGACGTCTTCAGGTGTTCGAGAAAAAAGGTCTTTAAATTCTTGGAGTAGCTTCTCCGCAGCACATCTCTGTTCCTTTCCTAACTCTGCATTCCTGAGTAATTCCGTTATTAATTGTTCAGAAGACTTCAATTCAGTTGCTTGCGTGGGGCGGTTGATGCATGTTACAGGAGTGCAGGCTGCTAACACCTCATCCTTCTTCACTGTTCGGACCTTATCGCTGATGTTTGCGACTCTCACAGGAATAGTACTTTTTGAGAGATCAACTAGAGATGAAGCTACCAGAACTCCTCTTGGGCTATTGTCTGTATTCGGGTATTCAATCAGTCCATAGCGGAAGTATTGCTTTGTAGGTGGTGTTCCTGAAACTATTGTCTCTCTGTGTGGAGGGATGGAAATTTCAGACTTGGCTGTTATCTGGCAAATTGTCTGAATGTCTTGATTTTCAGTGTTGAACACAGCGATGTCTTCCGAACTCGAATGCAGTTCATTATTCTTGAAGTCCAATTGGAAGTTAAATTTTCTCAGGAAATCAACTCCAATGATTAAAGGATCTCTTATATCTGCCACATATGCCATATGATGGTAACTGGCATTCCCAAAAGTGATGGCCAAGTTCATTTTTCCATATATTTTGATTTCGTCTCCGGTCACAGTCTGGAGTTTAACGCAGGGTGGCGTCCAGATGATCTTCCCTTTTAGTTTTTGAGCCAAATCCGTTTTAATGATGGTCACGTTGGCTCCCGTGTCCAGAATCATCCGGCAGGTGGCGTTGTTGACTTGGCCATAGACGTGAAGTCCATTATCGCCGCCACTCATCCAGGGCCGGCTCGACCATATAGGCAAACTAGGCGATGGCCTAGGGCGCTCAAATCTAGAGGGCGGCACAATCCAGACAACAAGATCTATTTTATTTATTACTCTCTAACGGCACTTTAGAATATATAAAATGGAAACACAGCACTCATGTTGTGGGAAAATTTTAAACACTTACAATCTTTGTCTAGAAAGGACTAAAAGGTACAAGTCTGCTGCTATGACTTGGAAACATTTACTAAGTTTTTCTTGGCGTGTTTTCAATTGGACGTGTAAAAATGAAGTAAATGGATAATACTCGAATTGACTTTTCAGGGCATCAAAGTCAATCTAATTTATCTGATGAGAAGCGCTAGAGAAAGAGTCACAAACAACTGGCTTGATTTTACATTAATAACGATCTACTTATTTCAAAAACTTACAACGTCGAATTGAGTTTTGAAAACAGTCCGTCATTAAATCTGTCCATCTAATTGTTAACAGCTTTACACTATATCTAAAAGTCACCGAGTCATTATTTAATGGGGCTGTACTTTATTGGAACTATAAAGTTTTGACTTTCCATTCAAGGGTCTAAATTGTACATCATGTTTCATCTCATGAATCATCCCTTGCATATCTTTTATGTGTCGGTCTTTCGTCTTTCCTTTGTACATCTTTTCTTATTTTTAAATACTTTTCCCTTCTTTTATTTCTGGAGGGTAGGAAAGTGCGTTTTATATTGCACTAGTGCTATATATGGGCAGTTGGAACCTTTAATTTCTAGAAACTTTGCTTGAATTGTCTTTTCAACTTTAATTTTCGTAAATTTTATTTTTTCTTCAAAAATTTCTCTCGCTCTTGCATTTTCTCTTGAATTACTTTAACTTTTCAACGAATCTCTTCTTACATGGCTTCTATTTTATCCTTAACTCCTCTTGTCAGGGTTTCAGCTATTCTCTCAATTCACGTTGTCTAGCTGTCATCTTCTTTTATCCATCCTTCATCTCTTCATGTCCGATTTTCATCTCATGTTGTGCTGCTATCATATGATTTTGTCCAGCTTTCAATTCTTTTAACTAGACAGTCTAAGCTTCAAGTTCTTTCATGTCTTTTGCAATACTTCTAGTCAAAGTCATTAAGTGTATCTGCCTTGCATCAGGTGCCAAATCAAATGTTACGAAAGAGCGACTTTCTTGTTCAAGAAAAGAAGATCGTAAATGCACACATAGGTTCAAGTTGATTAATGAGCTTTATTTAACTCCTATTCTCGAAACAGTCAAGCAAAACTGTCAATTCAATGAATATTCTCGAAACAAACAAATAAAACTAGGATTTTAAAGAGTATTTTCGAAATAGTCCTATTGGACTGTTTCGATTGTTTCGAATCCTGGGGCAAGCAGTCACTTGTATCACAAAAGTAAAGTAAAGAGCATTAATTACATTACACTATAGAGCAGGAATTTTACTTATTCAGGATCAAGAATGATAATCAAATGATTGAAGCGCAATCTCTATGAGACGATTGCTCAGAACAATTTACTGAATACAATCGAATTCTCGGGAGTTAATCAGCCTCGTTCTAAATTCTTGACTACAAATGGTAAAATATCAGGTTAATTTTGTGCTAAAATGCAGATGAAAATTCCAGAACTCGGCTTCTATTGAAATTAGAACTTCGAAACTTTGGCAACTCGAAACTACCATTTTTTACTGAATACTCATCAATTTGTCAAGGTCGACATAGAAATGTATAGACTGTCATTTTTGTTTCCAGTTTAACTGTAAATTTGCTTTTGCTGCAAGAGCACATTTTATGAAGCGAAGAGGTTTAATGTATTGGCACAATGTTGAGTTTAATGATTATAAAGAACTGACAAAAAAAGATTAAACTTCAGCTTTTTTTTTTTTTTTTTTTAACTTTGAGTGTGTTTTGCATGCAAAAGATATTTTTTTATTCGAATTTTCTTAGTTGATCAGCTCGTAGTAAAGTAATTTTACCAGGGTATAGCAATCGAAAGAAAAAAGGATTACTTCACATTACCTTTGTATACACGTCTGACGCAAATGATTGATTGAAAAAGATTATAAGAGTAAGAATGTGTATAAGTATTACATTATTATTTATCTTATTACTTTTTGTTTTATATTTACTTTATATACGAAAAGTTATAAATATTTTAATTTTATAATTTTGAACTGACATAAAAAGAAAAATAATAATAATAGTAATAATAAGATTTGAAGGAAGCTAGCTCTAACTAGAAAGAAGTTTTAGCTCTTTAGACTAGGTGACTTTGTAGGGGCTATGCATGGGGGCTTTTTGGAATTTTACAAAGTGATTCTGTTATAGTTTCTTTTTCTAGTAGCTCAACTTAGTAATAAAATGTGAAAATTCGTTTTCAGTACAGTTGATACTTGAGGCTAGCTGTTAACAGAAAAAAAAAATTGGAGTACAATTTTGTAAGAGAAAATTAGAGAAAAACTATCATTAGCAAAGCAAATTAGGCTCATTTGAAAAGTTATTTTCGTCCGAATCCTAAAGAAACACTATCAGGATAATAATTTGAAAAAACAAAAGATTTTTCCACCTGAATCTGAATAAGCAAAAACCTTGCTGCATCTTCCAAAGTAATTAGTAAATAAACAATAGTTTGATATGAAAGAAATAAAGATTGAGGCTTTGATAAACAGAACATGGAAAATGCTTCCGGTTTCACCTTGAGTTTATGTATCCTTGCAAAGTGAGAAAATTCTATGGGTAATCTGCAGGGAATAGACGACATGACCCTCTGATGTCATTCAAAGTCCTGACGATTTTCTTTTATTTAACCTGTAGGAGTCTTGTTTTAACCCACAAACAATGGAATGTAGCCTATCGTAGCACAGCTTTTCCTCACAAACATTGAAAGCTCCGCCTCGTTTCAGTTGTCCATTCTCGACGAACACAAGCCAGATCATGTATAAAAAATGTTAATTTCCTATTAGAAAATAAGTGAAGAAAGTTTTCGTCAGTACATAACAAAAGACGACGCGCCAATGGTGAGAAACAATGGTGGTACTACTAAAAACAAAAATTTTTTCTTGGAAACTGTAAAAGTGATTTCGGATTTGATAAACAGGAGGCATTTCCAGAATAAATTAATATTGCGGTATCATTCCCATCGGAGTCAGAGCCAGCCCGATTACGAAAAATGAAAAAGAAGTTTAATTATGCAGTCAGCTGATAAATCAACAAGTGATGCTAAACATCATTTTAAAGTTAATTTTTACATTTCTTTTCTTGATACAGCAAGAAATTCGAATGATGAGAAGTTCAAACAGACCAAAAAGATAAATCATGTTTTCTGATGCCTTTCTAACAATTGTGAGTCGTAAGAAAAACTTTCAAAGTGATTTTGAAATTATGTAGAAGATTAGGAGATTATCTGATTCAAGAAGACTCTAAGGATGTTGATGAAAGTACACTACAGGAAGTTTTGAATATTTTTTTTGAAAACGAACTAGTACATTGCGTATTGAATTTAGTAACAGCAATAAAATTGTTGTTGACACTCCCTGTGTCTGTGGCCAGTGGAGAACCCAGCCTCATATAATTGAAAATAATAAAAACTTACCAGCGTTCTATAGTGACGTGAGAACGATTTGTAGGACTATCACCATTATCAACAGATCAAGATAAAGCTAAAACAATTCATTTGAAGAATATTGTTTCTACTACCGCTAAAAGTTGCGCCGAAAAAACAATAATATGCAATATGTAATAAAAATAAATAGTTGATAATTTATTACAGTATTTGTATGTGTATAATTGTCTGCGTGTCTTACGTTTAAAAAAAAATTTGTTTTAATGGGGCGCCAGGAAAATCTTTCGCCTAGGGCGCCAAATTTGCTCGGGCCGGCGCTGCACTCATCGATGAAACATGAAATACTGTAAATTGGGGCTCTTTAATTTTAGGCAACCTCCGCCCCGCGAGATGGCCTCCTCTTAGTTTCCCTGCTGTGATGGTGAAGCCGGGTGATTTCCTATAGTTGGTCGTCCGGGGCAGTTCCTCTTCACATGACCATCCCCTCCACAGCCCCAGCACTTTATCTTCCGATCCTTTATTTCTATAATATTTTCCAGGCTGCGCAATCTCTTTAGGATCTCTGCGAAACTTCTCTTCATTTCATTCTCATCAGCAGGCGTATCATTTAATGAGACTGCTCTTATGGAATGGCGGTCTTTACGGGAGGCTTGTTGGGCTGCCTCTATCCTAAGTGCATAGCCTAAAGCTGATTCTACGTCTCTGATGTTGGAGAGTCTCAGCGCTTTTTGAATTTCTGGATCCCGAACAGCATCGATAAAGTACTGAAGAGCTAAGTCGTTACGAGTGTCAGCTTGACAGTCTGAGAATGCTAGGTGTGACAATCTCTGAATGTCCGCTGCCAGCTCTTGCAAACTTTCGCCCGTTTTCTGGTAACGGGACTTTAGCTGGAGGCGACTATAGTCCTTAGAACACTTCTCTCCGAACCGTAGCTCCAATGCTCTAGTCAAGGCCTCGAAGTCGTTCCTTTCTTCTTTAGAAACATTCCACAGTATCTCAGCTGCATCTCCCCGTAATGCTGCTGCTAAGTGGACTGACTTGGCGGTAGAGTCCCAGCCGTTAGCTTCAGCTACGATGGAAAACTGCGTCTTATATACATACCAGGAGGAACTGCCATCGTAGGTAGATAGCTTAATAGATTCCTGATTCTGGATTCTTCTCTCTTTCTTTTCAGTTTCCTGGGGCATGGATTCTAACTTTTCTTCCACTTTTCTCTCCAGATCTTCTTCTATTCTCTTCAGTTTACCTTCTATCTCTGCAAACCTTCCTTTCAGTTCCTGATCAAAATTTTCTTTAACTTTCTCCTCGAAACTCCGTTCTATTTTCGTAACACTCTCTTCAACCTTCATAACATTTTCTTCTATCTTCATAGCTTTCTCTTTAAAACCTTCTTCTATTTTCAAAACTTTCTCTTCAAAAATTTCTTCTATCTTTATAACCTTCTCTTCTATTCCATCCATTCTATTTTCCATCACCGTTAATTTACCCTCGATTGATTCTTTCACCGTTGAAAGCTCTCTCTTCATCTCATCTTGATTAGATTTAATTTCTTCCTGAACTTCACCCATAGTGTCTTTCAACTCTCTTTGCGAGTTTCCATTTTCTCTATCAATCCGGTTTCCATCTTTTCCTGTCCGGCTTTCATTTCATTCATCTGGGTAGCTAAGGTTTCTAGAAGTTTTTTCATCTCTTGCTCCATAGCCCTCGTTATCACCATTCACAGACAAATCCCGCTTCTGACACCAGAAATGTTGCGTACTTGGGGGTTCGTGAGTTGTCTGAGAATGAAAGGCCAAACGTACAAAAATTCAGTAATTTATTCACAGAAAGTTCCAGAAAAATACAGGTCTATAAACCAAGTATCAGCTTCAATTCCAACATTAAACACAGCTTAAACAACAGCTGTCAATAGCAAATCCACATTATAGTCCGGTCAATTTGGACAGTTGAAATAAAGAAAATTCCGACAGAGCCAAATTTCCGTAGAGACCTTAGGTTCACCACAAAGAATAAGGTGTCAAAAGTCCCCATCGGTCCCATGTGTGCTAAGGGACTTATTCGGGCCCCAAGGTCAAAATTTTGGGTTTTTTGGATTTTTCTCGAAAACGGTAAGTTTTATCGAAAAGTACCTCAGAGTAAAGTTGTAGATCTCAAAATTCTCTATAAAAATGGTCCTTATGATTTTTTCTCTAAGACCCACCATTTCTACATGTGTGCTAAAGGACTTATTCGGGCCCCAAGGCCAAAATTTTGGGTTTTTTGGATTTTTCTCGAAAACGGTAAGTTTTATCGAAAAAGTACCTCAGAGTAAAGTTGTAGATCTCAAAATTCTGTATAAAAATGGTCCTTATGATTTTTTCTCTAAGACCCACCATTTCTACATGTGTGCTAAGGGACTTATTCGGGCCCCAAGGTCAAAATTTTGGGTTTTTTGGGTTTTTCTCGAAAACGGTAAGTTTTATCGAAAAAGTACCTCAGAGTAAAGTTGTAGATCTCAAAATTCTCTATAAAAATGGTCCTTATGATTTTTTCTCTAAGACCCACCATTTCTACATGTGTGCTAAGGGACTTATTCGGGCCCCAAGGTCAAAATTTTGGGTTTTTTGGATTTTTCTCGAAAACGGTAAGTTTTATCGAAAAAGTACCTCAGAGTAAAGTTGTAGGTCTCAAAATTCTCTATAAAAATGATCTTTATGATTTTTTCTCTAAGACCCACCATTTCCCAGATATTGCACTTGTAAGAATCACGTTCTACATAATATGCACACATTTCCACACCACCTGTGAGGTAGTGTACTCGGCACGTTTTTTTTAACGTGGTTTCCCCGGTAGGCCTATTCCACGAACCTGTATGACGTTCTTTTCAGGAAAAATATTTATTTAATAGTATGAAGATTATTGATATTGGTTATTGAGTTTAACTGTTGTTCGAATGTTTTTTTGTTACTTTAATCTGACTCATACTCTTCATACTCAACTTCAACAATCATGTTTTCTTCTTCTTCTTCTTTTTCTTCTTCTTCCTGTTGCTGAATGTTCAAAAATTGTTCAAATGAAGATGAATCAGTTGTCTCTTCATCAAAATCACATGAATCTTCCTCTCTTGTATTTAATTGAACATTCGAACACGATAGACCTTGGCAATTTGTACACGCTGGAGAACACTGCAACCCTATTTTTTTACAGCCACATTTGGCATTACAACCTTTCTTGCACTTGCAAAAAATAGAGTTAAGAAGTTTTTCTGGAGCAGGGGGCAGTAAAGTTTTAATCGGTTCCAAAGTATTATTTATCAATTTCCAACCCCAGTCTTCAGGGTTCAGTTGATTGCCTTGCCATGTCTGAACTTGGTAGTATACTCGAAACAAATGTTGAATAGCAGATGCCGATGTTGGAGGAAGACAAGATAGTTGTACTTGCTTTTTGTTTCGTGTATTTTTTACAAATGTTAAATGTCTGTACTTATCTATGCAATCAATTTTTTTTTTTTTTTTGAGCTCCATAAACCTCAAGAAGAAACAGAATTCCTTCAGTAATTAGTATTTGAGGTGGAGAATTAATTTCTGTAAATACTTTTGCGCAGTGAATCAAATCTTTTTTTTTTCAAATGATTTTAATACTCAATTTTTGCCCCTTCTGAACATTGCTGACGTAGTATCGCAGCCGGTTATCGCATGTAAAAATAAAATATAGTTTTGGCATTTTGGATAAGCTGATAAACTTTTAGAAGAATATATTTCTGTGCGTTGTTGCGCCTTCCCAGGTTTCAGAAAGTAAATAATTTTATCAGATGGAGTCCTTGCAGTGAGTAGTACTAACAAATCAACATCTTCGCCCACTACAATAGTTGTGTTTCTTGCATTAAATATTTTTATTGCTGTTTCAATTATGAGGACATCGGCTTCATTCGGAGCTTGTTTCACGGCAATATTTTCAGCAGTTAATTTATTACTCAACATAGAAATAAATCGAGATTTATTATTAATGTTTGCAAAAAATTGTTGTTGGTTTACTGGAACTGTCATAAATTCATCAAACATTATGTCGGAACCTGAGGATGTTTTTGTAGTACGACGACGTTGTTCTGCAGCTTTTATGTTCTTTGTTGTGTCACTATAGCCATCAAATACTACTTGTAATAAATACGTATATTCACTCGAACTGCACGTTTAACACTAAAAGAAACAGGTACGTGAAGGACACCACACGGACAAAAGAACAGCCAGATGTTATTCAAGGCCATACAAGTAGAGGGGATACTGTAAGGGACTGGCGGTCTTTTGAGAGTATATTTTCTTAGAATAGTATAATGTATACATGAAAGAGACACAAGTAGGTATTTTTACTTGCTTGAGTACCTGAATATGTATATACGTGGCATATGTGTGCATATTATGTAGAACGTGATTCTTACAAGCGCAATATCTGGGAAATGGTGGGTCTTAGAGAAAAAATCATAAGGACCATTTTTATAGAGAATTTTGAAATCTACAACTTTACTCTGAGGTACTTTTTCGATAAAACTTACCGTTTTCGAGAAAAATCCAAAAAACCCAAAATTTTGACCTTGGGGCCCGAATAAGTCCCTTAGCACACGTGTAGAAATGGTGGGTCTTAGAGAAAAAATCATAAGGACCATTTTTATAGAGAATTTTGAGATCTGCAACTTTACTCTGAGGTACTTTTTCGATAAAACTTACCGTTTTCGAGAAAAATGTAAAAAACCCAAAATTTTGACCTTGGGGCCCGAATAAGTCCCTTAGCACACATGGGACCGATGGGGACTTTTGACACCTTATTCTTTGTGGTGAACCTAAGGTCTCTACGGAAATTTAGCTCTGTCGGAATTTTCTTTATTTGATCACTATTTTTATGTCTAAATTGACCGGACTATTACAAACTGTATACCAATAACACTTGAAGCAAGTCTCTCTCAAAGAGGCTTAAGAGCAATGCAAGCACTAGCGAAGCTGGCTGAGATCTGAACTGAACTGAACTGACTGCCTTGGCGAGGAAGCGCTCCTTATATGCTGTTCCATGGAGCCCAGATTTTTCGAGAAAACTCTAGAAAGTGGTCAACCAATCAACTTACAGCTTCCATATTTGGTATATCCCATATAAGGATTTTCTCGCCAAGGTCGCCAAAAAAATCGCCAAGGTGGGAAAAAGTCGCCAAATTTGGCGCCAAATCCATTACGTGCATTACTGGGGCTTTTTAATGCGTTTTTAAGGGAAAATAAGGCTATTTCAACGCTAAAACGACTAGAAATGCACAAAATTAGCACCTTATCAACTTACTAAGCCTCTTTGAAAGAATTTATACAAAAATAAACACAATTATTTACAATTTCGTAACAATATCTTAAAACTCAGTAATTTTGAAATGAATTGAAAAAAGTTTGACTGTAAACTCATATCATTTTTTTCCAATTTTTAACTCTTGCCAAAATCGGTTTACAATTCAAGATTTTTAAAATACTTTTTTTTTTAAAGCTGCAATTAAAAAAAAAAAAAAAAAAAACGTGATTTATAATTTAACATTATTTAAATTCGTAAGATTGCAAGCTCGCGTGTATTAGCCGAATAATATGAAAAAAGGAATACTGCTAGCACGCAAATTTTAAAATCTTAATGCAAAGTGACCTGAAAAATTACATTTTAATTAATAAAAAAAATAAAAAAAAAATCTATCAAACAGAATTTTACTAAGAACCATCCCAATTAAATCAGCCGTTTTTTTTTTTTTTTTTTTTTTTTTTTTTTTTTTTGTATAGTAATAGAATATTTATAAGACAACAATTTTATCATTCAACAAAACATTAAAATCAATAGCTTACATAAGGTGAACGAAATAAACTTGGGTTCTTTTCACCTATTTCTTTTTTTTTTTTTTTTTTCGAACGCTTCGATATCCAGAGGTGCAATCCGGTGCGTAACAATGCGACATTATGAAAAAAATCCAATATTAAAAATAAATTAAAAACAAAACTGAAAATAAAACTAAAATTTCGTCTGCGCTCAATGCTATTCTACGGAGGTAGTGGACAGTCAGAGAACACATACGACCCCTAGCGGCGAACGAATAATAGCGACCATTTCGGGTCCATTTTTGAGGGAAGGCCGCCGTTGGAGAAAACGGTCCTTCTTCTCTACGTCCGTGTGTAGAGCAGAGCAAGCATGAAGGTAGAGAGGTAGAGTACCCTCTAATACCATGAGAGCAAGGCTTCCTAAATAATCATGGACGTATACACTATGGACCGCCGACGTGTTATCAAAATAGCCCCATTTTGGTCGCTTTTAGAAGATGGCGCTCGCATCGACTGCCTTTCCACTTCAGACTTGAAAGAGCGCTTTTTCGCAGAATTAAATATAATATTTAGCGGTTTTAAAAGCACTAATACACACATATAGTTTTTTTTTTTTTTTCTTTTTCACATCATCCCCCACAAACACTAGAATACCACATGTTATTAACTAATCAAACATTCTGTAAGATTATTTTGTATAAGGTTTTAAAAATATCATCATCATCATCATCACGTTCTTCAGAAGTGCCTACGGCTGTCGAGACAGCCGCTTACCTTCACCAAAGGCAGAAAGAATACATATGGAGGGCTTGCATAATCAAGAGTGTCGGTACCAGTTCTGTGTGGGTTCCCAGAGAACCCCTGCGTGATGACTTGATGCATTGCAGCATGACGGAAGAGAGAGGCAGAGCAGAGCCGATCTGGAATTTAAAAATATGAAAAATTGTAAAAACGTTTATCCTGATTCTGTATAGTTTTAATAAAGCTAATAGAAATATTTGGTTTGGTTTGATGAGTACATGAGATTTATTGCTTGCCTCTAGGGCCGCTTATATCTCGAATAATCCACACCACTAGGGTTTACAAGTTTTTATTTCAAGAACAGATACAAGAACATGAACAAGGACAATACATACACCCATGCCTTCTCCGGGATTCGAACCCGGGCCCAACTGTGTAGAAGTCAGGGACGCTAGCTAATAGAAATAAATTACTTTTATAGATAAATAATAGATAAATTGTATATCATACTATCTAAATGAAATAGTTTTTTTTTTTTTTTTTTTATTCTCACACATTACCATACAAAATAAAATACTTTAAATTTTCTTACTTTTTAACCATTAATAGCAAACAATTAGATTCAAGAAACTGTAGCAATATTCATCAACGTTTACAATTTGGGAAATTTGATAGAGAAATAAAGCAAATTTCCCTGTGAATAAGTTATAATAATAATAATATTAATAAAAAAAAAGAAAAGATAAAAAATTATACAGACACGACATTATTTCATTATTTAAAACATGAAAATCTGACATTGACAGATTTTAATTTAGTGCCAGAGGCCTACTGCTAAACTTGTTAATATCGACAAATTCTTCTTTAGTTAATTCGTGACGATCTAAATTCCATGATAAAGTTTTCATTAAATCAAACCAATGTGTTTCAGCTTCGGATATTGTAACAAATAACGTTGGAAGTCCAAACTGTCTTATAGCCGCAAAACAAAGTTTTTTATCTTTTTCCCAATGAGGGGGAGGTGTGCCTTGGGGGGGACTCATGTCAAAGGTGTGCCTTGGGGGGGCTCATGTCAAAGTTGTACCTTGGGGGAGACTCATGTCAAAGTTGGGCCTTGGGGGGACTCATGTCAAAGTTGGGCCTGGGGGGGACTCATGTCAAAGTTGGGCCTTGGGGGGACTCATGTCAACGTTGTACCTTGGGGGGGACTCATGTCAAAGTTGGGCCTGGGGGGGGGACTCATGTCAAAGTTGAGCCTTGGGGGGACTTCATTCAATAAATCCCCATTCAATAAACCGACTGAAATAGGTCCTTAGCACTATTAAGAGTGACGTATAAAAATTCGACAACGCTGTACCGACTGAAATAGGCGTACCTTGGGGGGGACTCATGTCAAAGTTGGGCCTTGGGGGAGGACTCATGTCAAAGTTGATCCTGGGGGGGGACTCATGTCAAAGTTGGGCCTTGGGGGGACTTCATTCAATAAATCCCCATTCAATAAAGCGACTGAAATAGGCCTTTAGCACTATTAAGAGTGACGTATAAAAATTTGACAACGCTGTACCGACTGAAATAGGGGTACCTTGGGCGGGACTCATGTCAAAGTTGGGCCTGGGGGGGACTTCATTCAATAAATCCCCATTCAATAAACCGACTGAAATAGGCCCTTAGCACTAATTAAGAGTGTATTATAAAAATTCGACAACTGTACCGACTGAAATAGGCCTCTAGCACTAATAAACGAATCCAATATATATATAACCTATTCAGATATTTCATAGGAATAAAGAATAAAGCTATGAAAAAATTGATTTTTTTTTTTTTTTTTTCAAAATCCAAGAATGAAAACATTCATTATATGTAAATATACCTATCAGTACAAAAACCCTTAACGGGTTAAAAGTTGTGACGCAGCTACTTTATCACTATAAGAATTTGAAATATGGGTCTTAAAAATAATGATATCAAATTTTAAGTGACGCTTTTCTATTAGTTAAAATATACATAGATTTTCTTATTTGATCATTTGCTTTTTTCTTTTATTTATATTTACAGTGCAAACATAATATTTTTAACTTCAAGATAAGACAGATATATAAAATATACTCACTGATGCTTTTTCATTTGCATTTTAATTTCAAAATAACAGTTTTAAGAGGAATGATATAAAAATTCCAGTCACGCCTTGATGTCATTTTAAAAGATTTGTTTTTAGATTCCATTAAAATTACCTTTGTTTTGTCTACTAAAGTATATTTACACATTGAAACAGTGCTATTAATTTTGAAATATACTGTCAAATAATCACACTTTCACTGAGTTCGCATTATAAATTAAAATTATTTATTTCAATAAATCGATTTGTCTTTTGCGTCACGCTATCCAAAACTGCAAGTAAAATTTGTGCAAATGTTTTCTTTGCATCACACTATTTCTTTGCACAAATTCTCACTTAGTTGGGTACTATGATACAAAGTAACATTTGCATATATTTTACTCACAGTTTTGGATAGCGTGACGCAAAAGACAAATCGATTTATTGAAATAAATAATTTTAATTTATAATGCGAACTCAGTGAAAGTGTGATTATTTGACAGTATATTTCAAAATTAATAGCACTGTTTCAATGTGTAAATATACTTTAGTAGACAAAACAAAGGTAATTTTAATGGAATCTAAAAACAAATCTTTTAAAATGACATCAAGGCGTGACTGGAATTTTTATATCATTCCTCTTAAAACTGTTATTTTGAAATTAAAATGCAAATGAAAAAGCATCAGTGAGTATATTTTATATATCTGTCTTATCTTGAAGTTAAAAATATTATGTTTGCACTGTAAATATAAATAAAAGAAAAAAGCAAATGATCAAATAAGAAAATCTATGTATATTTTAACTAATAGAAAAGCGTCACTTAAAATTTGATATCATTATTTTTAAGACCCATATTTCAAATTCTTATAGTGATAAAGTAGCTGCGTCACAACTTTTAACCCGTTAAGGGTTTTTGTACTGATATCATTACTTTTTAGAGGTTATTGATCAAAAAATTAAAACAAGTCCTTCCGGCTCATAGGAAGGTTAGGTTGATTTATCTTTTCTTATCAAGTTGCCATCATTTTTTACAAAATGGCAGGTACAATTTATTAATGAATTTGGTGGATTTATTAATGATGGCTATGTATATATGGAGTGTTAAGCAAATCGGTTCAAAAGTTACTGTGATAATTTTCAAGTGGCCACCATTTAGAAACAAAAGGACAGAGTGACTGAGATGACCAGTGAACTTATCAAAGATATTTGAATGATATGTCAACTGTGCAAATGTGATTCAAACTGATTCCGTATTACAAAAGTTATTGTAATAAAAAAATTTTAAGCGGTTGCCACTTGGAAACAAAATGGTGGAGCAAGTTGCCTAGCAAACTTATCCAAGATATTTGAATTGTATTAAGTTCACTCCCCAACTTTAATTTGAACCAGTTTAGTATTCTAAAAGTTATCGTGGTGGCACATTTTCAAGTAGCAGCCTGATTTGAAGTGGCTGCAAATTGGAAACTAGGTAAATGTTGGAACAAAATTCATCCAAGATATTTGTGTGATAAGTTCATTGTCCAACTTGAACTGATTCAGTATTTCAAAAGTTATTCTGATGATAAATTTACAAGTGGTAGCCTGATTTGAAATGAATGTACTTAAGATATCGGTCATTTTGTTAAAAATGGCAGATAAAATTCATTAATAAACACTTGGTTGAGACCTTTATGTGGTCAATCTGAACATGAAAATTCAAGCAAATGCGGTCTTAACTGTTGATTTGAAATTTTCATGTAGCCTTCACTTGAAAACAAGCTGCAGAGCAACTTAGTTAATGAACTCATCTAAGATATTTGTAAGATAAGTTTGCTGTGTAACTTTGGTTCAATTCAATTTTGAGTATTATGTCGAAAGTTATCGTAACCACAAAATTTCCATTTTATATACAGAAAAACCCAATTTATACATCATTTAGACTTATACGTCCTTTTAGTGAAGTCCTGATTCATTCCTATTCATTTCAATGAAAAATTTCTTTGTTTAGTCACACAATATTAGTTATGTCTTTTCCACTTTTCTAAAATTCACAAACTAAACAGACGACATACAAATTCTTTGCAGAATCGTTCTGATTTCTAATCTTTCTCCATCCTCAATATATACCGTAAAATTCTGATAGTAACCTCCTTTTATTTTTCAATGGGAAATTTGTCAAAACTGGGGGGGGAGGGGTTATAATTGAAAGTTTCCAGAAATGTATGACGAATTCGTAAGGCGGGGGGGGGGGGGATTATAATCGGAAGTTTCACAATCTTTTCCAAAAACATAAATTTTATTAATTATATATATAATAGCTACTAAATTATATTAACAATAATATTGATTATTATTTATTAAATTTTATTAATAAACATAATTTTGAAAAAGAAAATGTAACCGAATAATGAACATGTGATGTACACGTGCAACATCTCCCCCCTCTTATAAACAAATTGCGAAGTCGCTAGAAGATTCACTAACAGTTAAACAAACAGTTAATTGCACTGCTATTAACAATTAACTGATATGCAAGAACAGAACAGGGTGAACAATAACTATTAATGTTATTTAAAGATTTAAAAGTAAAAAGAGAATTTAAAATTTAGAAAAAAGTTATGATCGCAAAAACATAGTTGCATAAACAAGATTGTGAAAGCAATGGTCGCTTACGAATAGCAGTTAATGTTTTGGAGTTTAAAGAATGTAAACAAAGCAGCATTTTTTTATTTGGAGTTATTTTACTTTAAAAAGATGAGCAAAAATAGCACTTGGATACGTTTACATGCAAATTAGTTTCTAAATAAACATATGACTTCAGATGTTACAAAAAAAGTATGTTTGCAATGATCATGGGAAAAATGAAATAATGGCGGACTTAGCCGCCAAAAGTAAGGGAGGAGGGTTATAAACAGAATTTTCCGAAAAAGTAAAGTACGTGAAATTTCAGGAGGGGGGGGGGGGGTACTATCGGAATTTTACGGTATGACATTTTTTTTTTCCAATTTACTTAAATAGATTGTAGAAACTATAAAGAAATTGAATAGTTCAATATCTTTCACTCATATACTTTTTTAGAACACTCCCCCTTTCCCTCCACTCTAACACTTGGTGATCAAATGCAATGCAAAAGTCATGTGATTTCCAATCTTTCTCCATCCTCAACATAAATGTCAGTGTTCTCTTTAAACCAGGGTTGGCAAAAACCCGGGTTGATAAAATAAACGAATTTAAATTCTTAAGTACAATACATATTACTTAAATTTTTTAGTTCCACATCATACTATAGATGGAGAACTTAAATAATCGTGAAAATTTTCGACCTCATTTTTTTTTTTTTTTTTCATTTTTACACATTTTCACGTGTAAGGAATTCGAAAAATGACAAAATTTGTATGGTGCGTATTAGTTTGTTAGTCCGTTAGTCTGTGTACACGATGTCTCAAGAACAAATTATCACATAGAAGTCAGATCAGTTTTAAAATATTACTTTCGACACTGGCAAGAACCCTATTCATTTGCAATATTCGAATTAAAAAACTTTGTAAGTTATTAAAAATTTATGCTTTTCTTAACATGGGAAAATAGGGCAAAATTTTACATTTAAGTAAAATTTTGCATTAAATGGAAAATTTTTATGAAAAAAATGTGAGACCAGTTTTAAAATATGCGTTTTGATGTCGGAATGAACATCAGTAACTAGAAACATGCTACTTTGAAAATTTTGCAAGTACTGGCATGAATATCATAGAGTATAAATTTTCCAATTAAAAGAATTCGTAAATTATTTGGAATTAACAATTTACTTAAAATGGCAGAATAGGGCAGAATTGAGCATAAATGCCCATTTTGAGGATCATAAATATATCAGACAACTTCAAAATAACATTTATGATACTTGTTTGAACATAATTGACTACAAATATTCTAATAAGAAAATTTTGCAAGTTACTCGTAATTTAAGAATTTATCAACATAGTAAAATGGGGCGATATCCCATATAAATATGCATTTTGACATTTTGAGGATTGTTGCATTGGAAATAGTAGCATGAAAACAAAACTACGAAATTGGTCCAAATAAAATAAATTAATAGATTAGAATATAAGATAAATATATCAAAATGAATGGTGGATAGCCTATTAGGTGGGGATTTCATTGTGTCAAGTGTTTAGTCGATTCATTTATCTTAACATGATAATCATGTTAAGAAAATGTCCTGTACTAGAAATGTATGAGAATATATATATAATGGGGAACTGAGCAGAGTCCACTTATGCCAACTAGTTTTAATTATAAAAATAAGTTGCACTGCTTTATCTTTTTTTTTTTTTTTTTTTTTAAGTTTTTTAATAGTTGAAATGGTTATAGAAGAAAATTTTATGTTATTAGATTTATAATTATGTTGCTACTAAAATTAAAATAAAATTATAAAGTTTTAAAACTAAACAATTTAATTAGTTAAATATTGATTCTGGGCAACATTTATATCCACTGTTAAACAAAAATATCGTTCGGCTTTACAGGAAAAGGAAAACTGAACCAATTATAGAAGATAAACTTGCTTTTATATTTATAACTGTAGTTACTTTTTATGTTTAAGTACTATTTTCTAGAAAATAACAATAAGAGTTTTTTCTTTAAAGTTAAGGTGTTTTCTATACTTTATAGATCGGATTTGTAAATTATAAATAATTTTTAACAAAAACCCACTTATTTGCAAAAACCCAGTGGGTTTTTGTTGGTGGGCCCGCCCAGAAAAACCCGGGCAAAGTTTTTCTGGGCTGGGCCCAGATTGCCAACCCTGCTTTAAACACCCTTTATTAAATTCTAGCAGCTATAAAGAAGTAGAATTGTTCAATACCTTACACTCATGTAATTTTTTGAGATGCCCTAATCCCTGTGCTAATGATCAGCGACCATACACCTCATGGAATCCTTATGATTTCTAATCTTTCTCATACATAACATATATGTCAATATTCTTTATAACATGTTTAAATATATATAGAGGTAGAACTGTTCACAATGATTAACTATCATCATTTTTATAACTATAATGCTTTGATCATATCTAACTGATTAACAAACATTACATATGCAATCTTGTGATAAAAATATTACCTACTATTGAAACTTGTAACTTCATTTTTACCATGTTTTATTAACTTCGATTCTTGTTTGTTTGTTTGTCTGGTACAAATCTTGCAATCTATTTTTAACTAACTCCTCTACATTTGAAACTTTTAGCATAAATCAGAACCCGGTGACAACACAATACTCCAAAGCTCGATTTTTGAATAGTTTTCTTTTAATTAATTAAAATATGAAAATAATAAGCTCCTAATAGCAATAAAAATAGCCATTAAAATATTAGCTATAATTTAATTGTTGCGTGTTCATTTTCTTTCGACATAAAAATAAACACGTTTAATTAAACGTGAACGTTAAAAAATTATAAAAAGTTAAACGATGCATCTCATAAAAATTGATGTTATTATCACTTTAAAAAATGTATACACATTGATAAGTGCTAATATAGTTCATGGTGCTAATATACGTATTTATTTTAAAAACCAACTTTTTTTTTTCATTATTATTAGTTCACTGAATTGAGTCCGCGTGCTTAAACATTGCTTATTTATTATTTTTTATCCTTGCATATTTTATTAATGATTCAACAGGAAATTTAAAAACATGGTATATAAAAAGTTTTCTTTTTTGTCTTATAATTATTTTCTGTTACTTATTGTAAAGTTATGCTACAGATTATTTTTTAGTGCCCATATAGCTGTCACAGATTCTCAGAAAAAATTCTGCTACTGAGTCAGGGTTTAAGCCGAGTAAAAATTATTTTTAGCAAAAAAGCTAAAATCAGAAAAAAAGCTTTAGCAAAATACTAAAATGCCAGGAATAGTAGAAAAAGATGAATATCAGTTTACACGTTATTCTAAACGCCTCAATATGTTTGATTTTCATTTGTCATTTAAACTTAAAAGTTTTTAATCAGGTTTTTAAAGAGTTATACACAGAAGGTAAATTTTTTTTAATTTGAAATGAAAAACAAAAAAGTAAAACTGTAACCAGATCAATTTGAATATAGTACAAGCATATATTTTACCTCATTTATTGGCAGACATGAAAAACATTAAACTTTTTAGATTATTACTTTATATTGTAAACTTTTTTAAAGCAATATGAACGTTTTAGATACAACTTATATTCTTTTTCTGGAGATATAATTATCACTATCAGGGATTAATACAGGTCGAGTTTACTACTGTTTATGGGTACCTTCACAAAAATCGACCTGGCAAAAAAGGTATCTTCACAAAAATCATACAGCTAAAATCGGTACTTTCACAAAAATCTTAGTCCTCCCAGCAAAATCTAACATTTTTAATTAGCACATTTTCAAAGGAAAGTAATTCGTGCATTTCTGTTGATGCGATTTGCGAAGCAAGAATCATACAGAATGTTGGTTTTAATCTACACACAAGCGTTTGTTATGGGGGAGAAACAGTGCAGCATATGTAAACAAAACGATCCTTGTGTGTATCGGTACAGACACGCTCTGAAATTGTGGCCATAGTGTACCGTTTGCTGATTCATCAGGTGGTTTAACATTTTGGTGACTGTATGGTGACGTGTTTATCCTCCCTGGTACAATTCATGTATACTGCAGTGATACTAACACAAATAAAAACAACTTCTACTTACACTATCTCTACTGAACTGTTTACTTCAGAGTGAAGTAAGTTTTGGATTTTGGTTCCTGTTCTGCTATAAGCCTCACACTAGCTGCTGAGAGTTAATTTTATTATTCTACTTTGTTCAAACTCCCCCCCCCCTCATACACACAGAGAGAAAGAAAAAGAGTGCACTACAATTTTTCACAAAAATAAAATATAGTTAAGATTTTTCACAAAAATAGGTATTAAGTTTGAAATCTTAGATTGGCCCCTGACTATAGCATGTAAAACTACATTAAGCTTATACTGTATCTGAATATCTGAAAATAAAAACATAACTTACCAAAACAAAAAAAAGGTAAGTAATATAAGTGAAATTTGTTTATTACTATTCAAAGCTTTTCGGTTTACGATTTATAATTTTTCTTTCATTCATATTAGACTACTTTACAAATGCCTCATGTTTACAAGTTACAAGTTGATTTCCTGTATGCGATTCTTATGCGTAGTTCAGTGTTTGATTTTTCTTATGCTATATGCATGAACCAATGCATTTTTCTTGATCAACGTTGCGATTATTTTTCCATGAAAGATTCGTTATAATATTTTCGCTGAAGTTTTTTTTTTTCAATTTGTGTTTAGTAAGATGCTTTAGCAAAAAAACGAAAATGTGTTATTTCATTTGGGCATTTTGGATAAGTCTTTTAGCATTTCACGAAAAATGCTACCATAGCAGAAACACTGTACTGAGGTAATGACAAAATTTCCATTTTATATATACAGTAAAACATTATTTACATGTTTTTTGCATTTATACATCCTTTTAATGAAGTCCTGATTCATTCCTATTCAATTTAATGAAATTTTTTTGCCACTAATTAACAAATTTATGTTTATTTCGTATTTTGGTACAAATAGCCTTAAATAAAAAAAAAAAGTTCTATCGATTTAGAGCAAAATAAGTCTATTTCCACAGTTTTGCATTATTAAACATACATTCGGACTGTTAGCGGCAAAACTATTGTGCATTTCAATAACAGATTACAAAATTATTGCATATTTTGGTAAACAGAACAGAAAAAAGTAAAAATTTTCTTTATAGGGAAAGAAATAATCATGAATTTTGGCAATTATTTGTATTATTAAACATAAAATTTGTTAATTAGCAGCAAATGATTCCGCATTTCAATAATAGGCCACAAAATTATCACAGATTTCGAGAAATAGCTTTGGTGGGAAAAAATAGAGAATTTTATCAATTAGCAATAAAATACTCTAATTTTAGCAATTATTTGTATTGTTGAGCATAAAGTTCCTCAATAAGCAGCAATATGATTCCATATTTTATTAACAAGCTGTAAAATTATTGCTCAATTCAAAATAGTAGTTTTCAAAATATCACAGACTTTATAGATACAAAAACAAAATAATTGTGTATTATGGCGATCGTAAGTAAACATTTCAGGAATAGCATGAAAAAAAGGGCAAATTTTATTGATGAGCAGCAAAATAACAGAATGTAAGCAATTGTGATTAAACAATGAAACTGGTAATTCAAAAATTATACTTTACTGCTCTCAATAATAAGTTTCCCACAATAATCTGCAGCACTTGCTGCATTATTGCTGTGAGCGAGAGTTTTTTTTTTTTTTTTTTTTAAGATAACTAGCATAGGAAATTTATATATAAAAATAATTAAAATTAAAAAAATAAATAAATCATTAATCCACGATTTTAGTATACTAAGATATTTATATTTTGAGTATTGCATTACATATCTGGAAAACTATATTAGCACATTTTGAGTATTAATTATACATTTTGCATTTCTCCAATCATAAATATTGTATGATTTATAACCACATCAGTAGTTATTTAATTAAAATATAAAATTTTTCATAATCACCTGATTGTCTGTGAGTAGTATTAAGAACTTCATTGTGAATTAAGTTCTGTAAATGATTTTTTCCTTTTGTTTTGACAAAAAAAAAAAAGCAGTCCATTGCACCTTTAAAGGAACATAGAATAACGTCTTCACATTCAATATCATCAACACTTTAATTCACATGAATTTTTCATTAAATTGAATAGGAATGAATCAGGACTTCATTAAAAGGGTGTATAAATGCAAAAGACATGTAAATAATGTTTTACTGTATCTATAAAATGGAAATTTTGTCTACCTCAGTACAGTGTTTCTGCTACGGTAGCATTTTTCGCGAAATGCTAAAAGACTTATCCAAAATGCCCAAATGAAATAACACGTTTTCGCTTTTTTGCTAAAGCATCTTACTAAACACAAATTGAAAAAAAACAAAAAAACTTCAGCGAAAATATTATAACGAATCTTTCATGGAAAAAAATTCGCAACGTTGATCAAGAAAAATGCATTGGTTCATGCATATAGCATAAGAAAAATCAAACACTGACCTACGCATAAGAATCGCATACAGGAAATCAACTTGTAAACATGAGGCATTGATTTGTAAAGTGGTCTAATATGAATGAAAGAAAAATTATAAAATTTTCTACAATTTACAAACAATTCTACCTCTTTATATATTTCACAATCTAATAAAACATATTTTAAAAGAATACTGACATTTATGCGATCAGAATATCAACAGCGGCGGAGGAATACAGTGCCAAGACAGGAACAGTGTAAACTGGTAAACAACTTTAGCGTCTACAGCAAGAACCAGAAATTTTCGATCCGGATGATATACGCATGCGCTCTACAGATCATCGACCATGGTATAAATTCCTGTGCTTGAGTGCTTTAAACTCTTTGGCTTTAATAAAGTTTTAATTTATTATGAATAACGATGAAATAGAATTAAAAAATACTTCGTTTATTTTAAATATTATCTAAATACGTTTTTGACGAAATGGGAAATTTTAAAATTAAAAATATTTTCTTCATAACAAAAATTTATCAACTGCATTCACATTAGACAGCCAACCAACGTGCCTTGAAAGTAAGGACCGAATTACGACATTTTTGCCGAATAAAAGCATGCATTTTGGCGGAGTAATATAGTTCTATTTTTAAAGCAACTTTTACAAAAAACAAGAGTTTTCCTGAAAAAAACAAAAACGTTATTAGATTCAGAAAGATCCCATTAACAACATATATTAATTAAATTAAAATCGTTCGTGCGGTTTTAGAGATATTTTTTCATGAATTTAGTTCATTACATCCTTACACCTCACGTTTTTCCTTTTTGGCTTTAAATTGAGATTCAGATCTCAAAACATACTGCATGTAGAAACGTAAAATTTTCAGGATAGATTAAGACCGAAGAAAAAAGACTATTTTGAAAAGATCAGAACAAAATATAGCATATTTTCTGAGATATTAAGTGTCGGCTTTTACGAATCTCTTTGATGTCAGACTAGGCGTATATATGAGTTCGCAGCTTTCCGTCCGTTTGTCCTTCCGCTTGCGTCACTCGAAAAACTGCCGTTTTTCATGATCTATAAATATAAACAATTCGCTCCCCCACCCCGGAAAAAAAAGACGAAATAGTATAATGAAAACATATGATATTTAAAACAATGAATGTATTTCAAAATTCACAATTTATTCCAGCATTTCCAATTTTAAAAATAATTTTACAAAGTATGTAAAAAAGAAAATTTAAAAAATTTATTATGATTTTTTTTTACAAAGGCGGCCTTCTTCCCTCTTCCGAGACTCCACTGGGGGTCGAGCGGTTCTGCGCTTGTCGACCTAGTAATTCCGAGTTTTCCGTGGTTTTCTCCGAAGCTTGTGTGAATACGGGCTAGAACCCCTTAGAAAGACCCCCCCTCAGACCTAGGACCTACAGCAGTCAATCGGTCTTATTCCCAAATCCATTCCAATCCATAAACCGAAATACAGCACTTTTTCATTTTTATGATTATTTTTCATTTTAAAATTTGCACTTTAAAGAGATTTTAAATTTGTATTATTTGCTATTCATTTAAAGCAAATAATTTAATTCAAAAAATAAAATTAACTTATATATATATATATATATTTAAATATGCGCGATATAAAAATCAATGTAATGAAAAGCGGAGTCAATCATTAAGGGAGGCATACTATTGTCAGGGCCTGATTACCCAAAAGGCTCAGGAAGCACAAGCTTCCCCTCTAAAATTTAAGAGGGGGGCCCCAAAATGACTAAAAACAGGTTCTTGGATTTTCTGTTTCATATATTCACCCTCAGATTGAATTTTTTCTGAGAAAGGTCGCCTAAAGCGAGGTAAAATACTCACTATTTCGGGAAAAATCTGTTATTTAGCCTCAAAAATCTGAATGTTCTTAATTAATAAGTTATACGATTTTAACGTTGTGTGTAGAAACCACCCAGGTATATGAATCAGAAAAAAAAACAGAAAATCCGAAATGAAAGGGGGGCCCAGAAATGATATTGAGCTTCCCCTAGCTTCAAAGCTTAATCGGGCCCTGACTATTGTAACAATCGCAGCTATCGTAGATCACAAGTCAGATCGTACACTCCGCAGCAAAAGTATCCGAGCACTAACAATAATCCCTGTCTAAAAAAAGTACATTTAATACTGCTTTGTTAAATAAATCCTTAACGAATCATGTTTTTAGACAGACTAAGAACATAACTCAACAAGGATTTATTTAACAAAGCAATATTAAGTGTATATTTTTATGACGGGGATTATTGCTAGTGATCCGATACTTTTGCTGCGGAGTGTACGATCCGACTTGTGATCTACGATAGCTGCGATTGTTACAATAGTATGCCTCCCTAAATTTTACACATTAATTTATAGCTCATTTTAAACATAATCAAATAGTTAATTTTTGTAATAATAAGTGTCAGTAGGCCCCGATGCCACATGTGAAATGCAGTCACTGGGCCAAATGTCGTTTAATAAATTCAAGAGCTTACATCCTTCGCGTGAAAGTGAGTCCTCCACTTAAAAACTCACATCTTGAAAACAAACTTCAAAACTTAAGCTAAAAATTATCTTTTCCATTCCGAGCGGGCGTGGTCACGTGATATCGACTGGCCGGATTGGCTTAGGGGAAGTCATACGATACACAGGAGGAGGGGACAGAAGATTCTACATTAAAATTACGTTTGATTGCGCAATATAATAAAAAACCGTTTTGTTTCATCCAGTTTAAGGCTGGGATTGCGGTGCCTCGCTCAGCACTATCTTACGCAGAAACTCTGTCCTAGGCTGGGATTGCGGTGCCTCGCTCAACACTATCTTACGCACAAACTCTGTCTTAAGATGTAAACAAAACGCAAGTCGTATTGCAGTGTCTCACTATCTTACGACAACCTCACAGCTATCTTAAGTCGAATCGTAACTCGATGCGCGCGCAATCACAACATAGCTCGCTCTGCGTCTCCCATTGGCTGGCTGGCTTTCTCTTACGAGGACACGCGGAGGACTTACGCTTGAGGCACCGCAATACCAAGTTAAGATCGTTCTTAACCACGCCCATCTAAGAAAGTTCGTAACATTTAAGATAAGACTTAAGAACGAGGCACCGCAATCCCAGCCTTAAGATGTAAACAAAACGCAAGTCGTATTGCAGTGCTTCACTATCTTACGACGACCTCAGAGCCATCTTAAGTCGAATCGTAACTTGATGCGCGCGCAATCACAACATAGCTTGCTCTGCGTCTCCCATTGGCTGGCTGGCTTTCTCTTACGAGGACACGCGGAGGACTTACGCTTGAGGCATCGCAATACCAAGTTAAGATCGTTCTTAACCACGCCCATGTACGTAAGTTCGTAAGATTTAAGATCAGACTTAAGAACGAGGCACCGGAATCCCAGCCTAAGAACTGAGAACATGTTAATGAATTTGGAATTACTGAAATATTTAGAAAATGGATTAATAAAGAATTAATTAGAGCGCTATAAGTAAATTAGCGGGAGGCAGAATCCTCTAAGTTTGAGAAATTTAATTTTAAGACAGCTTTTAATTATATTTCATATATATTAGGCTGACCAGATCAAAGTACCTTTATAATAGAGTAGCGTTAAAAATGTCTATGATTATCTTATGGCTATATTTTTTCATTCCTAATAAATAAGGGCTAAAAATAAAGCATTACTGATTACTAATTTACTTTCTACAATTTTTTAAAACTTAGGAAAACGCCTTCTGAAAAAAGGAAGTCCCCATTTGTCCCCAGAAAATTGGGACGTTTGGTCAGTATGAGTATATATATATATATGTATATTTAATTGTCCCATTTTACTATAGTAATTTATTATTTTTACAGTACTTCAAATAGATGTAGGCTGACTGGATCAATCATTTATAATAGAGAAGCTTTAAAAATTGCTACAAATACCCAATTATGGATGTATTTTTTCATTCCTAATAAATAAGGACTAAAAATAAAGTATTAATTAATCATTTACTTTCTACAATTTTTAAAAAGTTAGAAAAATTTCTTCAAAAAAGGAAGTCCCCATTTGTCCCCAGAAAATGGGGACAATTGGTCAACTTAAGCCATAAGCAGATGTTAAAATTGGAAAATATAAACATTTCTAAAATTTACGAATCAATTGCAAATTAAAAACCACTTGCAAAAATTTTCTAAATATTGGAAAAAGAATCTAATTTTGTCTAAATTCAAAAGTGTTTATTTTATAGTAATTAGTTAACTTCCTCTATTTTAGAGTGACCAGCCGTCCTCATTTTCTGAGGACAGTCCTCATTTTTGAGTGTTGTCCTCAACTGTTTTGAAAAATTCACTTGTCCTCATTTGTCTTCATTTTTCCCTATTTCCATTTTTTACCTAAAATTTAAACAGCAGGTTATGCTACTGACCACATTTTAGTTTTCAATACTTATTTTCCAAGGAAACACAATATGAAAAATTCATAAACATTTTCTGCTCCATTCATATACTTTATTTCAATCTTACAGCACAACATACACGATACAAGCGGAAGCATCAAGCGGAAATGCAAATTTTTAAATATTTTGGTCAAAAAGTACATACTTATCGAAAAATCTCTCAACTGATTCAAGTCGTCAATTAAGTGCTACTTGCACATTATTAAAATCGATTGCAATTGCATATGGCATAAAAATCTCGATTCTAATTCGAAATCATGTACAGACACAAAAACACGAAACTTTTCTTTAAAAAGCGAGTAGCAGCAAATATATGGTTGGTTTTGATAAGTTTTTAAACTTATAAAAGATAAAAATAGTGACTGCAATAACAGCTGCTGATGGTGTGGTATTTCATTCTATTCAGTATATAATTATAGGTTAAAAAGTTAAGATCCATGGACTGTCTCTCAAATTTAGGGGGTCCCCATCTTGTTTTTACTTACTAGCACCCATAAATGATTATCACTGTTTATGCTCTCTGGAAGTAACGAGGAATATTCATTTCTAAATTACTTCTCATACTATTAAATGGAAGAATTTATTTTCCTATTCGAAAATTTTAGTCTTTGTAAAACTATATCTTAAAATATGAAAATAGAAAAAGCTTGATTTACATTGAGAATAGGCAAAAACGGACTATCAAAAAGTTTAATATTAAGCTGGAAGTTATTTTATCATTAATTAGATTTTTTAACTACAGTCAGCAGCAAAATTATTTAAGCACTAGCAATTATTCCTGTTTGAAAGATGGACATCTAATATTGTAAAGCAAATATTTGTCGAGTCATGGTTTTAGTTTTATGCTGTTTTGTGAAAAAGTAAGTTGATGATAAAAATTAGCGATCAAACTAGAAAAAAAAAAATCAACTGTGGATATGTGTTTGAATAATTTTGCTGCCGACTGTACAGTCAGTAACAAAAGTCTCCAAACACTAGCAGAAATTCCTATATAAAAAAGGTACACTTAATACAGTTTTGTTAAATAAATCCTTGTCGAATACTGTTTTTAGACTGACTAAGAACAGGATTCGACAAGGATTTATTTAACAAAACTATATTAAGTGTACTTTTTACTTTCTTATACAAAGTATAAGGAAGTATAGTAATCCCGATTTGCGAAATGGATTTTGTATTTCACATTGCTCGAAAACGAATGATCGCTGAATGTTGCCAATTTATACGTGTGACTGTCATGATGTCTAGTTGCACACCTGCAAGTGTCGTCTTAACACGAGCTCTCGTTTTAGAGATATAAGGGTTTTTACACGATTTTTCGTGACGTCTGTATGTGTGTGTGTCTGTGTGTGTGTGGGTATGTCGCATAACTCAAAAACGGTTGGACGTAGAAAGTTGCGAATTGGTACTTAGGTTTGTTATAACATCTAGTTGTGCACCTCCCTTTTTGGACTTTCTATGACTTTCGGTTTTGGAGATATTTAGGAAAATTAGGTTCATAATGACAAAAATACATAGGTTTTGGCCATAATGTATCAAAAAACGGTAATAACTCAGAAACGGTTTAGACAAATCTTGCAATTTAACTGACTTCCCGACAAGCTAGACATTTGAAACTTTCAGAAAGGCTCAGAACACGTTGACAATGCATTTTTCAAATATTTTTAGCCAACTGTTTCCGATACCTGTTGCCTTCAGCAGCGTTTATGCGATTCAACAGAAAAATTATTTAACTAACTTCCCGACTAGCTAGACATTTGAAACTTTCAGACTAGATCAGAACACGGTGAAAATGCATTTTTTAATACTTTTAGCCAACTGTGTAGGGTTCCTGCTGCCTTCGGCAGCGTTACCAGTACAAATCTTGCAATCGATTTTTAACTAACTTCCCGACCAGCTAGACATTTAAAACTTCCCCAAGGCACAACTATGACATGAGTCCCCCCCCAAGGCACAACTTTGACATGAGTCCCCCCCAGGCATAACTTTGACATTAGTCCCCCAAGGCACAGCTTTGACACGAGTCCCCCCCAAGGTACAACTTTGACATGAGTCCCCAAAAGGCACAACTTTGACATGAGTCCCCCCAAGGCACAACTTTGACATGAGTCCCCCCCAAGGCACAACTTTGACATGAGTCCCCCCCAGGCACAACTTTGACATGAGTCCCCCCCAGGCACAACTTTGACATGAGTCCCCCCCAAGGCACAACTTTGACATGAGTCCCCCCCCCAAGGTACAACTTTGACATGAGTCTCCCCAAGGTACAACTTTGGCATGAGTCCCCCCAAGGTACAACTTTGGCATGAGTCCCCCCAAGGTACAACTTTGACATGAGTCCCCCCAAGGTACAACTTTGACATGAGTCCCCCCAAGGTACAACTTTGACATGAGTCCCCCCAAGGCACAACTTTGACATGAGTCCCCCCCCCCCCCAAGGCACAACTTTGACATGAGTCCCCTCAAGGCACAATTTTATTTTATTTATTTTTTTTTTTTTTTTACTTCCTTATACAAAGTATAAGGAAGTATAGTAATCCCGATTTGCGAAATGGATTTTGTATTTCACATTGCTCGAAAACGAATGATCGCTGGATGTTGCCAATTTATACGTGTGACTGTCATGATGTCTAGTTGCACACCTGCAAGTGTCGTCTTAACACGAGCTCTCGTTTTAGAGATATAAGGGTTTTTACACGATTTTTCGTGACGTCTGTATATGTGTGTGTGTGTGTGTGTGTCTGTGTGTGTGTGGGTATGTCGCATAACTCAAAAACGGTTGGACGTAGAAAGTTGCGAATTGGTACATAGGTTTGTTATAACATCTAGTTGTGCACCTCCCTTTTTGGACTTTCTATGATTTTCGGTTTTGGAGATATTTAGGAAAATTAGGTTCATAATGACAAAAATACATAGGTTTTGGCCATAATGTATCAAAAAACGGTAATAACTCAGAAACGGTTTAGACAAATCTTGCAATTTAACTGACTTCCCGACAAGCTAGACATTTGAAACTTTCAGAAAGGCTCAGAACACGTTGACAATGCATTTTTCAAATATTTTTAGCCAACTGTTTCCGATACCTGTTGCCTTCAGCAGCGTTTATGCGATTCAACAGAAAAATTATTTAACTAACTTCCCGACTAGCTAGACATTTGAAACTTTCAGACTAGATCAGAACACGGTGAAAATGCATTTTTTAATACTTTTAGCCAACTGTGTAGGGTTCCTGCTGCCTTCGGCAGCGTTACCAGTACAAATCTTGCAATCGATTTTTAACTAACTTCCCGACCAGCTAGACATTTAAAACTTCCCCAAGGCACAACTATGACATGAGTCCCCCCCCAAGGCACAACTTTGACATGAGTCCCCCCCAAGCATAACTTTGACATTAGTCCCCCAAGGCACAGCTTTGACACGAGTCCCCCCCCAAGGTACAACTTTGACATGAGTCCCCAAAAGGCACAACTTTTACATGAGTCCCCCCCAAGGCACAACTTTGACATGAGTCCCCCCCAGGCACAACTTTGACATGAGTCCCCCAAGGCACAACTTTGACATGAGTCCCTCCAAGGTACAACTTTGACATGAGTCCCCCCCAAGGTACAACTTTGGCATTAGTCCCCCCAAGGTACAACTTTGACATGAGTCCCCCCAAGGCACAACTTTGACATGAGTCCCCTCAAGGCACAATTTTATTTTATTTTATTTTATTTTATTTTTTTTTTTTTACGTATGCATGCATTTTTAAAAAATATTTTTAGCCAACTGTTTCGGGTCCAGTTTTTAACATTATGTATATTTCTAAAAGTGTATAAGGAAGTCATGTGGTGCCCACATCAGATTTTTTTATATAGGAATTTTTGCTAGTGTTCGGAGACTTTTGTTACCGACTGTAACTAAATGTAAATAACATTTTAGATGGAAAGCAATTTTTACCAGGATTGGACAAGTTGGGCATTATTATACTGACCAGCCGTCCTTTTTTTTTTTTTTTTTTTTTTTTTTTGAAGGAATTTTTCTATGTTTTAAAAAATTGTAGAAACTAAATTATTGATCAATAACACTTTACTTTTAGTCCTTATTTATTAGGAATGAAAAACTACGACCATTATTTGATAATTGTAGCAATTTTTAATGAACTTATACAAAATAGAGGCTAAATAATAAACAAATTTATACTCTGAAATTTAAAATGGCTCAGTTATAACATCCTCCCACCTTTTGATTATAGGTTCTAATCAAAACCAACTATTGTAGATGTAGTTATAACATCAGTCTTTCAGGGGCCTTAATAATCCTTCCCACTTTTCTATATTTGACTGGTTCCACTTCTGAAGTTACAACGGGTTTAACAGTTTGAGCAGAGGTTTCCTTCGAATAATATGGTTTTTACAGTTTTGAACAATCATTCGATGATTTTACTTTTAGAGGATATAATCTTTAAATAGGTCGTAAAATTTCATGTTGCGAAGTTTGAACCTTTACAAGTTGAACTTTCTTATATTTTCCAGGAATAAGTTCTGTGACACGACCTATGGCCATTGTATTCGTTTCTTGTTGTCACATCCAATTAATACAATATCTCCGACAGCGATAACCTTCTCTGGCTGTTTTCTATTTGCTCGCTGTATGAGAGCACCCAAATACTCGGATCTGAACCGATCTCTGAATGCTCTGAGTAGGGACTGCCTGTATCTGAGCCTTTTCGCTAAAGAATTTTGCTCAACTGCAGTCAACATCTGGCAGATGAATTTCGTGCACATCTTGAAGAACCATAGATGGGAAGATAGGGTTTACAGTCGCATCTTCAGAAAGGTATGATAGAGGCCTTCAGTTCACTACATTTTCAACATCAGCTAAAAGAGTTGCCATTTCTTCGTACGTCAGACAAGCATGTCCTAAGACTCTTTCAAGAAGGTATTTTATTATCCTAATGAGTCTCTCCCAGAAGCCACCCCATCACGCAGCGTTGACAGGTTTAACTTCCAGTCTATGGAGTTGATAGACCCATATTTCTGTATACGTTGCCAATCTAAGCTTCTCAGTAAATTAGCTGCGACAACAAAATTTGTTCCGTTATCACAGTATATAACAAACTTCTTCTGCGAGCCACAAATCTTCTCAAACCCATCAGAGATGCATCTGTGAAGCAGAGGTCACTAGCTCTAAATAATGGACAGCTCTATATATTACACAAGAAAAATCAAAATCCAACTCTTCTTATCGTTCTTAAGATACAAGGGACCAGTGATATCTATGCCTGTAATTTGAAATACGGCAGAATCTTTTACTCTGTTTTCAGGTAGAGGAGCACTAAATGTCCATAAAGCCCTTGAATTAAATCTTTTGCAAGTCACACAGCTGGCTAACACAAGCTTTACACTCTTTCTTCGTTGAGGATCCAATACCTATCTCTAAGGAAATTTAAAAAGATTTGTAACCCCGCATGAAAATTCTTTACATGGGTATAAAAAATAAGTCGATTAAAAACTTTATGCTTTGAAGGAAGAATCTTCACTAGAAAGAAAAATCTTCACTATCTTTCCTGTAAGTTATTTTAGTTTTCACATGAATGACATCTTGATCATCTTTAGAGGTTTGTAATGTCTTCAATCTTTCATCACTTTCCGAAGAGAAAGATTCCTTTTGAACCATACGTAGTGCTTTTATTTCAGTTTACGAAATTCAATAGCCGTCACTTCGTCTTTACTTCTCTTATCAGGATTTAAACGAATATTCTTACACTGAAGAATCCAAGTAACTAAATGTATGATTTTTTTCATAATGTCACATTGTGACATGCAATCTTTCCTGTTTATATTTAATTAATGTATTAAAAAATTTAAAATTCAAAAATTTCATAATTTTATCATTATGAGAAATATAATTTAGTTAATATTTCATGCTTTCTGAATTAATTCAATTCTTTGTTTGTTCTAAAATACATTTTAATTTAAGATCGTTTGAATTCTTAACTCATATTTCAATATTTTATTTTATTCACATGTGCCCTGTAAATTGCAAATTTTTGTTCTCAGATTTATTTTATAAAACTTAATTGTTCCTTTTTCCCCACATCTAAGGTACAGGCATTGTTTATATTACATCATTGCTATAAACCACGCCCACATCGTTCCTGTTTGGCCACAAGTCTTGTGACATAGCATCACATGACCTATGTGGCTCCTCCTTTCATCCAATCAATTTAAAGCAAGGGCGTGTCTCAAAAACGATCGTCGGTGGCGAATTTGAAAATTAGTTTAGTTCTGGAGATTTCATTGCTAAAAAGAGTTGCTCTTTCTTAATAGCTAAAAAAATGTACATTTCTTCTATAACGTGATATTTTTTTATTTAACTGATTCTAACTAAAAATTTCTCACAATATAATATAATAGTTTTCTAAACAGTTTATTTGTATTAAGTAGTTTTATTTAGATATGATTATTAATTCATCATTATGCCAGTATGTAATACAGAACAGAAAGTTATGCTGACCCGTGTTTGCCCTCATTATGGTTTTTCAAGAAATAAAGAAATGAAATCAAGAATCAACAGTTTCTAGTCACTTTTTTTATTGTTGCAAGTATTCTTATCTTTTTTTACAGATGAAGACTTAAGGTATGAAACTTTATTTGGATTTATATTCTCAATAAAAAAAAATAGTAGTATCCATGTATATTTTGGCTTATGCCACAAGGAAGATAAAGAACCTGAATTTTAGATGCAAGTAATTGTTTCAATACTGGATTAAAACAGATGTCTTAAATTTATAGTTATAGATTATTTTGCCAATTTCAAAATAAATTCATTTTACGATCACAATAACAACCACTATATTACACATAACTCGAAAGGTAGCGGTAATACCAGTTATTGTCGGATGGAAATTCAGGATTCGTCAACAAGAAAATAGACTTCGACCTTTCTTTCTGATTTTTTTCCTTATTCCAATTTTCATTGGAAGTGTTCATGTGATTTCTAAATTCTGTTGAAACTTTCATCCAATGTGGGCCCTCCGACCATCTGATGAAAGCTAATTGCTTAGCCTTACAGCCTCTAGATGGCAAGTCTGCTCGAATCTTGTCGCTTGGTATATGTTTCCATGATAAAGGACTTCTTAATTTTTTAATCTCCTGAACCCGATTTCGGACAAGCACAGACCAGTTTTCATTTCTTGATATCCAAGCAAGCACTGTTGAAGAATCGCTCCAGTAATATCTCTTCATTTCCTGCCAACCCAGAGCATCAATAACAGCTTTCGACAAGCGGGCGCCAATAGTAGCTGCTAATAGCTCCATTCTTGGCACAGTTGTATTCACAGTTGTATAAAGGTGCAACTCGGGATTTGGCAGCAAGTAGAATTATTTCCACTTGATCTTTCTTTTCTAACCTGAAGAATACTACTGCTGCGTAAGCATCTTGTTTTATCATCGATAAACACCATAAAAACGTTGAAAATACTTTAATGAGCGCGCATCATGTTATTTACGAAATCGGAACTCGCAACACGAACCCAAACATTAACTCTGGTGTTGCCATACACAAAACATAAACTATTTACAAAAATATCGATAGTTAATCGATTACATCACATCTCCCCTCTTTTAAAAGTCATTAGTCCAAAAATCTCTTAGGAATTCTTACCACTCGACCACTGCGAGTTTTACGAAGGTTGAGTTCTGGAGGAGGAGTACTATTAGTAGTCATTACAGGTGGATCGGTCATGACTTCATTTGGATTGTCCACATTGTCCTGGATTGTTGGCACATTTTTTGAAAACTCTTTGGACAAGGCAGGATGTACTTCATTATCATCAGTCCAACAGAAATCCGGTGGCAGCGACTATGGATGTAGATGGGTTCTATTTCGTCGAAACTCACCACGGGGTGTTTCTACAATGTATGAACGAGGGGCTGAATGAAGACTTTTTATCTTCCCATAGGATTTTAAATCCTTGATCCAAAAAGGTTGACCTACTTCCAATGATGGGAGGTTTCTGGCTCCATGATGTTGATCAAAATTACGTTTTTGTCTTTCTCTCATCTCCGTTTCTTTTTCTTTTAAAGAATTAAAATTAGCAAGACTAGGTATCAGCATTTCATGTGCAGATGGTACAGGTGTGCGTAATTTCCTTCCCATTAACAATTCAGCTGGACCGTACCCATGCTGTAATGGTGTGGATCTAATTGCAAGTAACATCAGATAGGGATCTTCTGATTGCGATTTTAAGTAGTGATTTTTAAAATTCTTTACCATGGACTCGATGAATCCATTACTCTGAGGGAATTTTGGGCTTGAGGTCACAATGGAAAACCTGTATGTTTTTGCAAATTTATAATATTCAGAACCAATGACCTGCGAAAACTGTGTTCCATTGTCACTCCGTACAACCTCGGGTATGCCGTGTCTTGCAAAAATTGACTTCATATGGTTTATGACAACTAAAGAAGAAAGATTTTCTAGTTTCGCCACTTCAAAAAATCTTGAATAATAATCAGCAATGATGACATACCAGTGTCCTTTTAGTTTTAGTAAATCAACTCCAACGACTTGCCATGGTCTCTCTGGAAGGTTGCTTGGAATTAGAGGTTCTTTATGATGGCTCTGATATTGAATACACTTCTCGCAATTTTTAATTAATGTTTCAATATCCTTGGATATGCCTGGCCACCAGACTGATTGTTGAGCTCTGGCACGGCATTTGGTTATTCCTTGGTATCCATCGTGAATTCGATCTATAATTTCTCTTTGAAGCTTTTCAGGAATTACGATTCTTGCATCTTTAAACAAAATCCCATTTTGAAGAGATAAGGAATGTCTATGTTCCCAGAATTTTTGATGTGTGACTGGAATTTCATTTTTAGAAGGCCACCCACTTTCGCAATATTTAATAAGTATCTTGCAAATGAGGTCTTTCACTTTGCAACTGTATTATTTCATCCAATCTTTTGTCGGTTGCAGGAAGAGAATCAATAACGTTTTGGACATATGCAGCTATTTCTTCAGATAATTCTTCATCTCCCTTTTCTGTCAAAGGACTTCGAGACAAAGTATCGGCTATAACAAGATCTTTTCCAGGTTTATGCGAAATTGCATAATCATATCTCATCAGCCTGAGTTTCATTCTTTGTAAACGAGGAGCTAGCATGTCTAAAGGTTTTGACATAAAAATCGGTACTAACGGCTTATGGTCAGTTTCTATATGCACTTTTTTGCCTAATATATAGTCTCTGAATCTATCACAAGACCACACCAGGGCCAATGCTTCTTTTTCAATTTGAGCGTAGCGCTTTTCTGTTTCCGACAGGGTTCTAGAAGCATAACAAATTGGTAATTTATAACCATTTTTCATGTGGTACAAAACTGCACCAAGACCATAAGATGACGCATCACATGAAATATAAATTTCCTTTTCAAGGCTGAACATTGATAATCCGGGTGTTTGGCACAGTTCTTTCTTAATTTTCTGAAAGGAAGCCTCTTGAGCTGGCCCCCATATCCACTCACTATTATGTTTCAATAATTCATAGAGCGGATTAGCTACGTCAGCCATTCGTGGAATAAACTTGTTCAAAAATCCACTCATGCCTAAAAATCTTTTTAATTCTTTCACCGAATAATTAATTCTTTCACCGTTTGCTATAGCTTCAGCTTTCTTTCGATCTGGTTTGATGCCTCCCTTCGATATTGTATGCCCAAGAAATTTCACTTCTTTAACTTTAAATTGGCATTTTTCTTTGTTAAGGGTCCATCCTGCAGCTTGCTTAAAACTTCCCTCAAACGCTGATCATGTTCCTCTTCAGTAGCTCCAAAAATTACAAATTCATCCATCAGTCCTACAATGCCTAGAGCATCTGGAACTGTTTCACGAATTCTTTTCTAAAAAACTTCTGGAGCAGATTTAATTCCGAAGGGCAAACGTTTAAATCTATATCTTCCAAAAGGAGTAATGAAAGTAGTCAATTTAGATGATTCTGTGTCTAAGGGAACTTGCCAGAACCCAGAATTGGCATCAGTGATGCTAAAAACCTGTGCACCATCAAATTGGCTAAGAGTGTAATCTCTGATGTCGTTGGGAAATATTCTCTTTCGATATTCTCATTCAACTTTGACAAGTCTACACAAATTCTTATTTCACCTGATTTCTTTTGGACCAAAACCACTGACTGGAGCACACCAATCGGTTGGTTCATCAACAGCTTCGATAACGCCTTGTTCAATCATACTATTTAAAGCTTGTCGCAGTTTACTCTTTAAAGGTAAAGGAACTTTACGTGTAACTGCTAACGCATAAGGTTTAGTTCCTGGCTTCAACTTAATATGATATGCTTTCTGAATTTTCCCGACTCCCTCAAACAATTTGGGAAACTCTTTATATGGATCAAAATTGGAATCTATTTTATTGATTCTCATAACAAGATTTAATATCTCGCTTGCACTGCAGCTGAGCAAAGGTGTTGCAACTTATTAATCACAAAAATCTTCTCTTCAATTTCACGATTTTTATTTGACAAATTGCCTTCAAAGGAACCAACTATATTAAGTTTCTTATTTCCTGGACCATATAATGATCTATATGATTTTTCTAATTTTATATTTAATAACTTGTTCTTATAAATTTCATACGGTATAACAGTAACATCTGCACCCGCATCAGTTTTAAATTCAATAGGAATATTTTCAACATGAATTTCTACATTCCACTGCCCTTTCTTTTTGCAATTTGAACTCACTGATTCCTCAATATGGCCTAAAAATGAATCCTGTGTGGCATTTTCAATTTCATTGACCTGAAGTTTCGTTTTACAAACTTTCGAATAATGACCGATTTTTTTACATTTATTGCAAATTGCTTTAAGCGCTGGACAGTTTTGTTTTGTATGTTTTTGATATTTACCACATCGAGAACAAAAATTCTGAGTTTTATTTTTGTCTAACGAACTATCGTGTTTTTGTTTTGGTTTCGTTTTATAATTCATATTTTTTCCTACAGAACAAATATTAGATGTGGCATGATTAGTAAAGGCTTCTTGTTGTTTCTTAATCGTTTCTGCCTGTCTGGCAACATTAATTGCTTTTTCTAATGTTAGTTCCGTTTCTAACTGCAAACGCTCTGACACTTTCTTGTCACGTATACCGCACACAATTCTATCCCTAATCATTTCATCTTGAAATGCAACAGGAAAATCACAAGTTTTAACTAAATTATATAATGCAGTAACGAAATTTTCGACGTTTTCCCCTTCTTCTTGAAAGCGAGAATAAAATTTATATCTTTCATAAATGTTATTCTTAGTTGGAATAAAATATTTTTCAAAAGCTTTCTTAACTTTAGCATAATCGGATTTATCAGCTTCCGAAAGTGTAAAAGATGCTAATATTTCTTCTGCTTGCTGGCCCATTAGATAAATTAGAGAATTTACCTGATCTACAGCAGGCTTACTTTGGAGTCCAGACTCTGTTCGAAATCTTTCGAACCATTCATTTATTCCAGTCTTCGGGGCGAAAATTAAAAGGTTCAGGGGCAGGTATTTGATACATGTTAATCAAAGTTTACTTAATGTATAAGCTGCCACCATGTTTTATCATCGATAAACACCATAAAAACGTTGAAAATACTTTAATGAGCGCGCATCATGTTATTTACAAAATCGAACTCGCAACACGAACCCAAACATTAACTCTGGTGTTGCCATACACAAAACATAAAATATTTACAAAAATGTCGATAGTTAATCGATTACATCACACATCTTTACTTCCATCAAAGAAAGTATGAATTGTGCATGCATGTAAGTTTTCTGGAGTGATTTGGATATACAGTCGGTACAAAAGTATCCGAGCACTAGCAAAAATTCCTATTTAAAAAAAGTAGAGTTAATACTGTTTTGTTAAATAAAATCCTTGTCGAATCATGTTCTTAGACTGACTAAAAACAGAATTCGACAAGGATTTATTTAACAAAACATTATTAACTCTACTTTTTTTTACATAGGAATTTTTCCTAGTGTTCGCATACTTTTGTTACCGACTGTACCTTGGTATCTTAACATCATTTAAATATTTAAGTTCTTGAAACCATAATAGGAATTCTTTTTGTAAATCACCAGTTATTTCGTCATCCCAATTAATTCCTAATTTCCAAGCTTTCTGTAACAACAATTTAGGATAAAGCATCACTATAGAAGTAAAACCAAAATGATTAAAAATTTTATGAACTGCCGATAACATACTTCGCTTGGTAATCTGCAATTACTACGCTCTGTATTTGTGTGATGCATACGGGAAGAAATACTTTAAGCTTTGCTTATATTTCACATACCTTTATCTTGATTAACTACAGCATATATTAATTACACTAACACATATTATTTACATAAGTTGTATGCAATCTAATAGATAAACATGTAGTTAAAGCAGCCATCATGGTTTAGCTGCGTGCTAGCTGCTTTCGAAACCTAAACCAAAACCGTCTAGTTTTTTAGTTCAGTTGGCGGTTGCCATTAACAAATTGCAACCGCGTTTTCCAGAAATGTTCATGGTTACAGTTTATACACAACACAACACCTCCTCTCCCCTTAGAGATCAAGTCTTTGGGGGGGAGGGGTCTACGAATCCTTCCAGAACGCCGTAGCGGGGCTCCTGGATTTTGTGGCACTTTCAGTGAACTCACACTCGTCGTAGTAAACCCACTGATGAGCTTCCAGCCGGAGCATTTTCAGTTGGTGCCGATGATCTGGTTGAAATTTCCGTAGGTGTTTATTGAATATTGGATTCCTCATTTAGAATTCTCGTAGTAGAATCTTCAGCAACCGGGAAACTCTGAGACGGAGTCCAATAATGACCACGCACTGAGTAATCAACGTTTTGTACTTGATCACCAACTGGACGGATTTGATCTACATGTCTTCGTACTAATGTCCCTTGAACATCAATAGTATAATGTAGCGCGCCATCTTGGCTGATTACTTGCCCAAATTTCCATTTGGAATTGCTGCTGTATAATCTCGAACAGCCACATGGTCACCCACGTTAAATTTTCTGTCCCTGAACTTACACCCTTTCTAATATTTTCTTGCTTAATTTTTGAATGTGCTTAATTTTTGACTTATGCTTCCAGCATAGTATTGCATTGCACGTAATGATTGTTTCAAAGTGTACGCGTAACGCTCAGCTTGACCATTGCTCGATGGCTTAAATGGTACAGATGTTTTGTGCTTGCCATTGTTTAACATGAACATTTCAAATTCGCATGAAGGGAACTGAGACTCGTTATCGCTTACAAGTACTACAGGTAAACCAAATCGGCTGAAACAATCTCGGAGGCAATCTATAGTCTTGTGGGCGGTGGTTGTTTTCATTGGATAAGCTTCTAACCACTTAGAATATGCATCGACAATAAGAAGAAACATGTGTTCAAAGATAGGCCCAGCAAAATCTACATGAACTCTCTCCCATGGCGAACTAGGGTACTCCCAGTATTGGACTTTTAACCTAGGTGGATCAGCTTAATATTTGGCACATTCTGTACAATTATTAGCAGCATCCTCGATATCTTTATCAATATTCTTCCAATATACGAAAGATCTGGCGATAGCCTTCATCTTTACAATACCAAGGTGCCCCTCATGTAGTCCTGCTAACACCTGTTTTTGATATACCTTCGGGATGCACACCCTTTGTCGTATATAATACACCCATCTTCAATTGTGTATTTTGCTTCCCTACCCTGCAAATCCTTGCCCTCTCTAAGAGCATTTAGAAGCAGCCCCAGCTCTTGGTCTTTCGACGTAATTTGTCGTAATTCTCTGAATGTTACAGGTAAGGTGTCTTTTTGCCCCATCTGATTTATGTAAATATCACCTTTGGCATCCAATTCTTCAGACTTCTTCGGTAAGCGCGAAAGACAGTCTGCATTTCCGTGATTTTTAGTATCCCTATACTTGATGTCAAATTCAAAAGATTGCAAAATTAGGGCATAATGCAAAAGCCTAGTAGCTGCTAAAACAGGTAATCCCCGTTCAGTGGTGGATTTAAGGGGGGGGGGGGGCTAGGGGCCCCCCCCCAAAAAAACAGGGACATTCACAATTGAATATTGCAATTGTAAATTTTTTATTGGTCTAGAATGACATTTTGAAAAGTCTTAGCCCCCCCCCCTAAAAGTTAAGTTCTGGATCCGCCACTGTCCCCGTTTTGAGCCAAAGGTAGCTACTAGCGGTTTGTGGTCCGTAATCAAAGTGAATCTTCGACATTTTAACTATAGATAAAATTTCTGTACGGCCCATATGATCCCAGCAAAACTTATATTGATGGGCTCATTATGGTCTACAGCCGGCATCCTGCACTTGCCATCAGTTGCCGGTTGCCCCACATAACTCCACCAGTGGGCCGTTTATGGCTGCCTGCAGTATTGGAGGCCTAAAGAAAAATGGTCGGTTGTCCAGAAGTGGCATAAACACAGTTGGCCTTATGCAGGCTATCACCACAAGGCCAACATAATATTTTTCATGTTGTGGCCACAAATTATTAGGCCATAACCAATTTGTATGCCTAGAGGGCGCTGTGATTTATTTTCTGTTGATTTGAAATTCGCTCGCCATCTGCCATTTCATACGAAGTTTGTTCGTTATTGTAGTCTGCGGATGTAGGTTCTAGACTGAAAGATGTTAAATCACGAAAAAATAATATATTATATGAGTAAGTAATTCAATTATTAATTTGATTTTCTATTATTTTTTAAATGCTATTTTTTAACGGTGTTTGAATCTAAAGTCATTATTATAGTAAAAGGATTTCTAGAAAGCGAATATTCAGTTGATCCGTTTTAAGTAAGTTATGATAGTCGTTAACGTTCTAGTTACATTTGTTATTTTTACTATTAATTTAATAAATTTCATAAAATAAAAATTATGAATCTTAATTTATATATTTATATTATATGGACGGGAGAATGTTATTAGAATATATATAAATATTTATAGTTAATGTTTTATTTTTATTTTTTCTTCCTTCAGTGTATTTAAGAAGAAAGCATTAGGTTCGGGAAATTTTCGGCATCCGGTTTTCGACAGATTTTGCACTTTTTGGGTTGTTTTGATGAACTTAATTTGAGAAATTGTCTGTCTGTCCTTCGGTGTGAGCTCAAAAATTTTTTAAAGTGATAGAAATCCAAAAAGTTTACTTCTACTTTTTTTTTTTTTTTTTTTTGTAAATGTACAAACGTTGCTTCCCCACCCCTGAGGGAGAAATATACCAGATAAAGTATATTTCCAATATGAGTATCCTTGAAAAGATTTCGCCAGTATTTTTAAAACGAAAGGTTGAATTATATATCTGTGATATTTTAAAGAAAATTTATTGTTTTTTTTTTTTTTTTTTTGACAAAAACTAGTATGTTGTAGCACCACAAAACTTTCTTATATATTTTTTATTATGCAAATTTGCGCAATGCAGATAATTTGTTAAGATTATTTTCCCGAATGCATGCAAACGATTTTCATCTTAGGAAAGTGTATCTCAATTAAAAAAAAAAAAAAAAAAAACATCAATTTTGTGCCAACATCTGAATAAATGCTTTTTTTTTTTTTTTTTTTTTTTAAATAATTTATAACTTTGTTTTAATTTACCACAAATTTCATTCAGTTATTTACTTAAAAGGTACTGACGAGTTCTTTTGAAAAATACCAGCATTGAAAATTTACTCCATCACGGGGAAGGGCGAGCGATTTCTCAACTTATACAAAAAAAAAAAAAAAAAGAAATCCTCCTTGGTTGTTAGTTACTTAAATATTTATTTTTTTAATTCATTTTAAAAATAAAAAAAATAATATAATTAGTACATTTATATAAAATTTCTTCCTACACTGTGTCATGCTGAAAATTACGAAGAAGTAGAAATATAGAGCTATGCGTTGAGTGAATGATCCACAAATGTAATCGGGAACGATTTTAATCATGGTCTGACCAATCAAGTTTGGTTAATTTCGTCCATTGGTTCGTGAGATACAGCGTCTACAAATTTTTTTATGCACACTCACAGAGAGAAACTTTCTAAAAATGGTCAAATCGTGTTCAGGAATCTCAAAACATGGAAATACATCGAAAACCAGAAGTCGAATTTTTTCTTCATATATATATATATATATATATATATATACAGTCGGCTGCAAAATTATTCGAGCACTAGCCAATAATTCCTATATTAAAAAGGTACACTTAAGACTGTTTTGTTAAATAAATCCTTGTCGAATCATGTTCTTAGACTGACTAAGAACATGACTCGATAAGGATTTATTTAACAAAGCAGTATTAAGTGTACTTTTTTTAGACAGGGATTATTGCTAGTGCTCGAATAATTTTGCAGCCGACTGTACACACACATATATATATATACATATACGAAAGTAAAATACTTAAAAAATTTCTCGGATATTGGTAAAAAATTGACTTTTTTTCGAAATTTATAATATATTATGCTTCTTTGAAATGAAAATCAAATCGCCTGCCTTCATCGCAGAAAATAAATTTAATAAATAATAATTTTAATATGTAATTTCTATAAACTATTATTGAAAAAAAAAAAAAAAACTAGTATGTTGTGGCCACCACAAGACTTTCTTCTATGTTTTCCTATACAAATTCACGCAGTAACAATATTTAAAATATATATATATATATATATATATATATATATATATACGATTTTTTTCAAAGATTTTTTTTTCTTAAAAGTAAAAAAAAATCGATAACTTTGTTTTAAATTACCACATATTTATAGTTCAACCATTCGTTTTAAAGGTATTGACGAGACCTTTCGAAAGATACCGACCTTGAAAATTTACACCCCCCACTGGGAGGGGGGGAAGCGATGCCCCAATTTTTTTTCCTAATTAACTACTACTATTATCAATAATTCATATTAATTTCACAATCACAGGTTAAGAATAACTCTCATTATGTACATTTATACGAAATTTTTTCCTATACTGCCATGTTAAAAATTTAGAAAAAATACGATCACAGCGCCACCTGTTGAACGATTGCTCCCCAAATCTAATCAGCCTCAGTTTATGTCAGGGGCCAACTAAATACCAAGTCTGGTTAAATTTCGTTAAAAAAAGTAAAAAAAAATCGATAACTTTGTTTTAAATTATCACAGATTTATAGTTCAACCATTCGTTTTAAAGGTATTGACGAGACCTTTCGAAAGATACCCATCTTGAAAATTTACTCCCCTCGAGGGGGGACTTCCCCCCCCCCAGGGGGTGTGGCGAGGCTCCTACGCATACAAAATTTTTTTCCCAGTTGACTATCTTTATTATAAATAATTCTTGTAAATTTCATAATGATTACTAAAAAATAATTCTCTGTATGCACATTTATACAAAATTTTGTCCTATATCACCATGTTAAAAATTTAGAAAAAGCGGGATGGCAACGCAACCTGTAAGACAATTTTTACCAAAAGTTGATAGGCACTAATTTATGTCAAGGTGAAACTACATACCAATTTGTATGAAATTCTGTGCAGTAGTTCTTGAGATACAGTTGCCACAAAATTTTGTCACACACACACACACACACAGACAGACATTTTCTAAAAATGGTCAAATCGTGTTCTACAGCTCTCAAAACGTGTAAATCCATCAAAAACCCGAGGTCGAAAATTTTTACGAATCCAATACTTTCTCTATATTACATATAGAAGAAAGTAAAAAAATGGTAACCATAACAAACTATTTTATTTTATTTAATTTATAATAATAATAGTTATTATTTGAATGCAAGTAAGAAAAATAATTTCGCTTTTACGAAACTGAAATAGTTCCCCCATCAATTTCCCGTAAAGGATAAGAATGTTTTTGTGCATCGCTAATAAATGAAACGCAAATATTTATTTTGTTATTTTTGATTGGAAAATTTTTTTATTGCATCTTTAAAACCTATGTTCATCTATATTATTAACGTTGTGCAAAAATTTTTGCGTGCGCTGATAAGAAACTTCTCTTAGACTGTAATGTATCAAAATTATTTTATGAATTTTTATACTCAAACCATTTGTGCTACCTCTACAAATTTTTGTGACAAGCTTCCTACAATAAATCTGGAAATTCTGTAATGACATATATGAGTTTTATGGGATTCTAAAAACATTTTTAAAGAAGGAAATTAGCGGATAGATGGACAGAAGTCTAAGCAATTTCCTATTTTGTTGAAAAATGTAAATAAACACACTCAAAAATATATTTGAAGTAAAATTATACATTATATTAACAAGTGAAATTCTTTTTCTTGAATTTTTGCATGCTTCACACGCTCCCACACTTATATCTCTGACTACTCATTAAATCAAAAAACCAGCTGTACTTAAAAACAACAAACTTTAACTGAGAGTTGTCGCATCAGCGTTATTTTTGTTGGTCTATTGGGCAGGAAGGAAATTTGTTTATCAAGATGACGAGCAACAGTGTTCACAAAATAAAAGAGAAGAAAAGTCAATTCATCAATTATTTTTAAATGAAAATTATTGTAAGTATACAGCTGAAAGTTTGTCGGTGTAATATATGTCATCATTGCATGAATAGTATAAAGATTCATGAAGTGACCTCTATTTTGGAACCTCTCGTATTTTAAATGTATAAATAGAGGGGGGGGGATGCTAAAAATCCATAGATTTAGCATGGGATGAAAACAAAAAGTACGCGCAATGTTAAGTGTGTAAAAGAAAAAAAGTTTCACACCGGAAGTAATAAAAGGACAAAATTGACTAGAAATTACAACGAAGAGCGGGAATATGAGACCTCTATTTTTAAGGAACTATAAAGGAGGATATTTATTTATTAACAGCGTATAGATTAAATTATTTAAAGTACAAATACTTCAATAAAATAACAATTTCTATCTGAAATTATGCCAGGATTTGTGTCAACTAATCTATATAAATAAAGAGAAGTATCTATGCGTCTGTCTGTGTTCTGGTGCTCACACTACTATGCGGATGGAAAAAGAGTTGCCGTAGGTAGCGGGTACCCGAAGCGAGGTTTAGAGCAATTTCAATAAAATAATTTTAGTTTTCTCTTTTTTTTTTCTTTTAATAATGTGATATAAAACATAAATACTGGTCCAATTATTTTGAAAATTCATTTAAACATAGTGATCAGCCAAGTGGGCGTAGCCTACTAGTTATTATTATTATTAGTAGTAGTAGTATTAGTAACCATAATCAGAGTACTGGAGATAATGGAAGCATTGTATTCGATTAAAAATTTCGACATCGAGTTTTCACCTAATTTACATATTTTAAGGTCTCCTGAATCAAAAAAGTGGTTTTTGGCAAGTGGTCTGTGTGTCTGTACTGCATATATGTCAGTATATTTCTGGAATTTTTCTGACTTGATCATCTGCCTGCTCTTTTAAAAAGAAGGGGAAAAAATTATCAATTGGGTACCATTTGATGTAGGGGAAAAGAAAAATATTCAAGATTTTCTGGACACTTAAGAGTTATAATAAAAAAGCACCACAGAATTGGTGTTTAAAAGTAATAAGAGTAAACACCATAAAATGTAAGAGCTCGCAACAATCGTTTCGGATGGAAAGAAAACATGATCCTTCATCAGGCAAACGAAGTAGGCACGAGTGCGGCAAACAAAACGCAAGCGTTGCTGCCTGCGTTTTGTTTGCAAAATTTTATGGTGTTTATTCAAAGTATTGTACATGTTACTTGAGAGTATACTCCAATTTCTTAAGAAATCGCACCCTCGGGCGGCGTAAACTAGTTATTAACTAAAAGGGCGTTCGGAATGGAAATGTCCGTTTTTTTTATTGCCGTAAATCAGAAAGTGACCTAAAATCCGGAAAAGTCCGAAATCCGGAAAGGCCATGGTCCGGAAGATTCCGGATTTCAGATTTTGTACTGTAGTAATAAATAGAAAAATTTGTAAATAAACATAAACATTTCCCTCCCCCCCCCCCCCAAAAAAAAAATGCATCAGTTCTTTTAGGTTGAAATAATAACACATCCTTTCGTGAGTTTAACAAAAAGCACGATTGCAGCAAATTACTTTTGCTGCACTCGTGCCCACTTTGTTTCGCCTGATGAAGGGTCTTCGTGCTATTTCAACCGGAAACAATTGCTGCATTTTTTAATTAATTAATTATTTATTTATTTTTAGTTTATGGTGTTTTTTACAATGCTCTCTTTATAACAATTTTTGTTTCAATATTCTATAATTTTCACATGTAAAGTTACATTTATTTATATCAAATAGCGTAACAAAGTTAAACATATTGAAATTTGAACACTTAAAAAAAAAAAAAAAAAAAAAAAAAAAAACATAATCTCCTTTATTTCAAAAAATGTTATATAGAGAAACATTTGCACTGAAAGCAACAAATTAAACTTTTATCATAAGGAAAATGGATCAACTGAATATTTCCTATATGCTGCACTAGAAATCCTGAATTTACAACCATAATGTATGAATCAAATACTTGTAAATAGTATTTAAAAATGAATATGTACAAAATCAAATTAAATATTGGATGCATAGAAAAAACTGGCTGCTACTTCATCAGAAAAAAGAGAGAGGGAAAAAAAAAAAAAAAAAAAAAAGAAAGAAAGAAAAAGAAAAAAGCACTAATAAAATTAAAGGTATCACCAATAAAATAAATATACTAGCTATAACTAAATCACTGCTGGCCTATTAACGGCCCTCTTCACTTACCGTCTCCGGAAGTCGAAGGCAATGTTATTCTATGGGAAATTTTCTTTACAAATAACTTAATAACTAATACATATTTTTAAATTCTGTTTTCACATTCAGAAAATTCCCAACTGTTAAATTTATGGACCCTTTTTGAAAATGTATTTTTTTAATTTTTAATATTTTATTTTGAATTTGCAAAATGAAAAATTTCACATATTGAAAAATCGTATTTTGCAGCTTCAAAATAAAATATTAAAAAATATTTTTTTAAAAAAGGTCCGTCAATTTAACAGTTGGGAATTTTCAGAATATGAAAACAGAATTTAAAAATATGTATTAGTTAATAAGTTATTTGCAAAGAAAATTTCCCATAGAATAACATTGGTTTCGGCTTCCGGCGACGGTGAGTGAAGCGGGCCTTTAATGGGAAAATATAAAGGACCAATGAAGACTGCCGGCAGTAATATAATTTTTTATGTTTGCCACAGCTGGCCCACTGCAGGCTGCCAGCAATAACATAGAAAAATTATGTTTGCCACCAGGTAGTCCAACACTGGCCCACTAACAATTTCCAACCTAATGTCGGTTACCGACAGTGGCCCATTACCTATTTTCATCATACTGCTAGCTGCCAGCAGCGATCCATTCACTGGCCCACTAACTTATTTTTAACTTACTGCAGGCTGCCAACAGTGGATCGATTGAATATGGCCTACTGACGGCCGGCGTAACATATTCCCTGCGGCACCGTAACTTTTGCCACCGACGGCCCAGCTACAGCTACTGTTGGCAACCAGCACTTGGCGTCGTGTTGGCCGTCATCTGTGGTTTTGCTGGGATGGCTAGGGCCTCTTTATCTATTTGGGAGTATTTTTGCTCAGTTCGAGACAATGTTCTTGAAGCGAATGCTATGGGTCGTTCAGTTCCATCAGGGTACAGATGAGACAATACACTACCTACACCACCTGGTGAAGCATCAGTAGCTAAAGTTATCAGTAGATGTGGATCATAATGCACTAAAACTCTGGGAGATCAAATCTCCTTTTTGATTTTCTCAAAAGCTTTTTGACAATCCCTCGACCATTTAAATTTTACGTCCTTTTTTGTAAGGTCATTAAGAGGATTTGACATGGTGGCTAAGTTTTTACAAATTTTCCCGTAGAAATTTACCAGCCCCAAAAAACTCTTTACCTCCTATACATCTTTCGGAACAGGGACATTTAAAATTTCTGAAATCTTATCATCAGTTTTGTGCAACCCATTAGCATTTATTGTGTGTCCCAAAAAATGTATCTTGTTTTGGAAAAATTGGCTTTTATTTAAATTCAATTTCAAACCATGCTCTTTACATTTTTTTAAAAATTCCTCCAAGGCCCTTAAGTGTGACATTTCGTCAGATCCCGTAATCCGTGCATCATCCATAAACACCTTCCATTCCCTGGAAGAGCCCGTCTACATTGTGCTGCCAAATTGCAGGTGCCCCGTTTAAGCCGTACATTAGTCTTTTGCACATATACAGCCCCTTATGTGCGTTAATGGTTAAAAGATTTTGGCTTTCGGGATGTACCTTCATTTTTAAGTATGCATGTTTAAAGTCAAGTTTTGAAAACTGTTTACCCCAGTATAAGCTTGAAAAAATTTCTTCCAGTTTCGGTAAGGGGTGCTGCGGAACGACCAAATTAGGGTTAAGCGTTACAGAAAAATCAGCACGTAATCTAATATTGCCGTCTGATTTAACTACCGGAACCACGGACGTAGCCCACTATGAACTCTCCACCCTCTCAATGATTCCATCCTTCTCCAACCTACCAATTTCTTTTTCAACTCTTTCTTTTAGAGCAAATGGTACCGTTCTGAATCTGCGAAATGTTGGTTTAACCCCCTGCTTCAGTTCCAGTTTAATCTCATGATTGTTGATCTCTCCCCTAACAGCACAACTCCTCCACATTACATCCTCTGGAAATCTTATGGATAAAAAGACCTGCGAAGGATTTCCTTAGGATGAACTTTGGATAAATGTGCTGTTAGGGTCCTAATTTGTCGTCGAATAATTCCTTATATTGAGTTAAAAGTTTGTTTAAGTTTATGTTACTTACTGCTCTGACGGTTTTTATAGCGTTCCAATCTAGGTTCATTTTATGGAGCCATTCACGGCCAAGGATCGTATCCAAATTCTCTTTAACTATGTATAAATTTAACTGCAAACATTTATATTTAGACTCAACCTTCACGGTGACATACCCCATTGGTATTAAAGAGTCCCCCTTATACGTCTTGAAGACAATATTAGTAGGTTGAATTTTCTTATTAGAGATTTTCCTAAATTTCCTAATGCTCATAACACTCACATCCCCACAAGTATCCAGTTCCATTTGGCAGTTTTTATTCTCAATTTTTAGATTAACCATTATCGGAGGTTGCCTTGGCTCTTCCTCCCGTAATATAGCCTATCCCGTCAGCCTATAGCTCAAATAAAGGTACTTGATTTTTGTTCTCAATAACATTTTTCAAATTTACCTGTTTTTGTTTTACCGGTTTACCAGCCGCTTTCTTTGCAGCAAAACACGCCCTTTGGATATGGCCGATTTTAGAACAATAATTGCATTTAACTTGCAACAAATTTGCAACTAATTGTTACTGTGGTCCGTGCCGGAGCATCTTGTACATTCCGATTTTTTCTGCCTTTCCACAAATGTTTGTCCCTTCTTCCCAGCATGCAACACATTTAATCCCCTGCCCATAATATTATTTGTCCCTTTACAAGCCTTTTACATAGCTGGCGCTGTCTATAATGTTTTGTCGAGATCTATATTATCCTCTTCGAACAATCTATTGAGAATAGTTTTATCCCGCAATCCACTTACAAAAATGTCTCTCAGCATAATATTCAACTTATTAGTATCATAATCACAATGTAAGGCAAGGGCTCTTAATTCAGCCATATAGTTATTGATAGTTTCCCCGTCATGTTGTTTACGGTTAAGAAACTTATGGCGTGAAGGGATTATCAAGGGTTTCGAATTTAGATGCGTTTTCAACACATCTTTCAACTTATTCAAGGTTTGGTCGGAAGGAATGTCAGGAGCTAACAAATTTTCCAATCACTGGTATAATTTTGGGCTTAAAGATGAAATGAAAACTTCGGCTCTCAATTCGTCTGAAACCTGTTGGACATCAGGATGTGTTTTGAAGCGTTCCAGGAAGCAATCAAAATTCTCTGTTTCATCATTAAATTTCTCAAACTGTATCGCTACTGTCTGTTGCACCGAAGAACCTTTCTTCTGCAGTGCCTTTAATAGTTCTTGATTTTGTTCAAGCAACGCTTTAATTTGCTCCTCCATTACTCCCGATCAAAGAAAAAGTAGTATGTTGTGGCCACCACAAGACTTTCTTCTATATTTTCCTATAAAAATTCACTCATTAACAATATTTAAAAAATATATATACTATTTTTTTTTCAATTTTTTTAGGGGGGGGGGGAAGCGATGCCCCCACATGCACAATTTTTTTTTCCAAATTAACTACTACTATTATCAATAATTCATATTAATTTTACAATCACAGGTTAAGAATAATTCTACTTATGTACATTTATACGAAATTTTGTTCTATACTGCCCTGTTTAAAATTTAGAAAAAAATACGATCATAGTTCTACCTGTTGAGCGATTGATTCCCAAATCTAATCAGCACCAGTTTATGTCAGGGGCCAACTAAATACCCAGTTTGGTTAAATTTCGTTAAAGGAAAAAAAAAAAAACCGATTTATTTACTGTTTTTTTTTTTTTTTTCGTTAAAAAAAGAAAATCGATAGCTTTGTTTTAAATTATCACAGATTTATAGTTCAACCATTCGTTTTAAAGGTATTGACGAGACCTTTCGAAAGATACCCATCTTGAAAATTTACTCCCCTCGATGGCGAGGCTCCTACACATACAAAAAAATTTTCCCAGTTGACTATCTCTATTATAAGTAATTCTTGTAAATTTCATAATGATTACTAAAAAATAATTCTCTTTATGCACATTTATACAAAATTTTGTCCTATATCACCATGTTAAAAATTTAGAAAAAGCGGGATGGCAACGCAACCTGTAAGACAATTTTTACGAAAAGTTGATGGGCACTAATTTATGTCAAGGTGCAACTACATGCCAATTTGTATGAAATTCTGTGCAGTAGTTCCTGAGATACAGTTGCCACAAAATTTTGTCACACACACACAGACAGACGTACATTTTCTAAAAATGGTCAAATCGTGTTCTACAGCTCTCAAAACATGTAAATATATCAAAAACCCGAGGTCGAAAATTTTTACAAATCCAATACTTTCTTCCTATTGAATATAGAAGAAAGTAATTATCTTTATTACCTTGAGTTGACTTCATCTTAGCCCTAATCCATTAGTCGCATCGTCGTCATCTGTTGTTACTACGCTCTGTATTTGTGTGATGCATACGAGAAGAAACACTTTAGGTTTTGCTTATATTTCGGCATACCTTTATCTTGATTAACTACAGCATAGATTCATTGCACTAACACATATTATTTACATAAGTTATATACAATCTAATAGATAAACAAGTAGTTAAAGTAGCCATCATGGCTTAGCTGCATGCTAGCTGCTCTCGAAACCTAAACCAAAACTGTCTAGTTTTTTTATTTCAGTTGGCGGTTGCCGTTAACACATTGCAACCGCGCTTTCCAGAAACGTTCATGGTTACAGTTAATACACAACATAATCCTTTCTGTGTTGAAATCATTTAGCCATTTCATGTTGACTTTTAATGTATCGAAATCCTTATACCAAATTAGACCCAATACTTGAGTTTCATTCTGGTTCGATCTTTCATCGTGATCGTCAGTGCATTCCCACTGCCTTAAATCAAAACCACCATTTGCCATTATTTTCTTTGAATCCGAGATAAATTTCTTTAGATCTTCTTCACTGTGCACACTAGTGGCGACATTGTCTACATTAAAATTATGCAAAAGCCTTTACTTGAAATTTTCCTCAAAACTTGCACTATTTTTTATGTGATATTCAATGACTGACGATAAAAGAAAAGGGCTACATTTTGCACCGAAAACGACTCGTGCATGCCTAAATACTCTAAGTTTCTCCTTTTTTAGATCGTCCCACCATAGAAATCGTAAGAAATCTCCATCTTTTTCACAAATGCTAATTTGAAGAAACATTTTTATAATTTCAGCGGCCACACCGAATTTTCTTTCTCTAAAACGCAAGAGAATATCTGGAATAAGCTCAATTAAATTTAGGCCACACTGCAGGCACTGATTTAAAGATGGATGGTTAGCCAACTTTGCCGAAGCATTAAAAACTGGATGGATGAGGTGTTGTACTACTGGTCTCTTTAATAACTGTGTGATGAGGTAAATAATTACCATAAGAGTTAACTTTGGTTTCAGGAACTTCTTCTATGATCCCTTCATTCAACCAGGCCATAAATATATTTTCATATTTTCCGTACATGTTCTTAACTAATAACTTGGAATTTGTACTTTCTAAAGGTCTTACAGCCAAACTCAAATTATCAGGTAATGCAGATGTGTCGTCAGCCCAAGGAAGGCAAATTTCGTAACAACCATCCTTATTAATTTTTACTGTTTCTAAGAAATGTTTCTTTGTTTGACTGTCGATCTCACTTTTAGATTTCTTTTCTGTAGTATATGTTATTCCGATCAAGTCCAATCTCTATACGTTTGAGATATCAGCTGCATTTACAAACAAAGACATCACCATCACTGCTATGCTTTTCAAAATATAAGATTTTGGGGATGCAGGATCTAACAATAAACGAACTGTCTTCTGTTTGCTTTCTGAGATGAGTTTCTGTTAACACTTTAACAAAATTAAGTAGCAGAGATTAGATCTTGAGTTTTAATTAACCTAGTTACAGAAAACGACAAATTTTGTAGTAGTTACATAGGATATTAACCAAACGCCATACGAATGCTACAACATCAATAAACCGAACAGGAACGAGAACTTGATATTAGCACAAAGGAAAAGTTACATGTAGAAGCTTTCCGAACACGAGCAGGTACATGGAGTAAAGAGTTAATTGAAAGTTCATAATTTTAACACATCCCCTTGAACTTACAATTCTGTTATTTTCACTAAGACTACTATATAACAGGCTGAATCATTCGCCGCCATTTGTCCGTCAAGTCCGTCATTGCTAAAACTAAGACTATTGTATATGACTATTATATGAGATTATATAAGACTATTATATAATAGTCTTCGATTTGTCCGTGATGAACTACCATATAAGATTATCATATGAGACTATATAAGACTATTATATAGTAATCTAAAGTTTAGCAATGACGGACTTGACGTACAAATGGCGGCGAATGATTCAGCCTGTTATATAGTAGTCTTAATTTTCACCATACCAAGAGCATTTCTTAATAGTTCAAATCGCGCTTTTGTAAAAATATCTGAAGGTTGGTGTTCACCATCAATATGTTGAATATTGAGTTTACCAGATAAATATTTTTCGTTGGTGAAATTCTGCATTTTTCACCAAACGAACTCCACTTGCATTATCCACTTTCAGGGTAGGTATAGTTGCTAGTGGGGCAATGTCATCAAAGAGACATGTCAGCCAAACTATTTCTTTAGTTGCCTCACATGCAGCTACATATTCTGCTTCTGTGGTACTTAATGACACACATTGCTGTCGATGATTAGCCCAGCCAATGGCTGCTTCACTATATTTAAACACAATACCAAAGACACTTTTTCTTGTTGTTTTCTCACTAGCGTAATCTGCATCACTATATGCCTCCAAGGTTCCAGGCTGAAAACCAGATGTGAATATTAATGCTATATTATATGTTCCTTTGATGTACTTCAGAATTCTTTTAACCATTGACCAATGTCTCTGTTCAGCTTTATCTAAAAATTGTGTACAATATAATACAGCAAAGGCAATATCAGGGCGAGTAGCAACTGCCATATACATCAAGCTTCCAACAGCCTGTCTGTAAGGGATTTTCTCCAAATCAACTTTTAGAGAATCTTCCCCTGAAAGATTGCCTCTTTCCATGGGTGTAGAAAAAGGGTTGGCATCTTTCATGTTGAATTATTCCAAAACCTTGTAAGCATCATTTTTCTGACTGATTGCAATATCACCATTTTTAAGCTTTTTTATTTCTAAGCCAAGGTAGTATTCTGTATTCAGCACCTTTATGTGTCACTTTAAACCACTGAGCTGAAGAACAACTGGAGGAAATGCTAGACCGGTTTTCGCGTGCCGTTTTTTGAAGGTTTGTCTTCCGAGCGTTGCATGGCAAAAAGCATTTGATATATTTATATTTCAAAGTAAAATTGTGTAAAGGTTGTCTGTTCGAACAACCATATGCTAAACATGACATTACAATTTTAAATTTTAATTCTTTAAAGATTATAATAGTAATAGACGACCCGACAAATGTTGCTTGCCATGCAAGGCAGGCGAACGATTGCAGAAAAACTGGCACGCACGAACACTGTGTAAAAGTATTGGAAGCATTTGCTCCAGTTGTTCTTCAGCTCAGTGCTTTAAACACATGCTGCAATTCCCGAAAGAAATTATTCTTTATTTGTGGAGTCGTGGAAACAAGTTCATCATCAACATATAATGCTAATAACAACTTCTGTTGTTTGTCATTGTTGAAAAACAGACATGGATCAGCATTACTTGCCTTTAAACCATTCTTTTCTAGAAATTCTTTGAATCGCTTATTCCAATATCTCGGTGATTGTTTTAGTCCATAGAGACTTTTTACTAATCGACATACTCGACCTGAGTTGTCATCATAACCTTCTGGTTGTTTCATGTAGATTTCTTCTTCTAATCTCTCATACAAAAAGGCAGTTTTCACATCAAACTGTGTCAGCTCCAAACCCTCATTTGCAGCAACACTGATCAAAGTGCGGATACTTTCAAAACGTGCCACCGGACTAAACGTTTCAAAATAATCTATTCCTTTCCTTTGAGAAAAACCTTTTACCACCAACCTAGCTTTGAATCTATCTATTTCACCATTGGTATGATACTTCACTTTATACACCCATTTATCTGCAATGGCTCGTCTTCTTCTGTTAGGTCTGTTAAATACCATGTTTTATTCTCAGACAGCGATTTAATTTCTTCATCCATTGCAATCTGCCATTCATTAGCATTTTCAGATTTTATTGCTTGATAGTAATATTCTGACTCAAGCTGTTCTGCAATACAACATTCAGTAAGGCGTACAGGTGCTTTCAGTCCTTTTCTATCCCTTAGTTCTCGAACACAGTTTACATCCTCAGGAGTGCCATCTGAATCAAACTCAGTTTCAGTAGTGGGTGTAATATATCTGGTGGTTCAACGTTAGATTCTGATTCAACTCTGACAATGGCTGACGCTGATGCTGATTCAGGAGAAAATACTAATCTCTTGTTCGTTCTATCTTTCTTGTATCTTTGAACCATACACGATAACCATCAGCTTCATCTAAATAACCAAGATTCCTTTTTTACCTTTTGGATCCCATTTCTTATGTTTCTGCTTAGGAGTATGGACAAAACACTCTGTGCCAATAATTCTAAAGTGGTCTAGTCTTGGAGTTTTACCCCAAAAAACTTCATAAGGAGATTTTCCTTCAATTGCTGATGTTCCAGCATGATTTAATATGTGTACTACAGCATTGACTATGTCAGCCCACAATGATTTTGGCAAATCCTTAGCAATCATGATTGATCGAGCTAGATCAACAACAGTTCTGTTATTTCGCTCATCTGATTCATTTTGTTGAGGTGTATAGGGTGTAGAATAGCGAAACTGAGTTCAAATTTTCTTCAGCAAACCTTTGAAATTTTTGTTATTATATTCTAATCCACCATCACTAAGTATTGCCTTGATAGGTTTCTGTGTTTGATTTTTAAAGAAAACACAAAATTCTTCAAATTTACTCACAACTTCTGATTTGTGTTTAAGGAAATACACTTTTCTGTACTTAGAATAATCATCAGTAAAACAAACAAAATAATTAGAACCACCTACTGATTTTTCCTCCATAGGTCCACAGACGTCAGTATGTATAATCTCATCAATATCCTTTGCACGTTGCTGTCGATTTTGAAATGGTAATCTACGTTGCTTACCTAATACGCATGCTTCACAGAATTCATTACCATTTTGCACACCAATACCTTGAGATTGAAGAAATTTTTTTCACGTGTTGCTTATTCAAATGTCCTAGTCTCTTATGCCAGATTTAAAGGGAGCTCACTTCATTCAACTGAACTTCCGAAGAGGACGTTGTAACAGTGCTGAGCACACTTACTTGAGGTACAACCATTTTACATAAAAATATGAATAAATTTCCATTGCGTATTCCAACAGCAACGACACCTTTCGGCTTTACAAATTCACATTTGTCATTTGACATGTTGAACTTTGACCCATGATCTAATGCTTGACTAACTGAAAATAAATTTCTTGAAGAATCTGGAGCATATAGTACATTTTCCATTATACTGTCTTTCCAGCGACCACGTACAAGCATTTTCACAGATATCTTGCCATGACCATATGCTTTCATTGTTGAACTATTTCCAACTCTCACTTCTATTGGGCATTTATATTTTGTAAAACTTTGAAAGCAATCATTTCTGTTTGTGATATGTTGTGTGGCCCCTGTGTCAATTACCCATGTGTCATCATTACCAGATGCAAGGCATTCACTTATAAAAATCTCTTCTTCTTTAGACCTTTTATCATGCACAGTATTTTTCTTATAGTTACAATACATTTTCATAAGGCCTCATTTTCCACATTTGAAGCATTTATAGTGCTTTCCCTGTTTATTTGCAGGCCTTTCAAATTTGGCTGTGCTACCTCGAACTTTCTCCAAATTGGATTTGGAATGTAAAGCAGTAAGTTCAGTTTCTCGAGAAGAAGATTCTGTCAGTCTTCTCTGCTCTTCTGCAACCAACAGTTTTTTCAGTTCTGTTAGTGTTTGTTGCTCTTCAGGTCTTGTACACCAAGACATTTTCAGGGGTTTAAAGCCACTAGATAAAATTTCCAAGAGTTTACTCATTATTACAAAGTCATTGGGTTGAATAATAATATCTAAATCAGCCATACGTGAAACTAGGCGCTCCAGTGTTACAGAAAACGACAAATTTTGTAGTAGTTACATAGTATATATTAACCAAACGCCATACGAATGCTACAGTTTCAATTTTAAGGTTTGATGGAATACTTTAGCATTTTGCTTATTAAAATTTGTCATGTTTACTTCACTATCGACTGAAATTTCTTCAACCTTCTTCTTGTATAATAAACTATACAAAAGCAGACGCCAAATACTTATTTTCTACACTTTAAAATTAATAAAGTAGTAATAAAAATTAAAACATTAAAAATCATTTAACTTTTCTTCTTTGACTTATTGTTCAGCATGTGAGCTTACACAAAATAGAGGCTATATAATAAACAAATTTATACTCTGAAATTTAAAATGGCTCAGTTATAACATTCAGATTAATTTGTCCTTCTTTCTAAATACGTTATTTATAGAATCACTTCCATTTGAAATAATTATGATTATGTTTATACTGAGAACTCGATCTATAAGTATTAACAGTCAACAAAATTAAAATTGAAATAGATATAAAATAATTGTTTAAAAACAATTTTGTTTTAATTTTATGAAATTTTGCGTCTTCAGAAATGTCCTTATTTTTAAAGAAAAAGTCCTCATTTTTCTCATGGAAGTGAAGACATTGCATAATTTGTCCTCATTTCTTATTAAAAAAAAAAAAAAAAAAAAAAAAAAAAAATCTGGTATAACATTTTTTACACATTTCTAAGAGCTAAATAATTCATATTTTATGCTATGAAATAATATTTGTATTAATTTAAATATTTACAAATCGTGTTGGTCAAACCAAACGTTTTAGAAACAGTAGAACATCTCTCCTTTTTAAATAAAACTTGTTTTTTAGTTTTTTTTTTTTTTTCGCATTTCTTATTGAGGAGGGGGACCCTCCATTGCCAAGTGGTTATGTCACCACACTGCTAATCACCTTCGAGCATAGGAGGACGGGTTCAATTCCTGCGTTTGTAATTCTGTCATGTCTATCTGTAATTATCTGACGAAGATTTACAAGCGAACTACGAGTCAAGCATGCAAATCTGATGTATATGTTACCAATAAACATAAATAAATTGAGGAAAGAGCAATGGCGGATCCAGAATTTTTTTTTTTTTTTCTGGGGGGGGGGGGGGGGGCTAAGATTTTTCAAGATGTTATCCCAGATCAATGAAAAATTTACAACTGTAATATTCAATTGTGAATGTCAGTGCTTTTTTTTGGGGGGGGGGTGCTTCAGCTCCCTAGCCCCCCCCCCCCTAGTTCCGCCACTGGGAGGGAGCTTTTTTTCGTTTAGTTCTGATTATTTTACTTATCCACTTTTTCTGATGTTGAAGATCTCCTCCGTAGAGGATCAAAATTGTGATCCTCCAGATTTTTTATCTGTGGCGTCTCTGATCGCCACAACAAGTGCAATCCGCGTTTGTAATGATCGATAGACGGCGCTTTGTGAACACTGCAGTTGTTAGTAAACATTAGCCACGTGTGTTCCATTAGTTATTCTACTTAATATTCGTACTATAATTTCTCCGCCATTACATTATGGAAAATTGATTGCTTTTGGAAAAAATACTTCAGTTTATTCAAAGTTCGATCGGAAGTAGATTTTTAACTGAAGTTGAACAAATATTAATTTCAAATCATCTGATTAATTTTTTACTTCCATTAGCCGAAGCAACTGAAATTTTAAATTTATCATTTGGAAATAAATGGAAGCTCAATTCTGGATTTCTTGATCCTTTGGAGTTACACTGTGGCACACAAAAGTATGTGTTATCTTTTTTTACCGTATTTATTCATTTTTATTCAATAAATATATGTGAAACTAAATATCGGCAAGCAATGGCCGCTGTATGGAATTCGAATTAAACCATGTTTATTGTAATTTCACCTTAGCCCACCAGAGGGCGAGCATTTCATTACAATCGCGGATACTAGTGTGACATTAAGTTAAACCCAACTAAGAATTAGAGAGCCTCCTCAACCATCTGAAATTGGGGACAAAAAGCTATTTTTCCTCTCTTTGCCTGGAAGATTTGCGTGAATCTAACCCAAAAATGATTTTTACTAATTTTTAAATTATTCTTCTTTCTTTAATTATGTTTTTATATTTCATAATTTTTTAAAAAAATTAACCATTCATTATTATTTTTTCTTTTATAAATAATTTACAATCACTTGTTTTTATTCAATGAATTCAATTTTCGACGAGAATTAGTAATCCTGATTTGGCCTCATGCCAATACTCCATATCAGGATTGGTTTTGCGTACAACTGGTGTTGAATGAATTTAATGAATGTATATTTGATACGTCAGTCTAGTAATGGCTGTAACATAATTTTTTCGTTATCGTCAAAGTTTTTTTAATAGTCATCTGATTTGTGCTTGAAAAAAATGTTTCCTTTTGCGCAAACTGTCCCTTTTTTTTCATGCTGACACTCGTATTCTACTGGTGAATATCAACCGTGAAAATGTCATTTTTGTGCATCATGTTGAATAAAAATAAACCAGATTTTATTTGAATAAGTAAAATGGTATGTAGTTTTAAAATGATCTTTAGAATACAATAAATCTAATTTTAGTATTTATTGTTAATTTATAATTTGTGTTTCAATCTGAGAAATGACTCATTGTTTGATGATTTATTTTTGTGATGAAAGAATTTAAGTTAAATTAGCCCTTTTCATTTTTTTTTGTCCCTTTTAATAATGTGTTTAAAAAACGTTTCTTATGTTCACAGACTATAATAAATCGCTGTGATTTTGTTTTATTTATTTATTATTAAGTATTGGTTAAATAATTATAAACACAATGTATGGAAAATGTTGATCCGCGCAATTTAGTTTATCTGTGAAATTTTAAAATTACTTGCATATATAAACTCAAAACTCAGTCGTTCTTGATAATATAATATAGCTTTTATCTTGAAATTCAAAATCTGATATAATTTTGTAATTCTTTGTTTTATCGAAAAATGTTACGGGAATTGTTTATAATTTAATTTGTAAATATTTATATTTCATTATTTAACCTTGTCTTAATGATTTTGCTCAGTATGTCAGTATATTAATTTTTGTCTCTATATCAATGTATCACATTCGTTTTTAAATGTTTCATATCAATAATTCACGAATTATTCAAAATGTCGTTTAAGAAGTGATTATATATTGTTAAGAGAAGAAACGTGACATTCTGCTGCTTAACCTAGAGCCCCTATAAATACAGGCCAACTCACATAAAAAATGTTGCCCAAACCGAAACTGCGCTATCCCTTCTTTTTATATTTTTTCGAAATCATGCCGCTTAAAACACTATCTGTGAATGATTTGAACAACTAATAGATGAACATGAACAAACACCCATAATTTCAAAAATTTGTTCGATAAAAATAGTAAAAGACATGAGCAGTGGGCAACAAATTAAATTGTGAGTCAGCTCCCCTTTTTAGAATCCTTAGCTTAACCCATTACCAGCTTGTTCACACAACAACAGAAATAATTGCGTCTAACAGTTAACTAAAAAAAGATATTTTATATTAAGTAAAGTATTGCTTTTAAGTAAGAAAATACAGTGAAACCCCGATCTATCGTTCCCGCATCTATCGGTTTCCTGCATTGATTGTTTTATTTCTATGGTCCCTGCACAAATTACATTTAAGTAATCCTAACAAAACCCGCATGTATCGTTCTTCAAAAAGTCATTTTCCCACATTCATCGTTGTAAAATTTTTCTTCTGACCGAAATGAAATTGAAAATCAAGCAATTCCATACATCATTCAAACTGGAATTACTTCTTTTGTCCTAAAATAACTCTGTTCCTCCTCCAAGGAGGATCAGAATTGTGATGGCATGTCTCTGGACCACTCTCAAAGGTGAGTTCCAGACTATCGCCATTTGTCCATATTGTAGCACTAGTGCGATGTAAAACCCAACCAACCTCAACTATTTAACCTTATGCTGTTGTAGGTGAAGAACAGCGATTGTGCAGATATTCTAACATATGTCTATGAATTACTGAATACGGATCTTGTGTTGTTGTTTGGAGAATAAGTTATTCTACTTTGTGTAAAGAGGAGAACGGATGCATCCAGTATGGCCAGCTACTACATTTTTTTACATTCCTGAGGCTGAGCCTACGCCAGTGTCAAGTGTGTCTGATGTAATTATGGCATTTGAAAATGCATGAATTTTGTTATATGCACATGAAATTACAGAAAAGGACCAGAAAATGTTGTAAATCTGGAAAATCCCAGTTTAATTTATAAAATGAACAAAAAATTCAACATAAACTTACTGATTTTTAAAAATAAGTAGTATCACTTAATGCTCTACAACTTTATTTCTTTGACAGTTCGGAGAGTAATAAATTAGTTTTTATTAGTAGTATACTACCTATATTGCGTGTATTATTTCAGGAACATTGCTTTCTTCATGCTTTGACTTTAACCCGCATTCATAATCCCGCTTTCTTCCTTTTTTTTTTTTTTGGTCACGTACCCCATGAAAAATGATGGATCAGGGTTCTACTGTAGCAGTGTTAGAAATAAGAATTTTGAAACTAGACATCAAAATGATGCCTGGATTAAATTTTTTGGGCGTCAAAATGAAAAATCTAGGTGTCATCTATAATTAAATATGTATATTAAAAAAATAATAATAATAAAGCATCAACTTGTAAATAATATATGCAAGATTATATAAAAAAATATTTATGTAATGATTGTAATTACATTGACAATATTTAAACGTACATATTTGAAATCGCAAATTCATTCTTCGTCTAGAAGATGCATCATTCCACCACAATTTAATAGCATTTTCTGGGCAGAAATTTTCCAATTTAGGGCTGTTTAATTTAACCATTAACAAATCGTCAACTGCTTATGATTTAAATCAGTGTTTATAAGGTTCAATTGACCGAAATAGACTTGTTTACAGTCTGATGGGATTGGGAAAATTATTAGGTATGATGAGGAGAAAATCCAGATGTCAAATATGGCACCTATGATTAGAATTCTAGGCGTCAAAATGAAAAAACTTGTCGCAAAATGTGACTAGCGACTGCTTATTTCTAACCCTGGACTGTAGTAGATATTTGTTTTATTACAAAAAAATTTGATCTGAAAAATAATTTTGTTTAAAAAGGAATTTCAAACTTGAAGCACTTTTTAAACCAAAACTTTTGAAAATTTTCATATTTGAATGAGTTTACATAACTTGTAAAAAAATTTTTTTCATAATGAAATAATTACTTTTGAAGCCATCTGTAGTTTTTGCTGTTTTATGCTCCTTCAAGGAAATTTCCGTAAAAATTTATTTGTATTCATTTTATACTCTTATTCCGCCGAAGTTATACAAATACAGTACTCTAATTTTAGTAAGGTAAGAAACCATTTTTTATAATTTTATTTTAAATTGTTATATAGGATTAAAATAATGAGTGTTACTGTTTGCATTGCATTTAGAAAAAAATCATTATTTCTAATTTTGGTGGTTAATGGATTAATATGCACATTTCGTATGAAAAGGAGTGCCTTCCAGCTTTGTCTTTTTTTTTTTTTTTTTTTGTAGTGTGTTTTGTGAGTGAGTGACAAGATCAGATATTCATGAAACTATTTAGTTTAATCACTTCATTATTCCTTGACAAAATTTTACTTTTTTATAGCTATCTGAAATTTGCAATTTATTATTTTACTTTTTATTTTGTGTGTGATGATTAATAAATTATATGCATGCCATTTTATTGCCAAAGTATACGATCATTTTGCTACTAGTACTAATCAAGAAAATTGCACGTTTTTTAAAGCTTTTTCTTAAAATACATTCAAATATTTTATTTATTTTATCATGTATGTGCTTTTCATTGCTGAAGTATATTGTAGTATTTGCTGCCCCTTTCTAGAATATGAAATTTTTTTAGCTAAATTTCATGAAGACTTTTCATCTGATAAAGTGGATGTTATAATACATATATATATATATATATATATATATATATATATTATAACATTTAAATATATACAGATGGATGACAAAATAATGTGAACACTTCTGCTTTTTTACATTTTGTCTAATGTCTTGAAAAGTTCTTTAGGAATCATCTAGAAACTTTTGTAGTGTAAAGAACATGTTAAGTAAAAATTGTCATGAAAAGGAAGACCTGTAAAAAAATTACACACCTGTATTTATTCATTCCTGATTGTTATTTTATCATTCCTAAAAGTTATTTTAGTTAGAGATTTGATTTTAAAGTAATTACAAACATATTTTGTTAAGATGATAAAATTTTTGCGAATGATTTCATCTGCGTTTGATTTTTTATGAAACATGACACAAGGCTTTTTTTAATAAAAGCTATAATGATAGTCATCTTTTATGAGCAATTCCTTTCTTTTATTTTCTTTTATACAGATAATAAGGAAGAGCTCTATAATCATATGCTACAGCCAGATTGGATTTCAAGCAGTATTTTTTACAGAGTAATGCCAAACACATTCATTTTATTGGTCCCCCTTTCACTTTCTGCACAAAACTTTAGCTGAAATGTATAAGATATAACATATTCTTTACACTGCTGTTGTTTCAAGATGATTTGTTTAATATTTTTTGAGATATTTTAAAAAAGTCTGAAATCGAAAATGTCCAGTCATTTATGGAAAGTTTGTGTATGTTCTATTTAAATTAAAAATTAACAAATAGCTTAAAAATGAAATTAATTTTATTTTATAATTAACTTGTTAAACAAAATTTTGAATAAAAGTTAATAGTTAGTTTCATTTTTCGATAACAGATCATTCAAGCTACCTTCTTGATACTGACAACTTATGATGCAGTTCTTTGTCATTGACATTACTTAAGGCTCCTATATATACGAGCTGGCGCATCAGGCATTTTGTTGCCTTAGGGTTGCCACATGCACCCAGCGTGTTTCTCTGATAAACAAACGACAAACATTTTTTTTTTATTGTCTTACGTTACTTTAAAGTAACTTGTTTTATTATATTTCATAATTTTAGCTAAGTAAACAATGATATGGAAGTTAGTTTAGCGATAAACTGCTAATAATCATTCAAGAAGTGAATATAAAGTGTTCGCAGACTGTGTATTTGAGTTTTGGCAACATTTTGTGAAAGAAACAGAAACCGCCCTAACAACACATCTTACCCCAGTTCATCCATAGGATATCCTCAGAATAAAATGACATCCTGAGAATGTACTGTGAAAAAAATGTGTTTTTAGGAATATTATTGTTGCTTATTGCTCTTAGCTTCAGATCAAGATTTCTTAAAATCATTAGGGAAGCGATAAGGACGCCAAGCGGAAATGCTGTCCTCTTCGGAGGCAAAAAAATGGCGGTGATGCGCCGGCCTATTATTTTATTTAGGGGCTCTAACATTACTTTGTTTAAACTCAACTGTTTCTGCTTTTACTTTTTCTTTTAATAATTTGTTATGAGCTACACATGTCAATTTGTCACTTCTCTCTATAGAAAAATAATTTCTTTTTGAACTGTGAACAGTCCCATATAAATATGTTTATTCTTTAAGTACATGTGTTGGATAAAACAATTTTTGTTTCATACAGATAAGTGTAAAACATTTTAAAGCAAAAACCTAAATAATTAGAAAGATTTTTTAATTGAATGTCACCCTTTAAAAATAAGTGTGTGTAATGAAATAAAAAAAATCTCATTTAATGGTTTGTTCCTTTATTACTTGAGTTATCAATCGATTTTATCTTCAATAATTTATAAGATTTCATCTTTAAGCCTTGGAGAGAATTTTTTTAAATATCTACAACTAAATAGATTTAATTATTTAAATCAAATTGGAGTGTAAAGGTTGATATTTTTATTTATTACCAACTATGCAAAAAATACCAGAGCCAGGAATCGAACCCAGGCACCTCCGTTTAACGCGCAGATGCTCTACCACTGAGCTACCCTGGCTGACAACCAGCTAGGCACTTCTCGCATAAAATTCATTGGCAAAGTCACCGAGTCTGCAAACGCAAATATATCAGGCGAGATAATAATAATCGTAGCACAACTTCATAGACTCCATGCGAGAAGTGCATAGCTGGTTGTCAGCCAGGGTAGCTCAGTGGTAGAGCATCCGCACGTTAAGCGGAGGTGCCCGGGTTCGATTCCCGGCTCTGGTATTTTTCGCATAGTTGGTAATAAATAAAAATATCAACCTTTTACACTCCAATTTGATTTAAATAAATATTCACGGTTGATGAATTCATGAATAAAAATTTCTAAATAGATTTAATTATTTTATTAATCTGTTTATAAAAAGCAAAATTTCATAAATTTCTGAACTTGCACGTAAATTAATACTTATACAGAGCACTCAGTTTCAAAATTACCCACTATTATAACTTCAATGAGAAAACTCTCGATTATTCTCTTCCCGGAGAATATTCTCAATAATATTCTCAGAAAGATTATTCTCGAGAATTTTACAACTCTAGCTACAAGTGTTTACTTTTTATGAAATGCTTGTAAGAGTAGACAGCATTCAATTTTTTCAAAAAAAAAAAAAAAAAAATCAGACTTCGTTAAATGATTGAGTGTTGAATCTTACCAACTTAGCTTGTAGTCTGAACTAATTTTTTAGCTGTTATTTCCAAACATTTTATTATTATTGAGTATAAATTCAACTGTTTTGACTCTATTTGAGAAGTTAAAAGATTAAAAATAACAATTTAGACTAATTAACTTTAAACTTTTTGATCATAAGTTTGTTTTTAAATGATCTGTTTTATCCTTGATTTAGGTATGACTATGTCATTTCAAGCCCATGATGGGCATGCAGCCCGCAGTGAGGATTTACATAGGCAAATTTTAAGAAGCCACTTAGCATATTTAAATCAAGAGGAGACTCCAGCCAAGCTTCTGCAGCGTCGCAATTTAGAAAGCCTTATTACTGATTTTCTTTGTGTGGTTTCTCACAATACTAAGTTTACATTCATAGAAGTTGCTAATATTTTGAATTACAGCATAGAGAAGAATCCGAATTTCAGTGCTTATAAAGCACAGTCTGCTTTTGAAGCTTTAGAAAAGTATGCTACTAATTTAATTAGTCATCCGTGGAGGAAAGAATATAAAACTATTAAGGTGTGGAAAGAATTTATATATTTCTTTTTTTTATTATTATAATTTTTTTTTATAAAGAATATCTTAACAAGAATGCCAGATTTAGTATGTCCTAATCCCAGTGGCAGAAATGCCACGACACGGCGACATAATTGCAGACACAGAAAAACGGCTTGCGGACAGTTTTTGTCTGTACTGATAAAAAAATTTGTCTGCAACTTTCAAATAACAATTCACTTTAAAAAAAAATTCTGTATCAAAACTAAAACTAATACTTTTATTCAGGGTTGGCAAGTTTCTTCCAAGGTGGAAAAAACCGCGGAAAAAAACATGGAAAAAACCGGCCGGAAGAAATAGGTTTCTTCCAAGTGGAAGAAATGGAAGAAACTGTTTTTCTTAAAAATTTATCCTATAAATTACAGATTTGTAAGACACAATGGATGCATTGATCATATAAACAACTTTAAATATACTTATACAAATTTAATAACATATTTAGTTAATAATTATGAGGTTCTTTTTATGAAAATGAGCTAATGAGCCTCGGTTTCTGATGATCACATTCCAAAATACTCAAAATCCAGTAAAAAAATCAATTTCAATTTAAACAGTATAAAGTTTTATAATTTAGACAATTTTATTTCTTTAACTGGTAATAAATAATAATTTGGATTACTTGCTTATACTTTCTGATAAAACAGCTCTTAACATAATCCAGTTAATTAAAAGAACCAGTATGCAATAATTACTTTTACTGTATTACAAAATGTCATCAAAAAATTTATTTTCCTTATAGTCACATACAGTACAGTCAACTCCCTCTAATCTGCAGATTTATAATCTGCAAATCCTTCTAATCCGTAATTGATTTTTTAATCTAAAAGAAATTTACATCTCATATTTCAAAAGAATTCACATTTTTACTTTTTATTACCATGCTTTTATTAACTTCGATTCTTGTTTGTTTGTTCGGTACAAATCTTGCAATCTATTTTTAATTAATTTCCCTACTAGCTAGACATTTGAAACTTTCACATTAACTCAGAACCCGGTGACAACACAATACTTCGAAGTCAGATTTTCGAATAGTTTTCTTTTAATTAACTAAAATATGAAAATAATAAGCTCTTAATAGCAATAAAATTGTCATTAAAATATTAGCTATAATTTAATTGTTGCCAAAAAAAAAAAAAAAAAAAAAAATTACGGGTTCATTTTCTTTCGACATAAAAATAAATACATTTAAATTTAATTCAACGTGAATGTGAAAAAAATTATAAAAAGTTAAATTATGCATTTCACAAAAGTTGACATCATTATCAATTTTAAAATTTTATACACATTCATAAGTACTAATGTACGATGCTAATATACATTGTTCTAAAAGGAGTAATATTTTATTTTTAAAACCAACTTTTTTTTTTCACTATTATTATTACTATTTCACTGAGCTGATTCCGTGTGCTTAAATATTGCTTAAATATTATTTTTTAGCCTCGCGTATTTTATTAATGACTCATCAGAAAATTTTAAAACATGGTATATATATATATATATTTTAAATCTTATAATTATTTTTTATCAAATTTTTAGCATAATCCTTACTTTGAAACACAAATGGGGTGGGGGTGGGGGGTGGGAGGTAACATTCTTATATTTATTATCCTGCAATTCATACAGACTAGCGCTGAAAATAAACCACTATTACATGAATGGTTAACAAAATTAATCAGCGATGAATATTATTTCCAGACTTTCAAAAATATTTTGTTTCGTATTTTTTAAATATGTTTGTTTACATTTTATAGGTACCTATTATTTGAATATGCTTAAATTATTTACCATCATATATAAATGTGATAGATTAGTTTTATTAATATTGAAGAAATATTTATTCTAAAATTTATTAAAAATCCTCTTTCCGTTTTGATGTCTATTTAATTAATAATAACTGACTTTGTATCTGCAAAAGAAAACTGTAAACAAAGGCAATGATCTCTAATTTGCAAATTCCTATTATCTGCGCAACCTCTGGACAAAACTTTTGAGAGTTAGAGGGAGTTGACTGTAAAACAAATTAAAAGTTTTTCCGTAGTTCAATACTGCACTTTATTTTTCAACTTAAAATAGATAAATACAAACTATGGATTTTTTAAAAATCCTAGAGAGCTTGCAGGACAGAAAAGCAGGTATCTTACTTATTGATACAGTTCATTGAGTACCAGCTTCGAGTTTATACAAAAAGTTGTATCCTTTAAAAAAAAAAAAAAAAAAAATGCAAATATTATGGCTATAAATTCCACAATTATTATCACTTATACTGTGTGAACGTATAATAATATTATGAGATAGTATCTATGCAAAAAGTTCCAAAAATATTAGCATTGAAAAGTAAAAACCCATCATCTGTATATATTTAGTATTTGTTATCAAATAACTTATTTTTCTAAAGATATTTTTAATATTAATTGAATTATAGTTTAGATTTGGCATTATATTTATATTTTGTGTTTATATAGTTCATAAATTTTAATTTTGAACATCTGTTTTGTCTTTTGGTTGGTTTCTTCCATTTCTTCCGGTTTCTTCCATTTCTTCCAGTTTCTTCCGGTTTTTTCCAGTTTCTTCCACTGTCCTGGAAGAAACTAGTTTCTTCCGGAAGAAACCCAACCCTGCTTTTATTATTTATAATTATTTATATTGTGTTGTATCAAACATTGCTATATAAAATATTTAATTGAATGAGATGAATTGAATGAATACACACAATTCTTTATGCTATATTGTTCTGCAGTAAAATTGTATTCGTATATTGTTGCACGAGATCACCACTGCTGTTAACCCCCACCCCCCCCCCCCCCCTTCCCCAATCAGCTTTCAGGCTTTTTGAGTGTAAGCCATTTTCACCCCTGATTACATGCAAATTTTGCAGACAGATTATGAAATTTTAAAAACCTGTCGCAGACAGCTACAAAACTTTCTGCCACTGGGGTTCTAATAAAAGCCATTGCATTTTACAGGGATGGAACACTGGTGCCAGGGTTTAAACTGCCATTAGTTTTTTTTAGCATTTTGCTAAAAGGTATCATATATTGCTAAAACATGTTGGTCAGAATTTCGCTAAAAAGCTAAACTGGATAACTGTATAAAATATCTCTGTATAATAACTTGGATTTCTTTTTTTTTTTTTTTTTTTTTTTTTTTGTAATATTTGCAGGCAAAAACTACGAAAGGACTGAAATTTTTAGGAATCATTATTTATATAGTAATTTGGATTTATTTTTAATTTTTAATGATTGAATTTAAATGCAAAAATATTTAAAAGTATGTCAAAATTCAGAATTTGATTGATAGAAGCATTCTTAGCACTAGTATTTCACGATTATCTACCACTACACTTTATTTAATTTTTCAATTGCTTTTTCATTTTACACATATGATATGAGTACCTCTTTTTCTATTCTTAAAATCAAAACATAGTGTCCCTGATTCATATTTTTAAGTCACAAATATGGATGCTTGGTTAAAATCATCAATGAACAAAAGGAATAGAAAACAAAACTGAGGATAACAAAGCTAAGTAAAAGAAATCAATGGTATCCAAAGAATTAACTTTGGAAAAAGCTAAAATAGTGCTTGCCTATTTTCGCTAAAATGCTACAGTAATTTTTTTGCCAGGTTAAACCCTGACTGGCGCAGAATTCATACTGGTATTCATTTAAAAAATTTCTCTACCTACAATATCGTTGATTTATGAAGTAGAAAATTTTGCATCATTGATAGTGGTATGAGTTCTGTGCCAGTGTTCCATCCCTGCATTTTAAGAAAATGGAAAATATTTTTACATGCTTACAACAGATAAAATCTTCCCATTTAAGAAATTTTGTATTTCTTTTAACCTGGCAATAATGCAATTTTAATACTGCCAAAAAGAAAATATTGCAATTTATGGACATACAAAAAAAAAAAAGTTTCTGTAGCATTGATCATTCTGTCATCTGTACATAATGATGCTAATATGCTTAATGCTATGGAAATTGCTTTCTGTATTTTTACTTTATTTTTAATGGATTCTGTTAAGGACCGAAATAGTTAATATTGGAGAGGTTTATTTTCCTTGCAAACTGTCACTCCATTATATTTTGTTCTAAGCTGATATTGTTTGTATATATAATAAACTTTTGAAATAAAAATGAAATAGCTTACAATATTGTTTGTCTACCCTGAATTCATTGTATTCATAATATCAATATTGCTATCGTGAAATTTTATATGTTTAATTAACTTTTATAAATTTGATTACGTTAAATAATATTTACTGTATTGACCACATTTTGAAAATAATGTTTTAAACTTTTAGCTTTATAGTGGCTTTTTTAAGCATTCTGTCGAAAGTCAGCTGATTCAGGGAAATTCAGTTTTCCATCTTTTGGGATATCAGTACACCGATGACGACGTACTGTACCTTGATGAGCCAGTGGATCCAGACAAGGTCGCCAGAGTTGCTCTTGACTGTCTTACTGCGTATGTTGAATGTCAGGTAAGATAACTCCTGATGAATCTAATTTTTACTGACCTTGCAGGGTTTCTCCCAGGCAGTTTTAGGAGGAAGGTGCTGCACCTTAAGGGACCGCTTCACTCACCGCCACCAGAAGCCGAAACTAATGTTATTCTATGGGAAATTTTTCTTTACAAATAACTTAACTAATACATATTTTTAAATTCTGTTTTCCCATTCTGAAAATTCCTAGCTCTTAAATTGGCAGACCTTTTTTAAAAAAATACATTTTTAATAAAGGTCCGTCAATTGAACAACTGGGAATTTTCTGAATGTGAAAACAGAATTTAAAAATATGTACTAGTTAATAAGTTATTTGAAAAGAATTTCCCCATAGAATAACATTGGCTCGAGCTTCCAGCGACGGTAAGTGAAGAGGGCCGTTAGGCTGTACATCAGATTCCCTATTTCTTTCTTCCCATGTTGTGGATTTTTTGTGTTATTTTATAAGGATATCTCATTCAAAAAAAAGAAGTTTTTCAAATTCTGTTTTTTTTTTTATTATTACTCTGAATATGTTGCCTTTAGCTTAGTGATCCAAACTTAGTCTTAAATTTAAGGTAAAGACACCAGTGTTCGTCACCCTCACAGATGACTTGTTAAAATAACCGTTAACATGTATGGATTTAAATCCACTCGAGCTAGATTCTCTGTTTCTAAGGGATATAGTGCCGGTAGTTTCAAATTCATAGTTGTTATTAAACACTTATTTTAACATGTCTTTTGTGAGGGTGACAAACACTGGTGTCTTTACCTTACTTAATGATAAAAAATATTTAAATTTTTTGTTTAATATTTTAAATATATTTATAAGTAATATTTGTTTAAATATTTAAATAAATATTTCGTTTAAGGATCCATACCTCCTAAATTTACATTTTACTTATAAAAATATATACTGTAGCATGCGGAACTCAAAAATGAAGCTAAATTAGGGTAACATTATTTATTATTTACATTTAAAGTTACACACTAAATATACAACACATAAAGTTACTATTTACAGGGGTAAGTTAAAGGGGTAAGTTGAAATTGTAGAAATAATGAGTCCGAAACCCTACAATATCTGTTACTTTGTGATCGTGGGCCATTTCGGCTAAACACCGACCACACGTTGCATGCACTTCCTTCTCTGGAAGCCTGGGGGTCTCTGAATGTTCTCTTCTTGGCAGTGTTGCCAAACGGGTCGCTAGGGGGCGCTGAGGTTACGTAGCATAGGCGCGCTACAATCTCCCCCTCTGGCTCTGACGACGACTCGGCGAGGAGCCAGGAAGTTGTTTTCTTGGTCTACCTCTTTTTCTTATGGGTACCATAGGAGAATTAGTACATGTTATATTTTGAAATGGAGTTAGAGCTGACACATGGTAGGCTCCTAGAGGTTCATTTGGCTCCTCAGAGGTGGCTATTTCGAAGCTATTTGGTGATTTTTGTGATCTTATAATATAAGGTCCATCTTGTCGTGGCATGAACTTTGCTGTCTTAGCTTGGTTGGCGTTGCTTAATGGGTGAAGTTTTACCCAGACCAAATCACCTGGTTTGTATTTTGGACTTTTTTTACGTGATTTATCAGCATACTCTTTTCGACGATCTTGATTTTTCTCAATGTTTTCTTTAATTTGTGACATATATTTTTCAAAACGTTTCAAATAAGGTGTGATTTCTGGTACAAAATTGTCGTTTTGAATTACAGAACGAAAATCAGTAGTGACGTCATCTACTGTTCTGAGTTCTCTAGCAAAACTTAGGTATGCTGGTGTGTGACCTGTAGTTTCACATTTTGCAGTGTTCATTGAAAATCGAATAGCTGGTAACTGTTCAGCCCAGGAAGAATGATTGTTACCAACCATCATTGCTAAACGAGGTTTTAAGTCTCTGTTTTTTCTTTCAACAGGATTCGCTTGTGGGTGGTACACAGGAATAAGACTTTGACTGATTTTTAAAACATAGCATAACTGTTGCATGACTGCACTAACAAACTGAGGACCATTGTCACTTATTAGACGACGAGGTAACCCATATCTTAGGAATACTTCATTTAGAAGGGTTAAGGCACATTCTTTTGCAGTCGCTTGTTTTAATGGGAATAACTCTACCCATTTTGTAGTACAGTCTTCAACTATGAAGATCCACTTCATACCTTCACTTGTTTTTGGTAAGGGTCCGAAGAGGTCTATTGCAACACATTCAAAACGTTGAGCTGGAACAGGTGTTCGCAGCAAACCAGCAGGTTTCTGGTTGGAGGCTTTATATCTGATGCACTCTGCACAACTCTTTACATAATCAGTGATGTATTTTCTCATACCAGTCCAATAATATCTTGAGGATATTCTGGAAAAAGTTCCATTAGCTCCATAATGTGCAGCTGTGGGGGCATCATGATGCAACTTGAGTACCATTTCTCTTTCATGGGAAGGAACGACTAACTGGGCTTCCTCCATTTCAGAGTGTGGAGAATAGCGGTAAAGTACACCTTGGTTCATGACGTAACCTCGTTCCGTCCAATTTGCGAAATCTACTCCTTGGTTGACATCTTCAAAACAATCTATAATTTTCTTCAGTTCTGAATCTTTTAGCTGTTCTGACCTGAGGTCACTGGCAGTTCTTGTTGGGACATCAAGAACGATGGTCTGTAAGTCGCAAGAAGTTTCTTCTTCACAGGTTGGGCGAGAAAGCATGTCGGCAATGACATTTGCTTTTCCAGGGACGTATTGCACTTTCAGGTTGAAAGACTGTATTTCCAATGCCCATCGAGCAAGTCGGCCAGTTGGAGATTTGAGAGTGAGCAGCCATCTCAAAGGTTGGTGGTCGGATGCCACAGTTATTTCAGAGTTTTCTATGTAGCCCCGGAATTTCTTCAGGGCCCAAACAACAGCAAGGGCTTCTCTTTCCGTTGTAGAGTAGTTGCGTTCAGCTTGGGTAAGCAAACGACTGGCATATTCTATAGGATGTTCCTCTGAATCGTTTCCTTGTAGTAGGACCGCTCCAATAGCATACTGACTTGCATCTGTACGAATGATATATGGTTTTGTACCATCAGCCTGTTTTAACACTGGGGGAGTGATGAGGCAGTTCTTTAATAATTCAAATGCTTTTTGCTGGTTATATCCCCAATTCCATGGGACTTTCTTTTTTGTGAGGTCACTTAATGGTCTTGACACATCAGCAAAATTTTGAATATATCTTCTAAACCATGAACATGTCTGGAGGAAAGACTGGACTTCTTTCACATTCTTGGGAGGCGGAATTTTCTGGATAGAAGAAACCTTTTCTGGATCAACTTCAATACCATTTTGTGTGATCCAAAATCCCAAATATTTCACTTTAGGAGATACAAAGTGACACTTTTCTCTGTTTGCTGTAAGCTTAAAAAGTATGAGTCTCTCAAAAATTGCTTGTAGATCTGAGAGGTGCTTTTCAAATGATTCAGACAACACGATGATATCATCAAGATACGTTAGGGTAAGTATATCTTCAAGACCATTGCGGAAACGGTCAATTAAACGCTGGAAAGTTGCTGGTGCATTCTTGAGACCGAATGGCATCCGAAGGAAGCGGTATGTTCCAAAAGGGCAAACAAAGGCTGTTTTGTCTTGGTCTTCAGGGTGGACCTTTACTTGATGATAACCTGCACGAAGATCGATAGTTGACATGTATGAAGTTTGTTTTGCTTCATGGAGTAAGTCATCCATTCGGGGCAATGGATAAGTATCTGCAACTGTAATGTTGTTTAATTTTCTGTAATCAATACAAAGTCGAAAGGTTCCATTGGGCTTAGGGATTAACACGACTGGAGATGCATAAGGTGATTCACATTCTTCTATGATATTTTCCTTTAACAGTTTATCTATTTCCTGTCGTAAAATTTCTTTCTTTTTAGGATTCATGCGATATGGTGGCGTTGATACTGGGAAGTGGTTTCCAGTTTTTATTCGATGTTCTATAAATGGGGTAGGTTCTCCCCCTGGTTGAAAGCATTTTTCATATTTTTGGAGAAGGGAATTCAATTGTGACTGTATGCCATTCTTGAGACCGAATGGCATCCGAAGGAAGCGGTATGTTCCAAAAGGGCAAACAAAGGCTGTTTTGTCTTGGTCTTCAGGGTGGACCTTTACTTGATGATAACCTGCACGAAGATCGATAGTTGACATGTATGAAGTTTGTTTTGCTTCATGGAGTAAGTCATCCATTCGGGGCAATGGATAAGTATCTGCAACTGTAATGTTGTTTAATTTTCTGTAATCAATACAAAGTCGAAAGGTTCCATTGGGCTTAGGGATTAACACGACTGGAGATGCATAAGGTGATTCACATTCTTCTATGATATTTTCCTTTAACAGTTTATCTATTTCCTGTCGTAAAATTTCTTTCTTTTTAGGATTCATGCGATATGGTGGCGTTGATACTGGGAAGTGGTTTCCAGTTTTTATTCGATGTTCTATAAATGGGGTAGGTTCTCCCCCTGGTTGAAAGCATTTTTCATATTTTTGGAGAAGGGAATTCAATTGTGACTGTTGTTGGAATGTCAAATGCTGACCCTCATCTTCACGAAGTCCACATGAATATGACTCATCAGCATGTACTGCCAATAGACTATTGATGTTAGGTGGTACTTCAATAAAATTAAATTTTTCCTGAGGATTGTCATCAAAAAACCACAGACGTTTCTGGAGATTTAGAACTACTCCTGCTTTACTTAGAAAATCCACACCAAGAAGTGTACGGTTATTTCTGGCATGTTTGAGGACTAAGAGTTCAATTGGAACAACTTTTCCTTGAATTTTTATGTCAACAAAAGTTGTGAGGATTTCTGTAGGTTGACTGCGGCCATCAGCAAGCGTCATTTTCAGGACTTTATCTTCAAATGTATGACCATTTTCTTGGAGAAGGCGATATAATTTTTCACCAGCTACAGAGTGTGTAGCACCAGTATCAGCACACACTGCTGCTCTTTGGTTACAGATGGACACTTCTAATAAACTATTTGGGTGATCCTCTGTTGAGAAACTGTAAAAGTTCAAATTGTTGAAACTGGATGTCATGACATCAGCTTTAGGCATGGATGGATTACAGGAACGGCATTTTGATTTAATTACATTAGGAGCTCCACAACCATAACAGGATACAGGGTTTGTTCTACCTCGTGAAGTGTCAGAATTTTTATCTTGAGCTCTGTCATTGTGAATGGGATCCCGCCTACTTTGACTGGGGACCCCGGAATCCCACCTACTTTGATTGGGGACTCCTGACAGAGGGTATTGATGAAAATCATAATTTTGGGAATAAATTTTCTTTCGAGTGTAGTTGTGTTTCTGTTCTGTCTGTTTTGGATAAAACTTTTTAGTTGCATCAGTGCTTGTCATCTTGATTTCTTTCTTAGGTAGACGAAGGTTGTCGTAAGCATCAAGCTTTTCCACAAGTTGTCCAGGAGTTACCCATTCGTTCCAAATATCTAAAAAATGTTCCTTGACATCTGGAGGGACTCGTTTCTTCAGTTGGTCAACTAAGATTAAATCTTTTAATGCTTGGAAATCATTAATGTTGAGCTCAGTGATCCATCCGTCAAAATAACTCTGTAGTTCAAAATGATAATCTTTCCATGTTTTTTCAGGCGATTTTCTATGCGTGGCGAAAAGATTTCGATATTTATCACCACTTAATTTAAATCGTTGTAAGAGTATGCATTTAACATGGTCAAAATCTTGGGCTTTTTCCTCAGGTTCTCTTGCGATAAGCTGGGCAACATCACTAGGAAGAACTCCAAGTAGGTAAGCTACCCAGTTTGTTTTCTCAATTTTCAAAAATTTTACTTGTCTTTGAAACAAGTTTATGAAAAGAGAGAAATAGTCTTCCTTGGGGTTGAAGTTTGGAAGTAATTTCTTGAACTGGAAAGGTTGGGTGGGACATGGCATAGGCTGAGCCTCAGCAGGTGCTGGTGTAATTTTATTTGCTTCTATCTGGAGTCTAAGTTTTTCCAGTTCGAACTCTTTTTGTTGTTCGAGTTCATCTTTTTCACGTGCTAATTTTTCTTCTAATTCAGCCTTGTCACGAGCATGCTTTATCTGCTCTTCATTTTGTCTGCGTTCTTCGATGATATTGGAAAGGCAATTTTGAACGAAGACTTCGTCGTAGTTGGCACATTTAATAATTAAATCTTTTATTTCATATAATTTTGCATCAGAAGTCACTGCAATGCCGATTTCCTGGCACAATGTGAGAAGATCTGTTTTTCGACCTTTGCCTAGGAAAGCCATTTTTGTTTGCTTTCGAAAATTTTGTTTAAAAAAAAAAATAATAATAATAATAACTAAATATTTATGTCAGAGTTCAGTTAAAGTTTTAGAATAATAAAATTTTTAGAATTAATGAATCAAAAGTAAATAGTATATCTTTATTATACTTGAACAATTGTAAGTAAAAAGAAAGAAAAAATTAGTTGATTAAAAAAAATTCCTTTTAATTCAGTTACTTATTTTAACGTTAATGAACTCTGAAAATAGTTTATTTAAAAAAAAAAAATAATAATAACCAAATGTAATTATAAAATCTATAAAATAGAACAGATAATTTTAAAATTTAATCTTTCCATTTTACCAAATATCATTAAAGGGTTAAATGATTTATTGAAAAAGGTAAGCAAAGCAAATTCTGCCTAAAACAAAATTAAACAAATATATATTTGTAAATACTGCTGATATAAGGAAAAAAAAAATTCTATCCGTAAATAACAATTTACTATTATATGTGAAACAGAAAACAACCAATTAAAATTAAATATTTCCTTTAACTGGATGTTTATATAAATATGCCAATGCTTTTAAATAAATAAAATAAAATAAACTAATGGCACATGAATTTATTCATCAAATAAAATAAATCAGCATTATGTTTCAAATAAAAGAAGAGAAGAAAAAAAAGAGGTGGCTTGCTTAAAGCACACACATTCCAAGTAATTATAATATAAAAAGTAACTTATTAATATATACATATATCTTTTCCTCTATTTATTTTATTAAACACTCATTTTCTGTAGACAAGTAATAAAATAATAAACAAAACAAATAAATGACTCTTTCACTTTATACTCGAAAACAAAAGTAAATAAAAAAAAAAAAATCTGCAAAGCAATTGATAAAAGAAAGAAAAAAAAAATAAATCTCTTTCAAGCAATTTTATCAAAATGAGTCATACATCTATTTAATTATCCTTTCCTTCCAACTAATCGCCAGAAGGAAAAAAAACATATATATATATCAGTTTAAAAGATTGTGTCAGAATAAAATTTTTGTTTTGGTTTAAAATAGACACAATAAGAGAAAGAATGCAATTAAATGTTAAAACATATAGTTTATTCGAATAAAGTAAAATATCTTACCTCGTTAAATAACAAGCATCCGAAAGTTAAGTCTGCCCTTACTTTATATTATTATACTAGATTACTGGAAATCTCAATACCGAAGTAATTATAATTAAAACCATAACTTTCAATTCTCTTAATATTGAAAGAAAAAAAAAATCTTTATTCCATAATAGGATATAAATAAATAAACCTGATTCTTAATACATAGGGTAATGTATTACTTTTACTATCAAAATATTGGTATCTAAAACCAAAGTTGTTCTCAAATGAAAAAAATTGTGCACAGAATCTGTTCTCAGATGAATAAAAATGTGCACATTATTCCTAAATGAATAGATAAAAATTTTATTTTTTATTATAGCAATACGAAATCGAAATAATTTATAAAGTATAAAATTACGTTTAAAGTATAAAAGTATTAAAGGATAAAATTACGTTCAAACAAAAAAAAAAGTTACGTTTTCAAAATTACTGAATGACAGAATTTTCAGAACAAGAAAAACAATAACGTATTAACACAAAACGGAAAGTGAAATGCACTTACCTGTATTATCCTGTGGATGTCCAGCGGATGCGGACTTTACCTGACTGAGTCCAGTGGATGAGGACTCTTTATCTTTTTCCAGCGGATGCGGATTTTATGTGTGTCCAGCGGGTGCAGACACGAAGGAATTTATTTTAAAAAAAAAAATTCACGACGGAAAATTTTCACGTGGGCGCCAATTTTGTTATAATGGCCCCATAGAACTATAATAGAACGTTTAACGGAAAATCCATGACACATTTTTTCGTTGGGCGCCAATTTTGTAGCGTGCGGAACTCAAAAATGAAGCTAAATTAGGGTAACATTATTTATTATTTACATTTAAAGTTACACACTAAATATACAACACATAAAGTTACTATTTACAGGGGTAAGTTAAAGGGGTAAGTTGAAATTGTAGAAATAATGAGTCCGACACCCTACAATATCTGTTACTTTGTGATCGTGGGCCATTTCGGCTAAACACCGACCACACGTTGCATGCACTTCCTTCTCTGGAAGCCTGGGGGTCTCTGAATGTTCTCTTCTTGGCAGTGTTGCCAAACGGGTCGCTAGGGGGCGCTGAGGTTACGTAGCATAGGCGCGCTACAATACCTAAATATACTATCCTTTTTTAAGAAATATGCAGTTACAGGTTTAGAGCAAATATATTTCAGATGCATCGTATCCATCTTCAGTGCATCATTGTGACACCTCCTTCCACTGAAGATGGATACAATGTATCTGAAATATATTTGCTCTAAAGCTGTAAGTGTATATTTCTTTAAAAAATATAGTATACTTTATAAAAAACTAAACCATGAAGTTAAACATCTAAATTTAAAACATTTTAAAATATACAACCTTTTTAATTCATGTTACTTGCCGACTAGTTTTGCATGGGACACCCCAGCTTGTTCTTCTGCGATGTGGTGTTCGAAGTTAGTCCCTCTTCTTCTCTTTTAAAGACTCGGTGCCACTGCCGGTCGAGTAGTGCCCTATCGTTGCCATTGCAATTATTAAAATTCGACAAAATTTCTACTGAGTCTCTAACCACGGCATAATTGTGGTTTTGATAATTGGCTATTTTTCGCACCTGCTCTGATTTAATATTGATATTATTGTTTCTATTAATTTGCATTAAATAAATAAGGAAGAATAACTACTGCTTTAACGCAAATTAATAGAGACGATAATATCAATATTAAATCAGAGCAGGTGTGAAAAATAGCCAATTATCAAAACCACAATTATGCCGTGGTTAGAGAATCAGTAGAAATTTTGTTGAATTTTAATAATTGCAATGGCAATGATGGGGCACTACTTGACCGGCAGTGACGCCGAGTCTTTAAAAGAGAAGAAGAGGGAGTGAAACGTCAGTTTCAACTAACTTCGAACACCATATCGCCGGAGAGCAAGCTGGGGCGCCCCATGCGAAACTAGTCGGCAAGTAACATGAAGAATTAAAAAGGTTGTATATTTTAAAATATTTTTTATTTAAATATTTTAAAAAAAAATTAATAATGCTCACTAAGCTGAAAGGTGACATATTCAAAGAATAATATTCTATAATCAGAATTTGAAATACTTCATTTTTGAATGAGATATCCTTATAAAACAAAGTGATAAAAATTACACAGTATAACAAGGTAAGAAAGAAAAAGTGAATCTGACTGATGTATAGCTCTGAATTGTCTTTCCTGTTACAGAATTTCTGGGTGATGCTTTCTTATTTGCATACTAAATGTAATATTTTTTTAAAGCAATCTTAACATTGTAATCTGCTACTTTAAGCTCTTTACAAGCAAGCATCTTTTGCTCATGTTTCGTATTATAATGGGAAAGCTACCTATTATATAATAACAGGAGACTTGGCGTTGGAATATTAAAACACGAATAAACTACTACGTCAGAAACGCCAAAAGAAAAATATTTGCAATGCATACAGCTGTTTCGGTAGCGTACTGTCTTCAGTGTATAAATAATACACTGAAGAAGGTACGCTTAAGGCTACCGAAACAGCTGTATGCATCGGAAATATTTTTCTTTTGGCGTTTCTGACGTAGTAGTTTATTTGTGTTTTAATACCTATTATTATATACTCAGGAGTTGATCCAGGTTTTAATTTTTGGGGCCCATTTTTGTGAAAAACAAATTATTTTTGCCAAAATTTTATTTATTTTTGTGAAAAATCAAAATATTTTTGTGAAAAAAAAAAAAAGAATTGTTGCTAGAAACCTTTCATTTTAGCAGATACTGTCTAATGTTTAATTTCAAGTTAATAGCATTTTATTAAACAAGTATAGACACTCATTAAAAATAATACTGTATACATGGAAAAATTTTACAAAAGTATTACTTTTATAAAAATAAAATTTTGTGAAAGGGCTGTTTTTATAAATTTGAATTTTGTGAAGGGACCCATTTTATGGATTTGAATTTTGTGAAGGGGCCCATTTTAGGGATTTGAATTTTGTGAAGGGGCCCATTTTAGGGATTTGAATTTTGTGAAGGGGCAGCAAAAGGGTCCTAATTTTTGCCTGGATCGACCAGTGGTGGATCCAGAACTTGACTTTTGGGGGGCTAAGATTTTTCGAAGTGTTATTCTAGACCAATAAAATATTTACAATTGCAATATTCAATTGTGAATGTCAGTGTTTTGGGGAGGGCTTCAGCCCCCTAGCCCCCCCCCCCCCTTAAATCCACCACTGGGATCGACCCCTGATACTAGTTATCAAATCAATCATTTCTTCATAAGAATTTTAGCGTGTGCTTACTAAAAGTAGTTTTAATATTGCTTGTTATGTCCAATTGTTATCTGTTCAAGAGATGGGATAAAGGATATATTTCTATGCAAAATCTTTCTAAAAGGAAATGGAAAAACTAAAAGGATTTAAATTGAATATAAATGATATACAGGATGGTTATAATTAAACTTCCCTTATAAACAGCATCCTACAGCACAAACAGGTGAATGGAATGCAATGAGATTTAGTATATAAACTATTTGTGAGATGCACTCATGGAATTAAAAAAAAAAAAATTTGTTCCAAAATGTCCACCAGAGGGTGCCTTTTCTGGAAAAAAATTAAATGTAACAATAAATGACCAAAAGGAATGACAAAGTAATCAGAAACAAGTCAATAAATGTTATTATTGTTTCTGTATTCCATTTGGTCGTTTATTTTATTAAATTTGATGTTTTTTCCGGAAAAGGTGCCCTCTAGTGGACAGTTTGGGATTTTTTTTTTTTCAAAATTCCGTGAGCACAGCTTGTGTATAGTCTATATACCAAATTTCGTTGCATTCTGTTCTCCCATTTGTGGTGTACGATGCTGTTTATAGGGGAAGTTTAATTATAACCACCCTGTACATATAAATAATGACCATCAGCATTTGTTTATGCATTAATAACAAACAAAAGTAAAAAATAGTTCAAAAATATTTATTGTATGCATATTTAACTTATATATTTGTAGCCAAATTTCAAAATCAGTGTCTGAATTTTTGTGCTCTTAAGCATTTAAAACTACCCTTAAAAATCTAGAAAATGTTTTTTCAGGGTTCATATTGTCTTTAAAAATCCTTAAAATCTCCTTAGTAAGGATCCTTAAAATCACTGATGGATTTAGGGGGCCCATGCTCAAGGGCCCCTTAGTTGTAAAGATAATTAAAGGAAAAAGAAAACTTCCACCATGGAGTGGCACATCTCACGATTTAGTGCCATAGACATGTCTTTACCATCGCCACTGAGTTCAATAGCGACTATGGCAAAGATACATCTACCCACAGGGGGAAAATGCATCTTAGGCAGGCAGGCGAACCTGACTGCCACTATCTAGCGATTCCACATCCCGGGCAACAGACCCTGGGATCAAAGTGGAAGAGTTCCATAATTTATTTAAAAATCAAGTTTTTACAAATTTTGGATCAAACTAAAGATAACTAAAATTTGAAGGATGACCAATATTTAAAAGAAATGAGAAACATTTTAAATTGATTGGGCTTTTCGTCAGTTCTTAAACACTATCGACCCCTGTTTAACAAGTTCATTTTTTTAATACTGGTTTGAAATGCATGAATAGATACTATGTTTGTATAGTGTTATTTTTGTATGGTTGATCCTATGGACTGAACAGTTGGCCATATGTAACAATGGAATGCTGCTATTTTGATATGGCAATTAAATATCCAACTACAAATTAAGCTTAGATCCAGATGTAGGGCAAAAAACACAAATCCAAACATTAAGAGTGATTGAAATTCATAATAAATTATTAATTTTTCAATCGATGATACAAATTTTCAAGCACTACCTGCTCCCCTGTCATGAATCAAGGATGTTATAATTTGATGAGTGAAATTATTTTCTTAAAGTAATTAAGTATGTAATGTTTTAAATATAAAATATCAAACAAGAAGCTGTAAAGAAAGTCTTTTTTAAACGCATTAACTTATCTGTTTATGAATCAAAATAGTTTCTATTATGTTAATAAAAATATATAAGAGTAAGTGTGTTCTTCAGTAATTACCAAAAAAAAAAAAAAAAAAAAACTGCTTAATATCATTTCTTTGTACTACTCCGATTCAAAAAATTAGAATAATGTAAAAAAGAATGAGTTTGATGTTGCTAACGAGTCAATTTGCATACTGCGTCCAGGAAAAAATATATTAAAAGTATCTAATTATCTTCAGAGCATTTATAAATATAACATAAATATTTATTTTTATCTGATATATTAATAATTAACTATTTAAAAAATATTAGAATAATTCCTCGATAGCATGGTTCAAAAAATTAGAATATTCAAATTTTTCTTATAAGTTGAGAGAACGGCTGCGGGATTAACATCTGTGGGACTATAAAATGTGCTCCGTTGAAAATGAAAAGTCGTTTGGCATTTGATTGTAGCATAGTATTTGCTTAATATGGGACGAAAGAGTGATTTATCTGAGGCTGTGAAATATCGTATTGTGTACTTGCACGAAATAGGAAAAACACAACTTTTTATAGCAAAAGAAGTGAAATGCTCTCAAGCAAGTGTGAGTAGAGTTTTGAGAGAATATTCTAATATTAAGTGTTTTCAAAATAAACACTTTAAAAGTGGTCGAAAGCCAGTAACTTCAAGAAGAGATGAAAGGCAATTGAAAAAGATTGTGAAGAAACATCGTTTTCGGAGTGTGAGATATGTGCATAGAAAATGGAAAGAAATGGGTATAAATGAGAGAATATTCTAATAATAAGTGTTTTCAAAATAAACACTTTAAAAGTGGTCGAAAGCCAGTAACTTAATCTACAACACTAATCTACAACACTACGACGACTTCGCAAATTAGGTTTTAGATCACGTGTGCCTAAGATAAAGCCATTCTTATCATTTAAGCAAAGGGCTGCTAGAGTTAAATGGTGTAAACAAAGGCTATTTTGGGATCACGACGATTGGAAAAAGATACTTTTCAGCGATGAAAGTGTGTTTTGTGTGTCTCACGGAAATCAAGGTATACGTGTCTGGAGACTCAAACATGAAGCTTATAAGAAAGAATGTTTAAAATGTTCGTTTAAATTTGCGACCTCTGTTATGGTATGGGGCTGCATGACTGCTGAAGGCCCAGGCAGGTTGTGTATTGTTTCCACAACAGTCAATTCAGAAGTCTATCAAGAAATTCTTGAACATTTCATGATTCCTTCAGCTGAGGATTTATGTGATGACGATTTCTTGTTTCAGCAAGATTCAGCTTCTCCCCACACTTCCAAATCAACAACTAAATGGCTCAAAGAGAAGGACATACCTGTACTCCCTTGGCCTGCAAACTCACCCGATCTAAATCCTATCGAGAATTTGTGGGGAATTATGAAGAAACAACTTCAAGAAGTTGCGCCTAGAGACAAAAAAGAACTTATTTCTAGTATAAAGAGCATATGGGCGAATTTGGATAAAAAAGATTGTGAACCTTTAGTTAAAAACATGCCAAAACGTTTAAGACCTGTCATTAAAGCTAAGGGTGATGCAACAAAGTACTGATTAGCAAGTAAAAATACTTAGAGTTTAAATTATGTTCAATATATTTTCATTATTCTAATTTTTTGAACCATGTTAGAAAGTATTCTAATATTTTGAATTTTTTGTTGTTAGCTGATTTAAATATATTTTCTATTAAATTTAATTATACCTTATAATTGTCCTTTTAATTTTCATATGCATTTCGGATGCATTCGCATCCTTCATCAGATGAGTTGTGACTTCCATCGCTGCCGGTGTTTTTGTTGTTTTCATCTTGGCTTCCTCCCTTCATTTCACTTCGTTTGTTCTGGTTTTTAAAGATCAAATGGTTCCAATTCCTGGGGATAGTTGCGTGTTCGCGCTCATTAATTGCTGTAGGGTTAGTAATAATTTCAATAGCTTCTCTTTTTAGTGCGTAACTGTGATTGTTATAGTGAGCGATTTTTTTAGTTGTTATGGTGTTAATATTAATTGGGTTAGAGGAGTGGGTAGAGGCAAGGGCTGTAGAATGGCGGTTATGTTTTAAATCGGCTTTGTGTTCCTTTTCTCTTTCGTAAATTTTCCGTTTAGTAACCCCGATATAACATGCGTGGGAATTATCAATGTGATTAAAATCTATTTTATAAATCCCTGCGGTTGATTGGCTATCAATTATGTCTTTTTCATTTCGGATGTGTTGGAATATATTGCGATTTGGTTTGATCGGAATATTGATTTTGTGTTTTTTGGCTTCGTTTTGGATTTTTATACTATTGCCGTTACAGAAGGGGATGGATGTTGTGAATTTTATTGTTTCTTTCTGGGCGTTATCAATTTTATTTAGTGTTTTGATACGTTTTTTATACAGTTTATTTACCAGATTTTTTGGATAGTTTGCTTTATGTACTATATTTTTGATAAATTTGAGTTCTTCGTTTAGGAGTTTTTTGTTGGAGCATATTAGAATTGCGCGATTAATGTATGAACGGATGGCGGCATATTTATATGGGAGAGGGGTATTACAGCGGTTATTTATAATTTCGATATTAGAAGTTGGTTTTCTACAGATGGTTGTGTCTATGGTATTGTTGGGGTTTTTTTATGATTTTTATATCAAGATAATTTATTATACTATTGTTTTCTTCCTCCATTGTAAATTTTATATTTTTATCTAGGTTATTGAGTTTATTTAGGATATTATTAACGTCGGTATTTTTTGGGAAGATTGTAAATATGTCATCCACGTATCTAGTCCAGATTTTGCTGTTTTCTATGATGTTAGTGGCTGAATTTTCATTAATCTCATCTTAAGTTCCGCTAGAGTCCCTGAGATAGGTGACCCCATAGGAACGCCTTGGTTTTGTCGATAAATTTTGTTATTGAATTGGAAGTAGGATTCGTTGAGGAGTAAGTTGCTAGTTCTAATTAAAGTTTCGCTAATTTTGTTTTTACCAAAGGTTTCAATTATTTTTTCGTTAATTATGTTACTGATTTCTGTAGTGTCTATTGAGGGGTATAAATCTTTTACGTCATAGCTTATCATTATATCGTCGTGATTGATTTTTGTGTGTCTTGGAGTTTTTGCATGAAAATTTCGTTAGAGTTTATGGAGATATTAGAGGGTGGGAGAAGGGTTTGGTAAATATTTTTCATATATTTTTCAAGGAAGTATGTTGGACCTTCTGATTTATTAACAACTAGCAGGCAACGCCCGCTTCGCTGGTCCCTATTTTTAAATGAATCACTATAATGAATTCTCAAAATTGCATTAATTTTTATCACATGAAAAAAAAAAAAGAGAAACAAAATCTGAGTAGGAAAAATGTCGCACCGGGTTCTCACTGCCTTCGGAAAAAATTCCCAAAATGCTCTAACTCTTATTTCTATTATTTTCCCACTTCGCCCCCCCCCCCCCCCCCCCTCCTGTCTATCCTAATAATTTTACAAATTTGAAAATATCCGCAATCGATTTGTAAGTATCAAAAACCTCTATGCACCAGTTTTGAACGATATATCTCTATTTTTATTTTTTTACCGCTCTCCTCCCCCCCCCCTCCCAATAATTTTTAAAATTCGAAAATATCCGCAATCGATTTGTAGGTATTGGAAACCTCTATGTACCAATTTTGAATGATCTAACTCTATTTTCTTTTTTTTTTGCCCCTCTGCCCCCCCTTCCCGGCCCTCCTAATAACTTTACACTTTCGAAAAAATCCCCATTCGACTTGCAGGCCTCTAAAATCTATCTGTACCGATTTTGAACGGCCTAACTGTATTTCTATTTGTTTTTGATCATAGCCCCCCCCCTTCCCGCCCCACCTAATAATTTTAAAAATTCGAAAGTATCCGCAATCGATTTGTAAGTATCGAAAACATCTATATACCAATTTTGAACGATCTAACTCTATTTTTATTTTTTTGCTCCCCTCCCCCTTTCCCGGCCCTCCTAATAACTTTACACTTTCGAAAATATCCCCATTCGACTTGCAGGCATCTAAAACCTAACTGTACCAATTTTGAACGGCCTAACTGTATTTCTATTTGTTTTTGCCCCATAGCCCCCCCCTTGCCGCCCCCCCTTCCCGCCCCTCCTAATAATTTTACAAATTCGAAAATATCCGAAATCGATTTGTAGGTATCGAAAACCTCTATATACCAATTTTGAACGATCTAACTCTCTTTTTATTTTTTGCCCCCCTCTCCCCCCCCCCCCCTGCTGCACCACCTTGGGGCTGAATTTCTAAAATTCCAGAAATTGGTTTTTAGATATTAGCATCAGCTATATTTTAGAGCAAAAACTTCACGCATATCTATTTTTTTGTTTGAGATATATAGGATTATGCGAATTCACGTTTTTACGCATGTGAAATCACGTTTTGCCCTCCCCGCCCCCCTTGTGGACCGAATTTTGAAAATTCCAGAAATTGGTTTTTTGACATTTGTATTAGCTATATTTTAAAGCAAAAATTTTACGGATATCTGTTTTTTTGTTTGAGATATGAAGGATTTTGTGAAATCACGTTTTGCCCCCCCCCCTCCCCCCCTTGGGGGGGCGAATTTTGTAAAATCGCTTCTTAGTGGATGCCTACGTCATAGAAAGAACATTGTCACAAAATTTCATGCTTCTAGGTCCAGGGGTTTGGTCTGGGCGTTGATAGATCACCCCCTCACTCACTAACTCACTCAGGAAGTGTTCTTTTATATATATAGATGGGACGTAATGAGGCCGGATTTTTATGGTCTTTGTATTTGGCAAATAACCGGGGGATAATAGGAGCAAAGTTATTATTTTTAGGGGGGATGTTGTTGGGCCAGTGTCCGGTTTTTAGTAAGTCCTTTATTTTTTCGTTGAGTTTATTTAGTAGGGAATTTTTAATTTTTTCTGCGTTAAGTTTTAACTTAAAGTTTAACTTAAGTTTTAAGTTAAACTTAACGCAGAAAAAATTAAAAATTCCCCACTAAATAAACTCAACGAAAAAATAAAGGACTTACTAAAAACCGGACACTGGCCCAACAACATCCCCCCTAAAAATAATAACTTTGCTCCTATTATCCCCCGGTTATTTGCCAAATACAAAGACCATAAAAATCTGGCCTCATTACGTCCCATTGTTAATAAATCAGAAGGTCCAACATACTTCCTTGAAAAATATATGAAAAATATTTACCAAACCCTTCTCCCACCCTCTAATATCTCCATAAACTCTAACGAAATTTTCATGCAAAAACTCCAAGACACAAAAATCAACCACGACGATATAATGATAATCTATGACGTAAAAGATTTATACCCCTCAATAGACACTACAGAAATCAGTAACATAATTAACGAAAAAATAATTGAAACCTTTGGTAAAAACAAAATTAGCGAAACTTTAATTAGAACTAGCAACTTACTCCTCAACGAATCCTACTTCCAATTCAATAACAAAATTTATCGACAAAACCAAGGCGTTCCTATGGGGTCACCTATCTCAGGGACTCTAGCGGAACTTAAGATGAGATTAATTGAAAATTCAGCCACTAACATCATAGAAAACAGCAAAATCTGGACTAGATACGTGGATGACATATTTACAATCTTCCCAAAAAATACCGACGTTAATAATATCCTAAATAAACTCAATAACCTAGATAAAAATATAAAATTTACAATGGAGGAAGAAAACAATAGTATAATAAATTATCTTGATATAAAAATCATAAAAAACCCCAACAATACCATAGACACAACCATCTATAGAAAACCAACTTCTAATATCGAAATTATAAATAACCGCTGTAATACCCCTCTCCCATATAAATATGCCGCCATCCGTTCATACATTAATCGCGCAATTCTAATATGCTCCAACAAAAAACTCCTAAACGAAGAACTCAAATTTATCAAAAATATAGTACATAAAGCAAACTATCCAAAAAATCTGGTAAATAAACTGTATAAAAAACGTATCAAAACACTAAATAAAATTGATAACGCCCAGAAAGAAACAATAAAATTCACAACATCCATCCCCTTCTGTAAAGGCAATAGTATAAAAATCCAAAACGAAGCCAAAAAACACAAAATCAATATTCCGATCAAACCAAATCGCAATATATTCCAACACATCCGAAATGAAAAAGACATAATTGATAGCCAATCAACCGCAGGGATTTATAAAATAGATTTTAATCACATTGATAATTCCCACGCATGTTATATCGGGGTTACTAAACGGAAAATTTACGAAAGAGAAAAGGAACACAAAGCCGATTTAAAACATAACCGCCATTCTACAGCCCTTGCCTCTACCCACTCCTCTAACCCAATTAATATTAACACCATAACAACTAAAAAAATCGCTCACTATAACAATCACAGTTACGCACTAAAAAGAGAAGCTATTGAAATTATTACTAACCCTACAGCAATTAATGAGCGCGAACACGCAACTATCCCCAGGAATTGGAACCATTTGATCTTTAAAAACCAGAACAAACGAAGTGAAATGAAGGGAGGAAGCCAAGATGAAAACAACAAAAACACCGGCAGCGATGGAAGTCACAATTCATCTGATGAAGGATGCGAATGCATCCGAAATGCATATGAAAATTAAAAGGACAATTATGAGGTATAATTAAATTCAATAATTAAGTTATCGTCCTAAAATAAAACTTAAACGAATTATATTTTCTATTTCATTGTAATGTGTTTACATTTTTATAATCTGCAAAATATGCAGATTCATATTATAGTACTTTATATTTGATATTGTTGATTATTTATTTGATAAATTCGATTTTCATTTCCCTTGACCATATTTCTTTTCATTATTCTAATTTTTTGAATCGGAGTAGTAAGAGAAACCAAATAAACTAATTGAATTTTTTCGTGATCATATTAGATTATTTAATTTTTATATATGTATTGATTATTATATAAATAAAATGTTGCACAGTGATTGATATATCTAAGAATAATATTTTTTTCTTTAGCTGTATTGTATTTATTTCTGTTACTGATGCATAATACTTAAAGACATGGTAAAGGAGGGGTGTCATATCACTTGGGCCTAGGGCGCAATCTAATTTAAATCTGCCTATGCTTCAAGTCCTTATGTGAAGGAGTCTTTAATTTTTAAGAACTGTAAAATTATTATACATGCATTTATAAAAAAAGTAGGAAAAAATCAATGGCATCTTAAGTTGGTTAATCTTTGTTGAAACACTTGTAGCATTTGATTTTAATGATAAAGCACCTATTCTTCAATATCCCAAAGTTACTATTGTATTCATTAGAGATAAGTTGCTTTAAGGCTGTACATGAGTCGGATTCCCTCTTTATTCCTTCCCATGTTATCTTATGGGACTTTCATTGCTTCGTTTTATAAGGATATCTCATTCGTAAATGAAGTTTTTCGAAATATATATAAATATATTTTAATATTACTCTTTGACAATGCTGCCTTTTTAGCTTACTGAACTTTTTAAAGTTTCGATCTCTAAACAAAGTATTGAAATTAATTTTTTCAAAAAATTTCTCATTAAACTGAAAGTTGACATATTAAGAGAGTAATATTCAAAAGAAAATAATTTGAAAAACTTAGTTTTTGAATGAGATGTTTTTATAAAAACAAAGCAATGAAAATCCCCTAGGATAACAGGGGAAGAAAGAAAGAGGAAATGTGATAGATGTACTACCTTAAAGAGATTTTGGCAAAGAAAAAGAATAATTTGGCACCATTTGAATATGATTATTAAACATTCATCATTGAAATATTAATTGGCCCTATGTTCCAGTGTTTGACACTGCTAGTTATTCATTTTACCGGTTATTAGCACCCTATGCTCCAGTGTTTGACATAAAATGTTAAAATTCTTTCATGTAAAATATATGATTTTATTATTTTTCTTATTTATTAATTATTTCAGGATAGATGTCAATTACTGGAGCACCTACCCTATATCCAAAAAGGATGGTATTCATTAGTTAGGTGATGAGATAGATGGGGGTGTTCTATTTTTATTTATTAATTTATTTTGTGGACTGTACATTTAATAAACTGTTTAACAAGTCGTGAAGAAAGTGCTCTTTCGTCTATTAATATCCTTTTACTCACAAAAAAGTGCCATTTTTGATAAATCCACCCTGCCTTTTTTTTTAAAAAAAATGTGAACACTACATAGCCCATATACCCGTATCTAGGTCTCAACCAAGTTTATTCATCAACTTGATCTGCCATCTTGGTTCAGAATACTAGTCTCTTCAAAATTTCCGATTTATATATAAAAAGTACTTATGAACCAATTTGCATGAACCTCTCTTTGCTGGATTTTTGCAGGACAATAAAATGATCAGCCAAGGATTCAAACCCTTGAACTTTTAGTTTAATGCTCTAGTGCTTTGTAAACTGATCCTGATTGATAACTGAAATGCGTAATTTGTTCATATGAAAATTTAAAAAAAATTTAAAATTTTCAATTTTAATTGGAACTAATTGTAAAGTCAGACATTTGACCAGGCCTAGTTCAGTTGGCAGAGCATTAGAATGTTAAGACAAAAGTCCCAGGTTCAAATCCTGGCCTGGTTATTTTTTGCTATTGTACTAATTAATTTGGCCAGCCTAATGAAAAATCTGTTGTCCCAAAGTAAATAGTTAAATTACTTTTTATCTTTAAATAATTTGTCTTGATACTGATGCCAAAATTTTGTTTCAGATAATGGTGAAAATTTGCGAAAAGCTAAAGTCCTTCAAGTGTTCCTGGATTGAAATTCATGGTATTAGAGAGGATTATGTCTGTGGTGTTGAAGAAGCTGTTCGTCTCTTGCATCAGCTTAAAAGAAATGCTATAGAGCAGAATAAACAAGAACGGTGGTTAAGGAATCAGGAGAATGGGTCCATTCAAGACGATAAAAAAGATTTAGGTTCTAATTATCCCAAAACTGGAATTCTGGTTGATGTATCTAACACTTGGCCCAACACTGATAGATATCTCCCTTGTGATGAAAATTCCCTTTTAGGTCAGTCAAGTATTTCCGATGGACCCTATAAAATAAATAAAACCGTATTATCTCATTCAAAGTTACCATCGTGGAGTGAAAGTGTAACATCTCCTCTAAGTGACTATCACTCTAGGAACATCCATTCAAAATCTGAAACTGATAGTTATACGAGTCACAGTTTCGATGATCATATTCAGTCAAATTATAGTTTTTTAAGTAAAAGTAATAATCCAGTTTCTAGATACACAAGTTCTAACGTAATACCAGACAGTTGGGGAGATTCTTGGGAATTGATGCAACCCTCTTTGCAATCCGGTACGTACTACAGAAGTGACTCGTTCGTGAATTGTGATCTTGAGGGTCATAGAACTGGTTATAATCAGACTGTGCCAAATATTAAAGAAACTTATTCTTCTCAGTTTAGTCATTTATATCCTTCGCATCCTATTATGCCGTTAGGTATTCCTGCATTTCCATATCCGTTACCTCATGACTTTTCAATCCCTCCAAGACAATGTCAGTGTCGTTTATGCTGTGAAAACCATCTGTCCATACTGTCAAACAAATATAATCACTCAAAAGATAGCATCTGTAGTAACTTTGAAACCAATCCTAGATCTGCTGCGCGTCAGGATAACACGGACATCTGTACATCTTTTGCAAAAATGTCACTGGATGGTTCAAATTCAAAATCTAGAAATTTTTCTGTTATTTCACCTCCTTATACCTCCTATCAAACTGTTAATGAATCTTCAGATGTAGTGCTTAGACCAGATGCTGAAAAACCACAGCACAAGAGGGGAAGTTATTACGATAACGTCCCCTCTTCTCTCGACGATAGCATCTGTGTTGTGGGCCCGAGCTTAAATTCAAAATGTGATTTCCAGCCTAATGGAACAATACCAAATAGCTCCCTAACTCTTGGCAAACCTAGGAGTCAAAAAGGAATATCCGTTTCTGACTCTGCCGGAAGCAGTCAGACACTAAAACTTCAGAAAAAAAGCTATCCTAACACTTCTTTCAGTCCCACATTGGATAAAATAGATACAATAACCACATCTTCAAATTCTGACGTGAAAAATGTCAAATCTAATCAAACAATAACCGCAAAGGAATCCAAAGGTGGGAAAAAGTGGGCTTGCTCTTCGTGCACTTTTTATAATGCAGCTGACAAAAGTATTTGTGACATGTGCGGACGTAGCAAGCATCCTGGACCTGAGGTAACACCGTTGGTAAGTGGTGGGCGTGAGTGTCCGCAGTGTACATTAGTAAATAAAAAAGATTCTGAAAACTGCACAGCATGTGGTGCCAGTTTGAAAGATTCCCCTACTTATATATGAGCTTATCTATATTTTAATTAGTCTCCAACAGCTGTGATAGCATTGTGGCAGATGCTTTCATATTATACTCAGTTAATTTTATAATTATTGTAATTTCTTTTTAATTATAAAATTTTTAATCACCTAGAATATTATATTGCATTAACCTGAATGGATGTAATTTATTTTTTTACTTATTGTGGAATGTGTCTTGTTAACCTAATGATTTTGCAGAAAATTTATTTTGTATTGAATAATTTGTTTTGATGTTTTCAATTATACTCGGCTAATTTTGTAGTGTACAAATAATTTTGTTTGCACTTTTGCATTATATATATGCTCTGTCTAATTATCATTAATACCATGTCTTTTTTATTTCTTTTTTAAGAACAACAGAACTATTGTTTTGTTTTCAGACAAAAATAGAACAATTATTTTTTTTTTTTTTTTTTTTTTTTTTAATAAGATTAAAAGGAAACATTCAAACGAGATTTTAATATAGTTAGAAATTTTAATCATTGTTAAGGAAGAACATAACATTTTGTTGTACAGTATTTTTTTTTTTTTTTAATTAATATAGTAACCATTGCTATGTGTCTTTATACGTAAGTAGACTTCCACGTAAGAAAAAAACTGCCATGTTGTCCTAAATTAAATTTTGATTTGTACAGAATTTTGTCACCATTTATAAGTTTCTCATGGCTTTTTTGAGAAAAAGATTGTTGGTAAAATTAAGTATTTAAAATAAGTTAAAAAAAAAAAGTTATATAACAAAAATATCCAAAATATAAAATCTCATTTAACACCCTTCATAAAAATTGTATTAATCTCACTTTAATAGATTTTATAGTTTCAGCCAACTGTAAATGATATATTTTAATGAAAAAGCTTAATTTATTTTGAAGCCAGCAAGGATTACCTAGGCCTGAAAATTAAACCTTGATCTTTTGGTATAAATCGCCAAGAACTTAAGTTTGTTTTCTGGCCTGACTTCTTTTCATTTCTTGTTGAAATTGTTTTTCAGTTTCCAACATGCTGTATAACATTAAAACCAGACAATTTTGATTGAAATCTGTAAACGTTTTCGGGAATTTCAGTTGAATCCTCATACAGATTATGAAATTGATTGAATTTGGGAAATTCCAAATGAAAATGTTGACCCCCTGTTAAATAATTTTCTGTATAAAATTGCTGTACCAAAACTCACATGAACATGTTCTAAGACACCCCTCTCCCCTCCACCCAAATGGTAGGCACTCCATCCAGGGTTACAACTCTTGTATAGTCATTCGACTTTAAACCTATTACATTGCACCTAATACATAGATAAATTTTACTTTAGGAGTACATGGTGAATGCAAACATATACCCAAGTTGGAAAGAGGGAGGGAGGGGTGAGAGCTGCAATACGCTGAAAGAAGTAAAAAAAATGAGTTTGTCTTTTAAAACATATTATTTCATTTCTTACTTATTACAAAATATTATTATATAAACATTAGTATTTTTAATAAATCTGTTGAAGAAATTAAAGCAAAATTTACTGACAGTTTTTCCAAGAAATGAAGATAAATTTAATTTCATGCTAGTGTTTTTTTATCACAATTTTTATTAACTTGGTGCTTTTTAAAGATTATGGCAGTGTTAAATGTGCAATTTTTGTAAAATTTCTACTTTTCAGTAGCCGATCCATGCAAAATATAGGGCCCTTTAGCTTTTTCTTTGTAAAATTAAAAATAGGCCTCTCACTTCATTTTTTTTTTTTTTTTTTTTTTTTTTAAATATATATATAAATGATTCTTATAAAATTTTTGCACACATTCTTGCTATTTTATTTGCTACATAAAGTGTTTGTCCTGTGATAGTAAAACAGAATAATAAGCAAATTCATGTATTGTAAGCATCTGTTACACACACACACTTTTTTTTTTTTTTTTTTTTTTACATGTATACCTCTTTTCCTCATATTTTACCTTAATTTGTTTGCTGTTTACAGTAAATTGACTCAATTTTATTTAAAAAAAAAAAATTGTGATTGTTCATACTAATTTTCCTTCCAAAAACATATGTTCTTGGATGCTGTTACCTTTATATAGTCTTTAAGTTATCAATCTCTTTTCTTGTGACTCATCCTGTGTAATATATTTAACACAATTGCCACATTATTTTCTATTTACTCAAAACTGCAAGCTAAGTTAAATTGACCACAATGTGCAAATTTATCTCTGCATTGTTAATGAATATTTTAAATACCATTTTTACAATTCAAAAAATTCGCAATTGTTAAATTTGTTCTGAATTAATGTTTTAATATATCATTTTGAAATTGTAAAGTGGAAAAAATGAACTCATGCATTTTTTAGCTTCAAAGTGAAATGTTCAGAATTTTAAAAATAGATTTTTAGAAAACAGGAACAAATTAAATAGTTGTGAATTTTCCGAATATAAAAATAGAATTATCGAGAAAAAGGGTAAAGACAGAGTAATTCTATAAACAAATTACTCCACAGATGGTTAGGTTTAAGTCGTACTAGTACTGCTCTGTGGGTAATTGGCGACAATCTCGGACACACACCCTATGGATAGTCCAGAAACATGCCATCACAATTTTGATCCTCCATGAAGGTTATGGCTCCCTTGCTTCAGTGATACCCCAGAGGTATAATTTGGATATTACTCCACAGAATAACATGGGGTTTGACTGTTAGTGAGCATATTATAACAATTTGTACCCTTTAAGAGCATCTATGCACTTGATAATTCAAATTATTGTAGTTAAAAATGTTACAATATCCAAATGTTTATGTGAAGCTTTGGGTCAAAATGAACTATTTTGCAGTTTTATTTGTATTGTGTTAAAAAAAAAAAAACTGATAAGCTTTTTTTTTTTTTTTTTTTCATAACTTTTTGAGAGGGGGGGGGGGGGGGGGGAATGATTTGTGATCTAAAATGACCCATTCTTATTTTAGATAAGGTGTTAAAAACAAAAGCCAATGAGACTGAAAGCTTAATATTTTTTACAGAGAATTAATTATTAATATGCAATTAGGAAAAAGATCATAATTTTATTTTAGATGTATTCGTAATCTTTTTTTTTAGGAAAACAAAGAAAACTATTTTTGAGTTAAAATGATCCATCCTGTGGCTCTAGTGTTAAAGGCTCTTGTATTTGTATACATAATGATGTTCATTGTAAATGTGTACATTGATATATTTTATTTATTTACTTTTTAACTTTAAAGAAAAGCAAACATAAATGCATCATGAAAATTGCAATGCTTTTTTCATGCTGCTATTGTGTCTACTTTTCATGTGATGAAAAATCATGCTCAGTTATTTTGATCCAGAACAATTCTGATTTTTTGCCGTCACTAATGTTTTATTATAATTTTTTTTTTTTATTAATCTTCAGAATCTCATTTTCCAGGATTTTAATATAAAGTATACAATAGTAATAGTACTTGCAGAAAATCATGGCCTCCAGCGACAAATCACCAGTGATCAACAGATGTATAAAAATTTACATGCAACAGACATTTTAATTTATACATACATAACATGTAATGAAGCAGCATCATTATTATTTGCCTCCCCCTTCATCAATTTCATTAACAAATGTATTTCTTACAAGCCCTGTGGCAGAATTTAGGCGACACAGTGGCATTGTCGCAAGAAAGAAATTGTAGCTTTCAGAAAGATTTGCCCATAAAAATAAGATATTTCTAAATTTCAGTAGAAAATAGAAATTTGTGTCTTATATTAAGATTTATTCAATAATCTACTTGATGATGTTGATTTCTTTTATAATTATATGTTCATATTATGTGTAAATAAGAAAGTACTTCAGTATTGTTGTACACAAAAGGCTTGCATAAATAAGGCTCGTCATAGAAAGCATAAAAGTATTCTGTCACAGGGCATAAAAGTATTTTATTTTCTTACAATAATCACTACTCTCAGGGTATAAATTAGAGGGTGGAATTATGAGAATTTCATTTCATTAAAAAAAAATTCCTCTTAAATGTATACCACAAAAAGAATTTTCTCTGAATTTTTTCACATTATTCGTAGAGTATTTCATACATGTTTTAATTTCATTGGGTAATATTGCTTTTTTGAGCCTATAATTCTGTTTCTAACTTCTCTAAAAAATAAAGTATGATAAAAAATAAGCTTAACATTTACTTGATTTTTTTTTTTTTTTTTTTTTTTTTCATTTGTTTGATTTGCATATTTTTGTCTTGAAAAAAAGAAATCTGCAAAATGTAGACTATGTAAATTCTCACTTTAATTTGAAAAATACCACTTTTTTTTTTCCCTCGTTAGTGAGAAAATCCCTCTTAATATATACAGTAGAGTCAAAAATCCACACAGCTTGGGACCAGAGGTTGTGCGGATTTTAGGATTTTGCAGATTTCGGAGCCCATAAAAAATGATTTTCATTTTGAATAATATACTGTTTTTATTATTCAAACTAAACACATACTAGTGAATAATAACACTGAGTATTAAATGACTAGGTACATAAGAATAATAATGAACATTAACAAAAATATATAATGAAAAACAATATTTGTCAAATTTAGATAAAATCTGTTCACATTTAGCTAGTTTTAAACTAAACTTGAACCTGCATGATTTATTTATTGTAAACTAGCAGGCTACGCCCGCTTCGCTGGTCACTATTTTTAAATGAATCACAATAATTAACGAATTCTCAAATTGCATTAATTTTTATCATGTGATAAAAAAAGAGAAAAAAAATTTCTGATCAGGAAAAATGTCGCACCAGGTCCCCACTGCCTTTGGCAGCGTAGACCCGTGCGCTGGGCGTACGTACGTATTTCTTCACCATCCTTATGACTTCTCAAAATTCCATGTTATTACTCATAAACTTTCATTCTTAAGGAAAGGAATTAAAAAATATATCATTTAGCATCGGATAAAAACTCACACCGGGACCCCACTGCCTTCGGCAGTGCAGACCCGTGCGCGCACGTTTGAAGATATATCTGCTGAGATACAAAAGAAAAACGATTCAGGAGACCTCAAAACGTGTAAATCAGGTGAAATCTCGAATCCCACTTTCGATAATATAACAGTACTTTAAAATATCTTTCGAATGCTGTATTAAAAATAATTTAATCATAATTAGAATTCGAAATATTGAAATTTAAAAATATTACAGCGCCATCTGGCGGTAGAAAATTCTGTAATCTACTGTTCAATTCCAAATAATGTATGACTTATAAAATTATTTATTAGTAGCAGTGATACAAAAGAAAACTTAATCAGGAGACTTTAAAACGTGTAAATCACATGAAATCTCGAATTCCGGTAGTCGGTTAATGGAAGGAGACAGAAATTTGTGAAGTCTACTCTTGAAATTCAATTCAAATAAATTTCAAAATGACATATTACTTTTGAAATTATGCTAATTAGAAGCTGAGATACAAAAATGATATAAACACTATTATAAAACGATTTATGTCTGACTTTTTCGTGGTTTTCTCCGAAACTTGCGTAATTCCGGGGTAAATAATATTGAAAATCCATAGTATGAAATGTGAAAGGAGTATCAGAATTCGAAACTCTGCAAAATATAAAAGAATAAAGGCGTTCTGGGTTTTCCGTTGTTTTCTCCGAAACAACCGTTCCTTTTGTACGTTTTTGCCACAACCACCCCTTTCCGTCCCTTCTAATAATTTTACACTTGATAATATCCGCAATCGATTTATCTTTCCTTAAAAACCTAATAATAACAATTTCAAACGCTGTAACTCATTTTTTTTTTCCCGTCGACCGGGTCCCCACTGCCTTCGGCAGCGTAGACCCGTGCGCTGCGCGCATGTATTCCCTCACCATCCTTATGATTTCTCAAAATTCCATGTTATTACTCACAAACTTTCATTCTTAAGAAAAGGAATTAAAAAATATATCATTTAGCATCGGGTAAAAACTCACACCGGGACCCCACTGCCTTCGGCAGCGCAGATGCATGTGCGCGCACGTTTGAGGATGTACGTGCGCTGTACACGCATATTCCTTCTCAATTCAAATTTTTATTATTAAGAAAATAAAATTTAAAAAAAATCTTTTATCATCGGGTAAAAACTCGCACCGGGTCCCAACCCCATGCGCGCTGCGCGCCTATTCCTTCCCCCTCCTTCCAGCCCCTCCTAATTAACTTACATATACCAATTTTGAACGGTCTTACTCAATTAGCTGAGATGCAAAAGAAAACCTGATCAGGACACCTTAAAATTGTAAATCAGGTGAAATCTCGAATTCCACTTTCGATAATATAAAAAAACATTAAAATATCTTTCGAATGATGTATTAGAAATAATTTAATCATAATTAGAATTTGAAATATTGAAAATTAAAAAAATTACAGCGCCATCTGGCGGTAGAAATTTCTGTAATCTATTGTTCCATTCCAGATCAACAAAGCTTTCAAATGATGTATTACTCATTCAATTATTTTAATTAGTAAATGAGATACAAAAGAAAACCTAATCAGGACACCTCAAAACGTGTAAATCGGGTGAAATTTCGAATTCCATTTTCGATAATGTAAAAGTACTTTAAAATGTGTATCAACTAAAATAAGCTTTCAAATTATGTATTACTTATAAACTTTTTTTAATTAATAACTGAGATACAAAAAAAAAAAAAAAAAAAAAAAAAACTGATTCAGTACACCTCAAAACGTGTAAATCTGGTGAAAACTTTCGATAATTTAAAAAAACTTTAAAATATCTTTCGAATGATGTATTAAAAATAATTTAATCATAATTAGAAATTGAAATATTGAAATTTTAAAATATTACAGCGCCATCTGGCGGTACAAATTTCTGTATTCCACTGTTCGATTCCAAATCAAAAAAGCTTTCTAATGATGTATTACTTATGAAATTACTTTAATTGGTAGCTGAGATACAAAAGAAAACTATTAAAAATAATTTAATCATAATTAGAAGTTGAAGTTTTGAAATATTACAGCGCCATCTAGCGGTAGAAATTTCTGTAATCCACTGTTTGAATCCAAATCAAAAAAGCTTTCTAATGATGTATTACTTATGAAATTATTTTAATTAGTAGCCGAGATACAAAAGAAAACCTAATCAGGACACCTCAAAACGCGTAAATAGGGTGAAATCTCGAATTCCATTTTCGATAATGTAAAAGTACTTTAAAATGTGTATCAACTCAACAAAGCTTTCAAATGATGTATTACTTATGAAATTTTTTTAATTAATAACTGAGATATAAAAGAAAACTGATTCAGGACACCTCAAAACGTGTAAATCTGGTGAAAACTTTCGATAATTTAAAAGAACTTTAAAATATCTTTCGAATGATGTATTAAAAATAATTTAATCATAATTAGAAATTGAAATAATGAAATCTTAAAATATTACAGCGCCATCTGGCGCTACAAATTTCTGTATTCCACTGTTCGATTCCAAATCAAAAAAGCTTTCTAATGATGTATTACTTATGAAATTATTTTAATTAGTAGCTGAGATACAAAAGAAAACTGATTCAGGAGACCTCAAAACGTGTAAATCTGGTGAAAACTGTCGATAATATAGAAGAACTTTAAAATATCTTTCGAATGATGCATTAAAAAAATTTAATCATAATTAGAAATTGAAATATTGAAATTTGAAAATATTACAGCGCCATCTGGCGGTAGAAATTTCTGTAATCCAATCGAACATTTCTGTTCGATTCCAAATCAAAAAAGCTTTCTAATTATGTATTACTTATAAAATTATTTTAATTAGTAGCTGAGATACAAAAGAAAACCTAATCAGGACACCTCAAAACGTGTAAATCGGGTGAAATCTCGAATTCCATTTTCGATAATGTAAAAGTACTTTAAAATGTGTATCAAGTCAACAAAGCTTTCAAATGATGTATTACTTATGAAATTTTTTTAAGTAATAACTGAGATATAAAAGAAAGCTGATTCAGGACACCTCAAAACGTGTAAATCTGGTGAAAACTTTCGATAATTTAAAAGAACTTAAAAATATCTTTCGAATGATATATTAAAAATAATTTAATCATAATTAGAAATTGAAATATTGAAATTTTAAAATATTACAGCGCCATCTGACGGTACAAATTTCTGTATTCCACTGTTCGATTCCAAATCAAAAAAGCTTTTTAATGATGTATTACTTATGAAATTACTTTAATTAGTAGCTGAGATACAAAAGAAAACTATTAAAAATAATTTAATCATAATTAGAAGTTGAAGTTTTGAAATATTACAGCGCCATCTAGCGGTAGAAATTTCTGTAATCCACTGTTTGAATCCAAATCAAAAAAGCTTTCTAATGATGCATTACTTATGAAATTATTTTAATTAGTAGCCGAGATACAAAAGAAAACCTAATCAGGACACCTCAAAACGTGTAAATCGGGTGAAATCTCGAATTCCATTTTCGATAATGTAAAAGTACTTTAAAATGTGTATCAAGTCAACAAAGCTTTCAAATGATGTATTACTTATGAAATTTTTTTAATTAATAACTGAGATATAAAAGAAAGCTGATTCAGGACACCTCAAAACGTGTAAATCTGGTGAAAACTTTCGATAATTTAAAAGAACTTTAAAATATCTTTCGAGTGATGTATTAAAAATAATTTAATCATAATTAGAAATTTAAATATTGAAATTTTAAAATATTACAGCGCCATCTGACGGTACAAATTTCTGTATTCCACTGTTCGATTCCAAATCAAAAAAGCTTTCTAATGATGTATTACTTATGAAATTACTTTAATTAGTAGCTGAGATACAAAAGAAAACTATTAAAAATAATTTAATCATAATTAGAAGTTGAAGTTTTGAAATATTACAGCGCCATCTAGCGGTAGAAATTTCTGTAATCCACTGTTTGAATCCAAATCAAAAAAGCTTTCTAATGATGTATTACTTATGAAATTATTTTAATTAGTAGCCGAGATACAAAAGAAAACCTAATCAGGACACCTCAAAACGCGCAAATAGGGTGAAATCTCGAATTCCATTTTCGATAATTTAAAAGAACTTTAAAATATCTTTCGAATGATGTATTAAAAATAATTTAATTAGAATTTGAAATATCGAAATTTTAAAATATCTGGCGGTAGAAATTTCTGTAATCTACTGTTCAATTCCAAATCAACAAAGCTTTCAAATAATGTGTTACTTATGAAATTATTTTAATTAGTAGCTGAGAAACAAAAGAAAACCTAATCAGGACAATCCCAAAACCTATATATACCACTGTAGTCGGGTAATGGAAGTAAAAAGAAAAAGAAAAAGTATTATTTAGATCCTTCAAATGTATTTTGTTGCTATGGAAACTCCTATCGTCTATTGAAAGATAGATTACGTGTTGGAATAAAATTTAATTTGCAATTAAAATGTAACTGCTTTGTTTATTAATGAAAATTGATGAAATTTTAACTGCAGGTTGGTTTTGTGCTGAATAGGTTGTATATTAAGTGTTGTGTACGAAAAAGAAAATTTGAAGCACTTTGAAATTTGCAATTTTTAACCTCAGTTCAAGATCATGTGACATTAATTACTTCCAGATGGAACTAAAAAGAAAAAGAAAAAGTATTTTTTTAGTTCCTTCAAATGTATTTTGTTGCTATGGAAACTCCTATCATCTATTGAAAGATTACGTGTTAGAATAAAAATTAATTTGCAATTAAAATGTAACTGCTTTGTTTATTAATGAAAATTGATGAAATTTTAACTGCAGGTTGGTTTTGTGCTGAAAAGGTTGTATATTAAGTGTTGTGTACGAAAAAGAAAATTTGAAGCACTTTGAAATTTGCAATTTTTAACCCCAGTTAAAGATCATGTGACATTAATGACTTGCACCTGTTTTGTTTCCATTCGAGACAGCCGTTAAAATCGTCTGCTGAATGCTGATAGAATGCCTCTTTTTAAGCAATAAGGATTTTTGGTCATTGTTCGATCGACATGGGTCAACATTTTAATTAATATCTCCGAAACTAATTAAGATTTTTAAATTCTGTTTCGAGGAAAACATCGGAAAGGCTCCAGAGCATCCGTATGTCAATTCTTGTGTTTCTGCGTTTAGTAGGGGCTGAACGTATAAAAGAACAGACAGACAGACAGACAGATAGACAGACAGACAGACAGACAGACAGACAAACCTTTCCATTTATTATTATAGATAGTAGTAACATAAATTTATTTTTCTACGAATTTTATTGAGTTCTTCCTTACAAATTATGCCTTCATCAGAAAGCATTTTAAAAGATTAGTTTGTTATTATTTACCTGATTGATATATCAGTGATTGATTGTCATCATATCACAGTAATCATTATTTTCTTTTCATGAATTTAATATACTGTCAGTAATTTCATTAGCAGTAACTTGGGTCTTGCAGTCTTACATATTATTTTATTTTTCTTTTTTGTAATCATAAAATGCAAACATAAAATCTGTATTCAAGATCTTTTTCTAAAATTCTGATTTGCAGTTTTGTAATTTATTAATAATGAATTTCATTGTTTGTATCTGACAAGCTGTGCGGATTTCGGCAGATTTCTGGCTCTCTACTGTATATATATATTTTTTTTTTCTAATGTGAACCCTGACTCTATACAAACAGAAAAAACTGTAAAAATACAAAAAAGATTTCTGTGTGAAAATTAGTGGAAATTGTGATCTTGGTTAAATGTATCATCCAGTAATCTAGTTTTTATTAAAAATCTCTTATTTTCAAGGAATTTTTCTTTAATTACATAGAAGAAAATATCTAAAAGATAACATACAAATAGAATGAGGGGAGAAAAATAAACAGTAATTTGTATTAGTAGTTTTAATGCATAATATATATACAGATTTTTATAAAAATTCATGCTTTTTAATGTATTGTAATACTTTATATATTATTTCATGCTTTTTTACAATCTTGATGCTGGGTTGCAAGCTTCTATAAGTACCGTAATAATTAAATTAGAAACATGAAAAATTGTTACAGTAAAAAAGCAAACACCTGTTTACTTACAACCATTTATAATGCATAAAAAAGTAAGTAAAGAAAAAAAAATATCTTGCTCTCTTTTATATATATAAATGTGTTTGTATATGCAAGCAAAAATTACATGTTAATTTCTACTCTTTTTGTTACTTAGTATTGTTACTTTTACTGCTTTTGAGGTGTAAAAAAGTGATGTTTAAAAGTTAAATTTAAATCACGTATATAAAATTTTAAAATCTGTTTGGCTGAAATCGGTTTTGCATAAACATTTACAAAAATTAAAGCTGAAGCTTTATTCTCAACAATTTATATCTGCGTGTGTCACCTGTTCACATTTATAATTGCTTTTAAAATCCTTCAACAGTTTAACTCTATTACCTGAAAGATTAAACGAATCGGAGTCTATCACACTTTTCCTATTTATTGTGAAGCATGACATAATTTTAATTATTTTTTAGTTATAATCCTTTATTTAACCTCTAAATTCAGTCACTTTTAGTGTTTTTTTTCCCCTTAAAATTCTATCTATTTCCCTAAGTCATCCCATTTATTTAGTCATTTATTAGTTTAGGCGTAATCAGCGTGATTATGCACTTTGCTTGCAGCGGCATCTCTCGCAGCACCCTTCATGAAATGGTTAAAAACTAGCCAAAACAATGTTGTGCTTCATGACACCATTTTCAATAGGGTTAAGTATACTAGATAACTGGTTTGTTATCTAGTAATCTACTGGGTTTTGTTAAGAATCTTCTACTTTTGAGGAATTTTTCCATAGTTATATATAAGAAAATATTTAGGAGATAATACACAAATGAAATAAAGCCTGTCATCTATCAGTGGCAGACCCAGAACTTGACTTTTGGGGGGGGGGAGGGGGGGGGCTAAGATTTTTCAAAGTGTTATTCTAGACCAATAAAAAATTTACAATTGCAATATTCAATTGTGAATGTCAGTGTTTTTTTTTTTTTGGGGGGGGGGAGCTTCAGCCCCCTAGAAACCCCCCTTAAATCTGCCACTGGCATGTATATATGAGAAAGATAAACTGTAAATCTTATTGGTTTTTAATGTCATCTCAAATTTGGTTGGTTTTTAAATAACACTTTTGTATATTAAAATATATATATGTTTGTAGATCCAAATTTATAAAACTGAAAAAAAAAAAAAAATCTTGTTTATAATGTACGAAATTTAGTTTGTCTTTATGAATCTCGCATTCTTTTGATGAACAGTGTTACGAGGTCTGCTTCAAAAGGTAATAAAGTGGTTATAAATGAGAACAGCTGTGTGAAATCATTATGAATTTTGTTCAACTTTGTACTAATGTTGAAGAATAAAATTTTTGTTTCATTAGTATTCAAATTTTTCGTATAATAAACATTTAAATAATCATTTTTTTGGTCTGTATATAATTAATAATACTTATATTTAAAATTGAATAACTGTTTTAATAGTGAAAAGAGTTCAAATGCATTACAGTATTGATCTGAAGCCTAGTTTGTTATATACAGGTTGATTTTGTTTTATTTGTCATTCTGTGGGTTTTTTTTTTTTCACTTTAGGATTAATTAGATAGGAAATTGTGAACCACTGAAAATATTCATGCCTAATTTGGTAGACTGTTTAATGATGGCTAGTGCACTCACCATTTATCCACCAGATGGGCTATTGTGCATAGATATTATAATAATATCCAGGGTATTCCATATTCTGGAGTAGTATTAATCAGAATTGTAAAAGTTCAAAAAATATGAAAATACTAGCTCATTGAAACTGATAATTGTGATTTTTTTTTTTTTCTTTAACCTTCCAGTGGGCGCGCTGCTTACATGAACATGAAAGATCGCACATATTTTTTCACATACACTACTTTAAAATACGTATATGTTAAAGTATCTGAATATTTTAATTATACTATAACCATTTGAAGATTAATAAGAACAATCAATTGGAACTTTTCTTCATTAAAAAAAACTGAAAGAATGAAACTGAAAGCACGAAATCAATATAAAGTAATTAAAGAAACATCGAAATTATTTGAAAATAAAATAAAGAATATAGTTGATGTTTTGTCATTTTTAATAAAAAGTTAATTAATTTTTAAAATATTTAAAATAATAAAGTTTAAAACAAAAACAAAAAAGTCATTTTAAGCAGCGAAAAAAAAAAATCAAATATAACAAAACATTACATGAACGGTCACGCGTATTTTTCAAATACAAATAGCAAATATACAGCTTCATATCATTGTCTAGAGGTTCAAAAGATAACCAAAAATAGATCAATGTATACTGAGTGAATAAATAGCCAAAGATAAGAGTTCCAAATGCTCTCTGACTTTAAGATGTACAACGGGATTCACTGCTAGTGTATCTCTCACCTATGCCCGCCCGCTGAAAGGTTAAATATTTTATGAAGAAAAATACTACAGTCAATATGATTTTTCTAAATCAAGCTTATTGTATTTAATTTAATCTATTTAAAAAAAAAAAAAAAAAACTATTGGCACCAATTGTAAATACTTGCACATCCAGTTAATTATTTTGGTTTCAGCTGCTTAAAAAGAATACATTTTAGAATAAAAGAATTATTTTGTTACTGTGTTTAATGTGTATATTTTTAATTAATGGAACTTTATTTCATGCCAAATGTAAATATTGAATGCAGTCTAGAGTTACAATTTTATCGCTACTACTTTATGATTTTTTCCCCCCTCCTTTAGTTCTTGAAGAAATGCTTCTAAGTAAGGCTGTGATTTTTTTTTTTTTTTTTTTTCTTTTCCTCAATTTTTCTTCATTGCAATATATGTATTTTTATTATGTGTTTACTATTATATCAAGAATATAAATTTATTTTTAATATTTTTTTCACTTGTTACATTTTATCCTTTACGTAATATATATATACATAAATACTTTCGCTTGTGATATATGTTTATTACCCAAGATTTACAATAACTGCCACATGATTTCACAGCTGTGTATTTTTGGGATTGTTTACTTGTTCTAGAATTGCATGAATTGCACTTATTTTGTTAATTCTGTTGGTTTACATATTTAATATTGTTAAAAAGAAAAAAAGGAAAGGCTATGTAAAAGTTAGAAAAAAATATTTTATGATATAGTTAAACATTTGCTACAGTTAAATATAAAGGGGTGTGTGTCAGAGCTTTCTTTGATAATGTGCGAGTTTCAAGTGTGATTCTTTAATGTAATTTTATTTGGAAAAAAGAAAAAAAAAAATTGTGGCTTATCTGTAGAATGGCAATTGACTAATACACTTATTTCCAAAAGTTAAGCAACACTCTGTTTTTGTTATTTTTTTCTTTTAATAATTAAACATGTATGCTGAATTTGAATGACATTTTTTTATTTTTTTTGTCATTGAATCATTGATTTTATTGATTTTAAAGTACCTTTTTAAGAAAGGAAAAAAATAAATGAGATATGATGTGAACGATGCAGTACATATAGCAGAGTTGCCAAGTTTTTTAACTTTTAAATCAGAATTGACACCAGTATTTTTAAATGGAATATGTTATATATATTTTTGACGATTAATATTACCGAAAACAGCTATAACATTTTTCCTGTTTGAAGTCTCCCACCAAAAACAGTAAATTTGGCACCTATAATATAGGAAAAAATACATATATTTTTCTGAAGTTTAAAAAAAAAATCTGTTTATGAATAACTTTCTAAAAAACACATGTAAGAATGTTATCCGCGATTGTAATGAAATGCTCGCCCTCTGGTGGGCTAAGGTGAAATTACAATTAACATGCTTTAATTCGGCTTTCATCGAGCCGCCATTGCATGCCGATGTTTAGTTTCACATATATTTATTGAATAAAAATGAATAAATCAGATAAAAAAGATAACACATACTGTTGTGTGCTCCAGTGTAACTCCAAAGGACCAAGAAATCCAGAATTAAGCTTCCATTTATTTCCAAATGACAAATTTAAAATTTCAGTTGCTTCGGCTAATGGAAGTAAAGAATTAATCAGATGATTTGAAACTAATATCTGTTCAACTTCAGTTAAACATCTACTTCCGATCGAACTTTGAATAAACTGAAATATTTTTTTCCAAAAGCAATCAATTTTCCATGATGTAATGGCGGAGAAATTATAGTACGAATATTAAGTAGAATAACAAAAAGAACAATAATAAATAAACGTGGCTATAATATTTACTAACAACAAAAGCTGAAAAAGCACCATCTATCGATCATTACAAACGCGGATAATTGGATTAGGTGTTTGTTATAAACTTAACTTTTATTCTGACAATATTCGTAATTTATACATTATATTCCTATAAAATGGCAACTACAAGGGACATTCTAAAAGTAAGTTTCGTCATTTTTTTTTTTTTTTTTTATGGAAGATGATACTCCAGGTGAAACAATCGCCATAATAAACCACACCCGTTGCTGGTTCAACGACAGGAGCATCAGCAGAGGAGGAATGACACATGTGCAGAGCTCCAAAGAAGAGAGAGTAGCAGTTCATCAGAGTACCTAAGTCTATTAGAGTACAAATCACGATGGCAGACAGACATGTGCTGACAACGTGGTCACAAATGAAAGCCTGTGCAGTTACTCAGCGTGAATGGACATGTGGACAGTGTGTCTGTCATCCATGAATACCTACAGACCATGTATGGTGAATAGGTCATGTCTCGTCAAACGGTTGATCATTGATGTTGCATGTTCAGTAAAGGAAGGCAGAGTGGGGAGATGAAGGTCGAAGTGGGTATAATTCCGCAACGTTGCTAGAGTGTAGGACATGATGTTAGCGATGCTAAGATGGATCAGGCTATGCGACGAATTTTTACATCACAGGACTGGATACTGCATTTTATCAGAATGGCTTCTTCAAACTGATTGTACGTTATGACGAATGTCTCAATGTCAGTGGCGAATATAGAAAAATAATGCAAGGTGTATAACTCATGATGTTATGGTGCATTTTTCTTTCGCAATAAAATTTCATTGTGTAAAAAAATGACAAAACTTACTTTCAGAACATCCCTCTTAATTAAAACAACTAAATAACAAAAAATGTTATGGCAAGACTAGCCAGAAAAAAATTGTGGAACATTTTAAACTTTACTACATAATATTGAGTGTTTAAAATGAAGTAGAAATTAAAAAAAATTTACTAATCTGCAAAGTTTTGGTAGAGAATGGGAGGGGGTGTTGAATAACCAAAACTCCTCTTGATTATGTCTTTGTGTTAAGAATGCATTACTGGTAGATGCAGATGCTTTTAAAAATTAAAATTCTTTTTCCATTATTTATTTATATTTGTATGTAAACAATTTATGAAAAATCTGTCTATGTTCATAGTTTACCTATTAAAAACATTTTTAGAAAAAATATAAGAAAAAAAATGCCAGTTGAAATTTAGTAAACAATGGAAGGCATATGTATTTTTGTCTAAGTAATCTTCGTACCATGCATTCTCAGTAACATCTTTTATTTAGTTTTCTTTTCTAAAATCATCCATATAATCTTTAACATTGACTTGTGAAGAACAAATACTGATAAATACAAGTTAATACTTTTTGTATTATCTTTATATTTTGAACACTTTCTCTTCTGGCCTGTAGCATCTTCAGAACTTCTGTTGTTTGTAGGATTTGATCTTTATTGTTTTGGTGCAACAACTAATGCCACCTGGCATCTAGTTATGTAGCTCCTGCTTATTGGCTAATATTTCCACAGCTTCGTGATTAAATCATAATTGGGATTTTTTGTAATTTTCCAAAGGGCATAGTTGGGATGTTTTAAAGCCACAAAAGAGATCAAATCCTATGAGTGACAACAGTACAGCCTGTGAGCACTTTTGCACACAGGTGTGGAGCAGGAATACTCAAGATGGTAAAGAAATTTTAAAAGGTATTAAATTTAGTAGCATTCGTATATATGAATATATATATATATATATTTTTTTTTTAAATAAACATTTAAAAAGAAAAAAGGGTGTTAATATTTATTTACTAATTATTCCAAATATCAAATTAATATAAAGTGCAGTTTATAATTTTATATAATTCTCAATTTCAACTTTACTTTTTTTAAACAATATGCATGAAACAAGAAAAGCCATAAAAAACAAGCTTTTGCTTAACTTTTGGCAACCAGTGTATTTTCATCAGTTTTGTTTTCTATTCTCACCCCTTTCCCAAAACATTTTAAAGAGTGATTAACCATCCAATCTGATTTGTTTTGAACAGAAAATTCATTTTCATATTGAACTTGTAAAATATACGCTTGCTGTTTTGTGTCTGATTTTATAGATAAAGAAAAATGTATAGGTGGAGATGAAAATTGTTCAAAACTATAATTTCTTGTATGAATTTATGTATTGATGTTACAAAATATTGTTTGCTTCTAGTTTTATTAAAATGCAAAGTTTATCTGTTAAAATTTGTCATTTATTTATTTTATTTTGTTTTGTTTTTTAAATATTTATTGTAACATTACATGTACAACTGGTCTTCACAACTTTACTTATTTACTATGTAGTTTGCGTTTTAGCAATTATTTTCAAAACAATACTGCTGGCCGTATTCTGAGTACTAAATTTTAAATTTCATAGAGAAAAACAGAATGAAGTTGAACCCAGGGGCGGACTGGGTCCTCTGGAAAGGTGCATACCTTGGATTTTCGGAGAGTGCAAGTCATCCAATTATTAGTTATATATAGCGAAAAATGAATGGTTCAGCCGTTTTCAAATAAGTAATAATATCTTAATAATCTGCTAAATTTGCGTGTTTATTTTCTTCGCATTCCTTTATTCTTTGAGCTATCGGTTCCAAATTTTGCACACACACTATTTATCAGAGGGAGAGGGGGAGCATAATGACGTATTTTTAATTATTAAATTTTAATTAGATTCGTTTAAATTATTTTTTAACACTTTTAACATTAGCTCAATGGGAAAAGTTTATTCTTTTTACTTACTTATACATTGTATAAAGAAGTATTGTAATTCCGATTTGTGGAATGAATTTGATATCTCGCATGGCTCAAAAATGAATCTCCGTAGAATGTTGCAAATGTATATGTGTGACTGCAATGAGGTCTATTGGTACACCTGCAAGTTTTGTCTTAATACAAGCTCTCGTTTTAGAGATATCAGCGACTTTACACGATTTTTCATGACGTCTGTATGTGTGTGTGCGTTTGTATGTATGTATCTCGTATAACTCAAAAACAGTTGGACGTAGAACGTTATAAATTAGTATATAAGTTTGTTATAACATCTAGTTGTGCACCTCCCTTTTTGGTCTTTCTGTGACTTTTCGTTTTGGAGATATTCAAGAAAATTATATTCATAATGGCCAAATATATACGAAGGTTTTGGCCATTATATAATGACCTACCATCACAGAGATTTCCAAATAAGCTAATGATAGAACCCGTAATGATATTATTATGAAAGTTGTCGCCGTTTTTGCACATAGAAAGTAATTTGTAAAGACATAAGCAGGTTCTAGTCGATGAATGAATTTTATTTAATGAATTTTCATCTTGTAAATATAGCCCATAATGATGTTTTTATGAAAATTGCCGATATTTTTGCGTGTAGAAATTAATTCTTAAAGGCATAAACAGGTTCTAGTCGATGAATGCATTTTAAAGAATATTCGGCACGTATAAAGAGCACATAAAGATATTGTTATGAAAGTTGCCGACATTTTTTAGTGTAGAAAGTAATTCTTAATATATGAGCAGGTTCAAGTCGACAAACGCACTTTATTTTGTTTTAATCTTGTTTGTCATTTAAAGAAGTTTCGAAGAATTTACTTCAGCGCTATAAACCAATGAATCTTTCCGAAAAATTCCAGAATTCTGTTCTTATTGAAGTTAGTTTCCAAACTTTGGCAACCCTAAACTACAAACTTTCGCCAAATTCGACACAAAATCATCAAAATAGATGCCAAGACCAAATTAACGTTGGCTACAAACTTGGTGACTTGGCAAGATTAGCGATCAAATTTGGTAGCAAATATTGTTTCAGGATAGCCAGAATTAGTAAATCCTTTCTCAATTTTAGCTGAATTACAGGGTGGCTAGCATTTAAACCTTTTCAAATTTTCTGACTTTTTCCTGACTTTTTTTTAGATTTTCCTCAATTTTCCCCTGACTCTCACGTTTATTTTTGATGAAGATTTCACGACACGAGCAAAAAATTTAGTGATTTAAAATATCATTAATAATTTAATGATTTAATATAGCTTATTTTCACAAAATTTGTTAAAATTCCCTGACTTTAAAGGAAATTCCTTGACTATTCCCTCACTTTTCCAGATTTTTCTAAATTCCCTGACTTTTCCTTGATTCTTTGATTTTCCCTGACTGCTAGCCACCCTGAATTAATTGTTTCGTGGCAAAGTGAACAAAAGTACGCCATCTATACTCGAAGGACTTTCATTAAGTTAAGCTATGTATTTGTCAATAAAAAATTCAGTAATAAGCCATTCCTGAAAAAATTAGTATATTTGTTTGGCGGTATATATAATCCTATTATCATGACTTTTGTGGTTAAAATAGCAGTTTTTCAGTTTTTTTTTTTTTTTTTTTTTTTTTTTTTTTTGTGGGGGAGGGACTAGAACCTGTCTGTTTATTTATGAATCAGTTACCTCACACAAAACTGTCAATGTTTTCATAACAATATGCATATTCCAGTGGGTGTATAAGGAAATCTTATGGTGTCCACATGAGATTTTTTGGTTTTGTATAGTTTCTTACTTTCACATGAAATTGTGGCAATGGTATAGAATATAAAATAATTGACAATAATGCGTGACTTTAATTTATTTACTTACGTACAGTCGGTAACAAAAGTGTCCGAACACTAGCAAAAATTCCTATGTAAAAAAATGTACATTTCACACGGTTTTGTTAAATAAATCCTTGTCAAATCCTGTTCTTAGTCAGTCTAAGAACATGATTCGATGAGGATTTATTTAACAAAACCCTATGAAGTGTACTTTTTTTACATAAGAATTTTTGCTAGTGTTCAAACACTTTAGTTACCGACTGTAATATTAGAATTACATACACACTATTATCAATTGCAATGTTACTTATACTCAAGCCTCAAAATAGTAAGAGTCTCTTCATTTTTGAACTTTAGTGACAGAGTTTGCTTATTAAATCATTATCGATTGCTGCAATTTTTTTCCCTTTCAATTTGCATCACAAGAACGGTCTTAAGCGTTGACTGAGATAATATTAATCTTAGCCTGGTTTTAATAAAACTGAGGATAGAACAAGCCCTATCACTGCAACTTGTGCAAAGGGGATGGATAAAAAATATTTATACACTTTATAAAGTTTTCTGTATCAGACCGATTACACGTTGCAGTCAAATATAACCTTATACACAGATTTTGTATTCTTTTCCCAGTTTATAGGAGCTTCTTTCCCCATCTTTAGACTCTTCAGTGATAGAATCTACTTCTGGTTGTATTTCATAATGTTCAGATATTGATGTTTTTCTTGGGTCAAACATCAACTAGAGAGATTAACTTCTCTTTGACTTTTACTTTGTCAATATCTCTAATCACCGAGTAAACTTTACCAAGGGAAGTCTTTGATATTCCATCTTTCTTCAACAAGGAAAATCTGCATGGATCGAAACACGCAAGGTCTAAATACAAGTTCTTTTGATCAGAAAATCTCATGTTCATGCTCTGATTTATTTCATTCATGATTCTAAAATACTCTGACCCTAAACTTCACCTCTGCATTTGACTTAATCAAGGTAACCTCTGATGAATCACCGTGTATTATTTTTCCTCAAATAGTTCTTTTCCGAGGAAGCTCCGATTTTAGGCACAACCTTTTTGCATCTAGGGGAAGATCTGTCGTGATTTTCTCTTTAATGGCTGCATTCATGTGTGAAACAAACTCTCTTGCAGCCTTTAACACTTTACCAAACTCATTTCTATTTTCTTTTAAAGCCTTCAGGATTCTAGCAAAAAATGACCAAGCTTGTATAAAGTCCAAGTTTTATGTTTGTAAATAGTTTAATAAAAGTGTTGTTGATCTAAAGATTCGTAAAATGTCATAGAAACTAAATTATTTCAAATGAGAAAAACTTAGAAAGAAAACTATTAACTTGATTTCTTGTCTTCGAATTGAATTCGTTAGAATTGCTTATACATTGCTGGGCAAAACTTTGGCGACCACTTGAATCTTGGTGCATATTATTAATAAAAAGCTATGCTATGCATTATAAAATGATAAAACAATAATATGATATATGAAATTTCCATATTATAGTAAAAACAATAAAGATTATGATGAAAAACGTGAAAATGAGGTGTTAAAAACTTTGGCTACCAAAAAGAGTTTTTGAAATATTTTATATGAAGGCTCCATTACCCATTGTAACCACTGAGCTGAAGAACAACTGGAGGAAATGCTGGACCGTTTTTCTCGTGCTGTTTTTGGAAGTTTGTCTTCCGAGCGTTGCACAGCAGAAAGCATTTGATACCTTTATATTTTAAAGTAAAATTGTGTAAAGGTTACCTGTTCGAACAATCATATGCTAAAAATGATATTACAATTTTAATTTTTTAAAAGGTATAATAGTAATAGACCACCCAACAAATGTTGCCTGCCGTGCAAGGTATGACTTTGTACGGCAAACGATTGCAGAAAAACTGGCACGCACGAACACTGCGTTAAGGTATTAGAACCAATTTGCTCCAGTTGTTCTTCAGCTCAGTGGTTGTAACAGAGCACTTTTTTAGCTTACAGGTACAGTCGATAACAAAAGTCTCCGAACACTAGCAAAAATTCCTATGTAAAAAAAGTACACTTAATGCAGTTTTGTTAAATAAATCCTTATCGAATCCTGTTCTTAGTCAGTCTAAAAACAGGATTCAACAAGGATTTATTTAACAAAACTGCATTAAGTGTACTTTTTTACATAGGAATTTTTGCTAGTGTTCGGAGACTTTTGTTACCGACTGTAGTTCAATAAGCGTGTAGTAACTTAAAGACGTCAACGATGATCACTGAAGAGAAACGTGCCGAAATCATCAGGTTGTAAGGCCACCTTAAAACTTTCAGAAAAACAGCCATCCAAGTAAGTGTTTCTAAGAGTACAGTCATCAAGGTATACTCAAGAATAGGAATTGAAAAACAGGGAAGAAGATCGGACATCCTAAAGATTTGCCTGTCTGTGATAAAAGTAAAATATAGTGACCATATTAGAGAACCTTCATAATATATTAGCATTAATAACTATTATAATTACCCAGTTACAGAGGTATTGTTTATGCTAAATGAATGAGAACTTAAATGGCAATAATTATGATACATAATTTTCATTCTACCATTTTTCAAAATATGAACTGTCCTCGAATTTCGAGGGTATATGGTCACCATAAAGTAGAATTAAGAGAACGACACGTCAATTAATAGAGCACGATGAACTAGTCAACAGCGGTATCATCTAAAATAATAAAAGATGTCTGTCTGTCTGAGCATCTATACGTTCAGCCCCTACTGAACGCAGAAGTATAAAATTTGGCATACGGGTGCTCAGAAGCCTTCCCGAGTTGATAGTGAAAACAGAATTTAAAAAATTTAATTAGTTCCGGAGATATTAATTAAAATGTAGAGCCATGTCGATCGAAAAATGATCAAAAAAGAAACATTCTATCAGCTGACGATTTTCTAAGCTCTCTCGTTCGGAAACAAAACACATGCGAGACAATTGTCTGCGATAATAAAAGGAAATAAATGTAACCAATTAAGATATCACATGTTTTGTAGTGGGGATAAAAATTGCAATTTTCAAACTTTTTCAAATTTTCATTCATACTACATTTAAATTAATATTTGGCCTAGACAGCATACTATAAAGCTACTGTTCAATTTTCATGAAAATATATGAATAAATAAAAAAATGACGTATTTATTGGGAAAAGATTAAATTTTCTTTTATACTTTGCAGTATTTTAAATTGGGGAGAGCGAAGGGGCAAAGATGTAGAAAAGGATCGAGAGTTTCGGAGAAAACAACGGAATACCCAGAACACCTTTATTCTTTAATATTTTGCAGAGATTCGAATTTCTGCTCACATATCATACTAAGGATTTTTAACGTTATATAATCCGGAATTATGCAAGTTTCGGAGAAAACCAGGGATAAGTCGGATTACTGAGAGAAATTTCGGAGAATTTAAAAAAAAAAAAAAAAAAAAATTACATTTAATTGCAAATAAAATTTTATTCTAATACATGTATTTCAAATTCTAATTATGATTAAATGTTTTTTTTTTTTAATATGTCATTCGATACACATTTTAAAGTACTTTTATATTATTGAAAATGGAATTAAAGATTTCACCCGATTTACACGTTTTGAGGTTTCCTGATTAGGTTTTCTTTTGTATCTCAGCTACTAATTAAAACAATTTCATAAGTAATACATCATTAGAAAGCTTTTTTGATTTGGAATCTAACAGTAGATTACAGAAATTTCTACCGCCAGATGGCGCTGTAATATTTCAATTTCTATTTATGATTAAATTATTTTTAATACATAATTCGAAAGATATTTTAAAGTTCTTTTAAATTATTGAAAGTTTTCACTAGATTTACACATTTTGAGGTCTCCTGAATCACTTTTCTTTTATTTCTCAGTTATTAATTAAAAAAATTTCATAAGTAATACATCATTTGAAAGCTTCGTTGAGTTGATACACATTTTAAAGTACTTTTACATTATCAAAAATGGATTTCGAGATTTCACCCGATTTACACGTTTTGAGGTGTCCTGATTAGGTTTACTTTTGTATGTCAGCTACTAATTAAAATAATTTCATAAGTAAGACATCATTAGAAAGCTTTTTTGATTTGGAATCGAACAGTGGAATACAGAAATTTCTACCGCCAGATGGTGCTGTAATATTTTTAAATTTCAATATTTCAAATTCTAATTATGATTAAATTATTTCTAATACATCATTCGAAAGATATTTTAAACTTCTTTTATATTATCGAAAGTGGAATTCGAGATGTCACCTGATTTACAATTTTAAGGTGTCCTGATCAGGTTTTCTTTTGCATCTCAGCTAATTGAGTAAGACCGTTCAAAATTGGTATATGTAAGTTAATTAGGAGGGGCTGGAAGGGTGGGGAAGGAATAGGCGCACAGCGCGCATGGGTTTGGGCCCCGGTGCGAGTTTTTACCCGATGATAAAAGATTTTTTTTAAATTTTATTTTCTTAATAATAAAAATTTGAATTGAGAAGGAATATGCGTGTACAGCGCACGTACATCCTCAAACGTGCGCGCACATGCATCTGCGCTGCCGAAGGCAGTGGGGTCCCGGTGTGAGTTTTTACCCGATGCTAAATGATATATTTTTTAATTCCTTTTCTTAAGAATGAAAGTTTGTGAGTAATAACATGGAATTTTGAGAAATCATAAGGATGGTGAGGGAATACATGCGCGCAGCGCACGGGTCTACGCTGCCGAAGGCAGTGGGGACCCGGTCGACATTTTTCCCGATCAGAATTTTTTTTTCTCTTTTTATCACATGATAAAAGTTAATGCAATTTTGAGAATTCATTAATTATTGTGATTCATTTAAAAATAGTGACCAGCGAAGCGGGCGTAGCCTGCTAGTAATGAATAAAAGTGTCATAGCCTCCCGCCTAACTATTTATTGAACGCTAGCTAAACAAAACTTTACCTACTAAAGAATCAAGAAAGGCAATGTTTTGATTTTAGGTGTCATCTTCAGCTTTGGTAATCTCTTGATAAAGATAGTTGAAGGCAAATATAACAGCCTAAAATAGTTTGAAGACCGATGTACCACCTATATTCAGTGGCGTCATGGACAATTTGATCAGAACAAATGGATTTTGCAACAAGACAATACGAGTATCCATACTGTAAAAAAAAGGACTAGATTACTTGAAGTCCTATAACATGGCTATCTTAGATTGGTTCGCATGCATCTCCGATCTGCACATCATCGAGAATGTGTAGAAACTAATAGAGGATGAGATTGATTACTGAAATAAACAATACGGTAACCAGAAAAAACTGATTTGTGCTCAGTAAGAAAACCATAAAAAAAAAATATATATATATATATATAAATCAATTCTTGGACATTTGCTAAAGGTCGTTGTTAAAAGGGCAAAAATTCAATAACTACCTCACCTTTTAGTGTTTTTTACTTGTTATACCTGTATGATTAATGAGTAATCGGCAAAGTATTGGCTACTCATTTTTATGTATTTTCTGTAAAATGTTTTAATCTGGAAACATTTTACAGTTTTTAATATTTATTCTTGTTGCATGTTCAAGTGAGGATGGGAAACATTGATTTGTAGTTTTACAGAATCAGGTGGTCACGAACGTTTTGTCCAGAAGTGTAACATTCAAAGCTACAACTCAAGAAAACTCCTTTGGTGGGCTGGGTCTGATTCATTTGTGTCTTTGAACCAATAAGTTGTAGAGCCATAGATTTTGGTAGTACCATCACTTCTCGCCTTCCACCTAGTAACTTTTATCGCAGTTACGTGAACCTTTAGTTCTTTTCCAGGTACACAGACAATTTTCTGTTCGCACAAGGTGTATGGTGTATGGCCAGGGCGCATTGGGCTATCGTTCATCTTCTTCTAAGGTACAGAAATTTCCTTTAGTAAAAAGTCAAAAATTTTCATGACTATCGCCCATAAGGGCGTACCAGCCTGTTGTTTAAGAAGGCGCACCGGCCCGAGGGCCGTCAGGCCTGCGGCTCAGTCCGCCCCTGTATCTTTATATGTGTATAAAGTTTCTCTTATAGGAAAAATTTTAGGTTTCTACTTCTACAGGTCACTTTTATGTTTTCTGATCACATTACCTCCCAAAAATGCATATAATACGTGTAATAGTGGGCAATGGAAGTCGTGTGGTTGTTTCACACCAGATTTTTTTTTAATTTAAGGCGTCGATTTTCAGCACTTTTTATTGCGTCATCCTATTTTACAGAGAGCAATGTAATTCGGCAGAAATTATTGATATAATAACCTCATTATTATTACATTATGAATACAAATCAAAGCTGTGTATCATGAGACCTGATTCGTTTTTGTTTTTTCCCTGGCTTTAACGGGAAAAAAAAAAAGTCAGGGAGATAAAGATGTTAGATAAAGATTCGTATTTCAGATAGATCAAAATTAAAGTAATAAAAAAAAAAAAAACTTAGTATCTTGATATTATTAAATAAAATCTTTACACATGGTTGAATTTCATTTTTTTTTTCCACTTAATTGTTATTAATTATATATATATATGTAAATGGACACATCTTGGACGTGAAATTTGGGGTGAGTAGTGAGAGACAAAAATGATAAGGTCATAATTAGTCCCAAGTTGTTTATTAAAATTTCTATAATGGGACGCGTCACAGATGGATTACATAATTAATTTGATAGTATGTACAATGATAAAAAGTTATATTTCTGGATCACATTTCGTTTATTAAAAACTACAGCTCTTCATCCACCAACCTCCAGACATTGTCTCTAGAGATGTGCTCCTTCTCCCAAGAGCTGGGTTGCCATTCTTATTTGTGGCGGCGCAGGTTTGCCATATTTGGCGCACCTTACACACCCCACCTAAACATAAAATTAGCCTACAGTGGCTGATTTTATCACTTTTAAAAACAAAACACACACATATATATAAATGCGGTTACAAAACATATACTTTCAAAATACTATTCAAATGCACTATATATATATATAAATGCTATTACAAAACATATACTGTCAAAATATTATTCAATACATTATAATTTTAATTTGATTATATATATATATGTAATATATAAAAAAATAATAATAATAATGCAAGTAAACTATTATTCCAGCCTTGACAGAGCGTCTGCACCTCTGTGCTGGACACCTGGTCTATGAGTGATGGAATGATTCCATCTTTGAAGAGCTATAACCCAATGGGTTAACTTGGGACTCTTAGGAGTAGTCTGATTTAAGTACTTAAGTGGATTATGATCAGAAATGATCTCTACCTTAGCCCCATAAATCCACTTATCAAATTTGTTCAGTCCGAATAAAACTGCCCATGCTTCTTTTTCAATGCTTGCCCAATTTTTCTGCGTCGTATTGAATTTTTGGCTTGTGAACGCTATTGGGCGATAAGATCCATCAGCATCTTGTTGGGTTAAACAACATCCTACACCATGACTTATCTTATGACTTATCAAGGAGGGCAGCCCTCAGCAGGACACTGAGAGCTAGGGCACATCGACCAGAGGTCTATTGTACCCAATCCTACACCATAGTCAGATTCATCGCGATGAACTTGGAATGGCAAGTTGGCATCAGGGGTAGCCAGGCTAGTTACCTCACATAATAATTCTTTTAGTTTATCAAAAGATTTTTGTTCGGCCTCACCCCAACTGACTATGTTTGATTTATTTTTCTTGGTTAGCTCCGTGAGAGAAGATATTTCTGCATAATTTGATATATAAGTGCAATAGAAACCCATCAGTCCCAAAACAGACCTGACATCCTTTTTAGTGACCGGCTTAGCTAACTTTCTAATAGCTGATATCTTATCTTCTTCAGGACCATGCTTACCTCCCCCTATCACGTAACCCAAATATTTTATTTTCCGTGACGCAAAAGAACATTTATCCAATCTCACCGAGAAACCTAATTTATATAACTCTGTTAGAATCAACTCTAAATGGGCCAAATGTTCTTCAAAAGACCTAGAGAAGATGACAACATCATCCATGTATGCATGTGCATAATCTGAATGAGCTTTTAAGATACGGTTCATATCTCGTTGAAAAGTACCCGATGCCCCTGCTAGACCAAAAGGCATTGTCTTCCACTGGTACGCGGCATTGTGAGTGATAAATGCTGTTAATGGTTTACTTTTCTTATCCATTTTAATTTGCCAGTACCCCTTTAAAAGATCTAAATTGGTTAACCAATGGGCTGATCCTGCAGTGAAAATTAACTCTTGCATATCTTTCATGGGAAAAAACAGATCTTTAGTTACCGCATTTAAAGCCCTGAAATCGATACATTCTTACGGAAGAATCTTTTTTCGCAATGAAACAATTGGATGAACTATTTCAGATTCTGATGGTTCTATTAAATCTAGATCTAACAATCCTTGAACCTGACGTTCAACGTCCTTTCTATATGCAATGGGAACACTGTAACAATGGGGTTTTTTCCGAATTGCATTTGGTAATAATTCAATTTTATGAGTGCCCACCGAGGTTGGTTGAACAGGTTTAGTAAAGATATGTTTAAATTTTACAATTAAATTTCTAAGAGTTTTTCACTCAGAAGCATTTAAATGTTCAACTTTAAGACTATCAAGAGTTTCAAAGAATTTAGATTCCTTGGTAGCGGTAGGTAAAGTTTCAACATGACCGAATTCTTTCCTCAAAAATAACATTTACATAATTTGAACTAGCTATATAATGATAATAATAACAGGAGACTTGGCATTGGAATATTAAAACCCGAATAAACTACTACGTCAGAAACGCCAAAGAAAAATATTGGAAATGCATACAGCTGTTTCAGTAGCCTTTAGCGTACCGTCTTCAGTGCAAAAAGGATTCTGAAACTGGAGAAGCGCTCGTATATATAGGAGAGAGGCTGAATTTAGTTCAACCAATAGGATTACGGGAAAGGTGGGGAGAGTGGCCAATAGGAATTTACGAAAGTTAGCTGTGTAAACAGTAGAAAAATTAAGAAAATGTGGACTGAATATAAAATTTATTATTTCTTTAAACTGAATATTTCTTTACACTCCAATTTACTTAAAATGAATATTCACGGTTGATGAATTCATGAATAAATATTTCTAAAGCTATATAATCTTTTAATTTATTTTGATGAATATGTTTGGTCACATCATCTGGCAATTTCACTATAAAAGAATGAGGATTACGTTTTTCAACAATAGTTACAGGACCCTGCCATCTGGCAAATAATTTATTTGTCGAATCGGGTATTAAAACTGTCACCTGATCCCCAACTTTGAATACTTTGTTAGACGATCTCAAATTGTGGTAGTAAGCTGTTTTTTCCTGTTGTACTGCCGAAACAAGTTTGGCTTGCTCCGCAGCTTTCTCAAGTTTTAATTTTAAATCTTCTAAATATTTGGCAACAGGAGTAGTACCTAACTATATTATGTCTTCCGGTCCAAGTAGATTTTAAGATTGACAAAGGACCTTGTGGTTGCCTACCATACAATAACTGAAATGGAGACACACCCGTAGTTGAATGGGGTATTTCTCTGTACGCCTACAACACATAAGGAGTTTGCAAATGCCACCTTCTACCTTCTTCCCTTATTACATTATGTAACATGTTTTTCAGTGTTCTATTGAATCTCTCCACCAATCCGTTCGATTGTGGACATCCTGGGGTAGAGAATCTTGGACTGCTCCCTATACGTTTCTCGAACTCTTTAGTCAGTTCAGCTATGAAGTTTGGCCCGTTATCAGACGCGATAACATTCGGTATTCCGGTCCTCGAAAAAATGCTTAGCAACGCCTCACAAGTTGTTTTTGCATTTAGACTAGTCAATGGTATGGCTTTGCCCCATCTAGTATGTTGGTCGACCATACACAATATATATTTATGTCTCTTCGAACTTGGGGGATCAGTCGGACCTATCACATCTATATTTACTACCTGAAATGGTAATTCTGGTCTCATCACCGTCACCAGCATGATTGGCATTTGGCCATTCGTTCTGACTGCTTGAGTGAGTTGTAGAGATGTGAGTGGGGAAAAAACCCGGGTTTAAACCAGGGAATAAACCCGGTTTTTTGGGAAGGAAATTTTGAAAGTTTCCAAAACAAGGGAATTTTGAAAGTTTTCAAAAGTTACAAATTTAGCTTTTTTTCTTTTTCTTTTTTTTTTTTTTTTTTCTGAGATCAAAATGTTATCTCACATTTAGATGTTTTTTTTATGATCTTTCAATTTTTAAATAGTGCTTTTAACGTCTATAAATTTAAAAAATGCAAGTTTCAAATTTCATTAATTAACAGACTTATTTTCTGTTATTGCAGTATATTTATATCTTAGTTCTGACTGTATACACACTGAGTTCAATATAACTCTTCTTCTTCTTCTTTTTTTTTTTTTTTTTCTTTTTATAGCAATCGGAGTTTATTATGTTTCAGTGGGATATCTTTGACATTTTATTTCAAAAATAAAACAAAAATGCTTCAAAATATTCTGTATTTACTAAAACAATCAATAATATTTCAATGGGAAATATTATTTCAATTAAAATTTCAACAATACTAATATGCAAAAAATAAAGAAAGAAGGAAATAACAGCCAAATTATTAATTATTAGCTATTGAATATTTTATGTATTGATTTAATGCATTAAAAAATTATTGCTCTAATTCCTAATAACCGAAAAACTCATGTTCGATTTTGTTGCCCTTGTTCTTTACTGTAACTGATTATAACGAAATTTCATAAACTACTGTGAAATTTTGTTCGATGAATTATACAGTCATAAACAGCTAAATCATGAAAATCTTTTCTCGATCAAACCGCAAAGAATCAAGAGGGTAGCCGTTTTGATTTAGTGTTGCGCAAGCGTACTGGGAAGGTTTAAGACCCGACGCGAGGAAGCATTCTTTCGAATGGATTACGGTTTTAGGAACGCATGCGTAGTAACAGTAACGAAATGAAAACCGAGAAGTGAGATCTATTCATTCATTCATTCGAAATTCGTTTGATTACTGGAGTGGAGATTTACTTTATCAATATTAGTATTTTCTTCGGCTATTTTTATTATAGTTCCTGTTCCTATAATTAAAAAATAAGATACTCCAGTTTCTGTTATTAGATAAGTGAATAATTAACTATTCTTTATTAATATTTCCTGTAATTAATAATATTCTATCATTAAATTTATTAATTTCAGTAAAGACTACGACATTGTCATATTGTCAAAAATAAATTAATTCAAACAGCAGCGCGTCATCTTAGATATGATTATTCTAACATTTAATTATCTGATTTCTATTTATTTCGAAATCAATTACTTAACAGTATATAGTATGGGTATTAAAAAATAATTTTGAATACGGTAAAAGTTGATGCTTTTTTTTTTTTTTTTTGTCTTCAAGTGTACAAACTGTTTTTCCTTCTATTACTAATTTTCTTTCTTCCGCTATGCCAATTATTAGTCTTTTTGTAATTTGTCTTGATGTAATTTAATCTAACATAAGTAAAAATTTTAAGCTTCAATATAAAAAGAAAAATCTCGTGAATTTTGAAAGAAATTGTATTTTGGAAAATTTTAATTAAGATTTACATTTATTAGGCGATTCAAAGCACTATCCGCGATTGTAATGAAATGCTCGCCCTCTGGTGGGCTAAGGTGAAATTATCCCACCACTGATAGCTTTCACGCTGAAACAATGATAGAACAACAAGAAAGAACAATAATAAATACACGTGGCTATTATAATTTACTAACAACTGCAGCTGAAAACCGCCATCTATCAATCATTACAAACGCGGATAGAAATTTAATATCTTGTGTGAAGCCATTTTGTAATTCGTTTGCATGTAAGTGGAGAATGTAAATATTTTAATGCATTAAAAAGTTATAAGAAATAATAAAATTCTGAATTTATCAATTAGTTAAAAATTAAATAAATAAATTGGGGTGCTTCATATGTTCTAAAGGTTACTCACGAAATGTCACGTCATGAGTCAATGGGAAATATTTCTGTGATAAAAATAATAATTTCGAGGAAAAAATTTAATTTTGTCAAACTAATATAATTTTTTTATGGTTCATTGTTGATTTTCGCGTTTTTGCATTCTTCTGTAGGTATTCATTACAAGAAAGTACTTTTAAAAATTTTTATCTTCTGGTTGCCAATGAATTTACACGTTTCGAGAAGTCTAAAGAACGTTTTGACCATTTTTAGAAATTATCCATCTGCTTGAGTGTGAAAAAAAAAAAATCCAACGAATTTAGCGCGAAAAATAATGCACAGAATTTCCTAAAAAGTTTTACATACTTGCACCTTGATATAAATGAGTGCTTATTCGCATTTTGTACACATCAGTATACAAATGCCACTGTCGTCCCGTTTTAGAACATAAGGATATAATAAATACTTTCCAGTATATGATAAATTTTTCTATAAATGTACGAAATAACAGTAAGGAATATTGTGAAACTAAAAAACAATTTTCTGTAATAGTAATAGTCAACTAGGATAAAATTCTTGAATGTTTGAGAAGATGACTCGAGAAGGATTTATTTAACAAAGCAGTATAAAAAGTACTTATATATATATATATAAGTACGTACGGTCGAAAACATAGGATAAAGGGCAAATTTTGTGCAACAACTCACCCATAGGCCAAGATAAAACATAAGAAAATTTAATCCCTTTTATCAAAATGCTCGAAACTTAATTAGTGGGCAAAAAAGTGTAGTACAGTGCTAGATTGTTTGATTCGAGACAAGAAGGTATTCAGTTCAATCCCTGTCTCGGCCGATTTTTTTTTTTTTTTTTTAATCCTTACGTGTAGGGACTAATCCCTACAGATTGTAACGCGACATTAAATCGATATATCCTTATATCGGTATTTAAGAAGAACGATATATCGATTTAAGAAATGTCAACATCGCCCAGCACTAGTAATTACCCTTACCTTCCTTAGCATGCTTCCAAGCTACTGCTAAATCGGTACACTGCTCTTGCTCAGAACGAAAAGTATCATCTACAGTCGGCTGCAAAATTATTCGAGCACTAGCAATAATCCTTTCCAAAAAAAAGTACACTTAATACAGCTTTGTTAAATAAATCCTTGTCGAGTCATGTTCTTAATCAGTCTAAGAACATGATTCGACAAGGATTTACTTAGCAAAACAGTCTTAAGTGTACTTTTTAAATATAGGAATTATTGGCTAGTGCTCGAATAATTTTGCAGCCGACTGTACCATACTTCCCTTATATGGCTCCTCACCATCCTTAGCATTTGCCGTTCCCATTTCATTTCCACATGAAGAAATTTCCCTTTGAGATTCCTCAAAAATAAAATTGTCCCGTGCTTCTTTTGACAGTGTCCCAGATGAAACTTCCGTCATTCCATCTAAATTTCCTGAGTCACCCCTCAGGTCCTGAGAGTTCTGAGCCAGTGAAATTCCTTCACTCCGGGCTCCTCCTAATATGTTCAAGACATCCGGTGGAAGTAACACGTCTTCCACCAAAACATCTGCCAAAGCACACAACACTTGCTGATGCACCACATTAACCTGGCCACCAGTAGCAAGACCTAACGGAATGTAAACTAATGGATATTTCACCGCCGGACCAAAAATACCCTTCAAGAAAATTGTAGAAGCACCTTCGACCGAAATTCCCGGAACTAGTTCTTTTTTGACAACCGTAATTTCTGTTCCCGAATCCACTAATGCGTCAACTAATTTACCATCTACACTGATAGATGTCTTTTTTAGTTTGCATAATTTATCCTCAATAGCTCGCCTAGGGATGACCTACCCTAGTAAGTCTACCCTGGCCGATACAGTTTATTCCTTTGAGTCTGTACCCTCTGCAGAAACTTTGTTAATGTTAAGCCTCCTAGTATCTGACCCTTTATTTTTTGGACAATCCCGTCTGAAATGTTTGTCGGACCCACATGCGAAGCACGTTGGTTTTTTAATTTCTGTGAGCTTTGATTTTTCAAAATTTTTCTTGGGGAAAAAATTGTTAAAATCGGACCATTTTCAATAACTGCGGTTTACCCAAATTAGAATGATACCCCTTTGTATCAAAATCCATCCCTTTGGCTCTTACTGACCCATCATAGGACTTACCCTTAGATGCATAAAATACATCACAATGCTTACCTAAATCCTTTGGCTTGAAATAATCTTCTCCTTGAAGAACTCCTATGTGGATTGCAGTTTTTGCATCTAATGTTTGAAACATTTTATCCGATACAATGAGCTGATTCAGCGACTCAAAATCACTTACCTTCCTGGCCTTGCAGTAATACAGCCACATTGAGGTTAACCTAAACGCGAATTGAGAAAAATTCTCGTCAGGATTACGTTTTGCCCTACGAAATTTTTCTAAACATAATTTTGGAGAAGCTTCATACCGTCAGGCTGGGGTCCGAAGCGGGTGTAGCGCTGCACCGGGACTGGGCGAGGCTGTCGCAGCGATGCATTCGGCTCGGCCCGGAACAGCGTCGGGGCCTTCCCGTGGAATGCCTCAGCTGTGCAGTGGACCTCCTCCTCGTGGGAGGACCGACCGTTTCATCGGGCGACTAACGGCCAACTCAGAACTGGCACGGACTCGGGGAATCAGACTGTCTAATTAAAACAAAGCATTGCGATGGCCGGTGTTCGGTGTTGACGCAATGTGATTTCTGCCCAGTGCTCTGAATGTCAAAGTGAAGAAATTCACCCAAGCGCGGGTAAACGGCGGGATAACTATGACTCTCTACTTGCCTTTTGAGATGTTCTGGTTACAGGTTGTTGGCGAATTGCTACCTCTCCGTGGTCTCGCTAGATATATCTCCTGGGACTTGTCCCAGGGGTGAACTAAATGCAATTAAGCCTTCAACCAGCCGACTTCAGGGTTGGTAGCCCCGTAGTTGGTGATTCTATTTTACCTCTAATAATAGCAGGATACTTGGCGTTGGAATATTAAAACAGGAATAAACTACTACGTCAGAAATGCCAAAGAAAAATTATTGAGGTGCATACAGCTGTTTCGGTAGCCTAAAGCGTACCGTCATCAGTGCAAAAAGATGACGGTACGCTTTAGGCTACCGAAACAGCTGTATGCACCTCAATAATTTTTCTTTGGCGTTTCTGACGTAGTAGTTTATTCCTGTTCTATTTTACCTCTAGTAGCACAGAAGAAGATATCGGCGATACTGATCGTATTGCTGAGATAGAATCCACTAGCATGCGGACACCAATACCTGCTGTATTATCCTTTTCTTGTCCATTTTGCCAAAGAGCGTTTTCAACTGCTACTGGACTGGGTGTTAATAAAAGACGTGCTCACCCCGCCGAATTCCATCAGGCAGAAGTCCAACAGCTTGTGACGAAGAAGTCTAGGTGGACCGAGGAGGAAACTTATCAGATGGCGGAGAAGGAAGCTAGTCTTCTTAATCCAAAAAACATCAATTCTGAATTATCCTCCTGTTTTCCGGAGAGGACCTTGGAAGCTACAAAGGGCAAGCGTCGCCAAAAGAAGTATCGTGAATTAGTTGAGCAATTGCGGCATTCGGTGCCACCTAGCATTCCGATCTTGACTGACCCTGCTCCTGTTCCTGCTTCTTTGGGCTCTGATGTTGCTGGTCTGCCGTCTCCCAAGCCGGTGGTGAATTCTACTAACTTGAATGACTGGCCCTCCGGTTATTTAGAAGATACTATTATTTACGGTCATATCGAATACTGGTCTGCGGAGTTTAATTCAAGATCTGACCTTTTTCCTCCGCCCTGTTCTGAAGAGCTTAATATCCTTGACGAGGCACTTAGAAATATTCACTCAGATCCAGATTTATCTAAACAGTTGACCATCAATTATTTATTTTCCGTTATTAAGCCTACATCTAATCTAGCCTCTAAAAGAAATAAAAAAATTTCTCCTAGCTGCAATAGTTTCTCTTCTAATCGCAAACGTAAGCAATATGAGTACTCTGCTATGCAGAGACTCTATAAAAAGAACCGTTCCAGCGCCTTCGAAAGAATATTTTCTAATAACTCCATCTCGTCAAATCTTAAACCTGCTGAAGTGTTTGGCTACTGGAGCTCTTTGTTCACCAGAACAAACTTCAGCAGTATACCTTTCTCCCTTGAGTCTGAGGAAGTCGATTTTGGTAGTGTGGAGGAGTTTATCACTCCAGAAGAAGTTGAGGCCACCAGGATGACCTTTGGTACTGCCACTGGCCCCGACGGAGTTAAGGTTGCAGACTTACTGAAGATCCCGATAAGAGCGAGGGCCGAACTCTACACCTGTTGGCTGCTCCTGGGCTGGGCCCCTTCTTTTGTTTTAGATTCTAGGACAATATTTATACCCAAGAAAAATGATGCTGATCTACCTTCGAAGCTGCGATGTCCATCTCTTCAGTTATCCCGTTAGTAGTCGCTATAGACAGCGCCACCTATTACAGATTGCGCACTTTTTATTTAGCTCTCACGATTAATTTTAAGAAGTGATGTGATCGACGTTCCTTCTATTTTATTCGCGTTTTATGTATATCAAATGCTATTTCTAAAGATTTTTGGTGGCTATTGAATAAAAAAATCTGGCAACACTGAAGGATGGGTGGCAAATCGACCAACTAGCGACTACTAACGGATTATTATAAGGCAATTCTATAAAATTTTAGCAACTAGAGTCTATAATTCTACTAAATTTAATGACAACCAATATGGATTTAAAAAATTCGATGGAATTTCCAGGGGAATCTTCCAACTTGATGCAATCCTAAAATCTATCAATAACAAGTTGGTGCCCTTGGCTGATGCTGTGCTCGACCTAGAGAAAGCATTCGACTCAGTTGACCATAATTCGATTCTTAGATCCCTTTGTAATAGAAGAATTCCTAACAACTTAGTTAGATACATCATGAATATTTACTCCAGTGCAAAAACCTTTCTTTCCTTTCAAGGTATGATTTCTGAGCCAGTTTTACCAACTAGAGGGGTTCGCCAGGGGGATCCTCTCTCGCCTGTCCTTTTTCTTATGGTCTTTGATGAGGTTCTTTCTGCAATTCCCGCTCTTGCAGCATTTAAATCCAGTAACCTCACTACCTCTCACATCGCCTATGCTGATGACCTGGTCCTGATTTCCCACTCGACTAATGGTCTGCAGTGGATGTTCAGGGCCAGTGATCCTGTATTGCGCGAGAGAGGACTAAATATCAACATTGACAAATCCTTTTGCCTTTCATGGAGAAAAGATGGTAAAAAAAAAGGATGTTATACCATCGTGATGACGTCATCCTGGTGAACAATCGGCCCCTTAGGGTTATCGATGTCAACAATCCTTTCACCTATCTTGGTGTCAGTTTCTCTCCCTCTGGCTCCTTACCTCCAAAAATTACCTTGAAGGATGATTTGAACATTTTACAAAAAAGTCTCTTAAAGCCGCAACAGAAACTATACTATACTTACTCGTTAGTCATCTTCTACCACGATTCTACCATCAACTTGTATTCGGGAAGATCTTTTCTGGTCAAGTAATCAGCCACGGTGGAGCGCTACATTATACTATTGATGTTCAAGGGACATTAGTACGAAGACATGTAGATCAGGTCCGTCCAGTTGGTGATCAGGTACAAAACGTTGATTACTCAGTGCGTGGTCATCATTGGACTCCATCTCAGAGTTTCCCGGTTGCTGAGGATTCTACTACGAGGATTCTAAATGAGGAATCCAATATTCAACAAACACCTACGGGAACTTCAACCAGATCATCGTCACCAACTGAAAATGTTCCGTCTGGAGACTCATCAGTTGCAATACCAGCAGTAGAAGACAGTGGGCTTACTATGACGAGTGTGAGTTCACTGAAAGTGCCACAAAATCCAGGAGCCACGCTACGACGTTCTGGAAGGATTCGTAGACCCCCCCCCCCCAAAGACTTGATCTCTAAGGGGAGAGGAGGTGTTGTGTATAAACTGTATTAACTGTAACCATGAACATTTCTGGAATAACGCGGTTACAATATGTTAACGGCAACCGCCAACTGAACTAAAAGACTAGATAGTTTCGGTTTAGGTTTCGAAAAGCAGTTAGCACGCAGCTAAGCCATGATGACTTTTTAACTACTTGTTTATCTATTAAATTGTGTATAATTATGTAAATAATATGTGTTACTGTAATGAATCGGTGCTGTAGTTAATCAAGATAAAGGTATGCCAAAATATAAGCAAAGCTTAAAGTATTTCTTCCCGTATGCATCACACACATACAGAGCATAGTAATGACATTTTGTGTGACCAAATTTATTAATAAACTTTATGATGACGTGCAGATGTTATAAATTAAGCGAGACAACTTGAAATTAGGCTACCATTTGAAAATTTATAAAATTGAAAACTTTTTCAATTCTGATTCAGCTCGAACCGACATCTAGAGTTGCGTCCACTTGAAATCCCGCTGCCACTTCAAAATATATCATCGCGATAACTTTTAAAATACTAAACTGATTCAAACAAAAGTTGGATAGTGAATTTATTCACTTGGTGACTTGATCCGCAATTTAATTTCCAAGTGACGGCCACTTGAAATTTTGTCATTAAATTCGCATCAAATTTGGGTAGTGGATTTATCATTCAAATGTATTAGATACGTTCACTGGGAATCTCACTACCTCTCACATCGCCTATGCTGATGACCTGGTCCTGATTTCCCACTCGACTAATGGTCTGCAGTGGATGTTCAGGGCCATTGATCCTGTATTGCGCGAGAGAGGACTAAATATCAACATTGACAAATCCTTTTGCCTTTCATGGAGAAAAGATGGTAAAAAAAAAGGATGTTATACCATCGTGATGACGTCATCCTGGTGAACAATCGGCCCCTTAGGGTTATCGATGTCAACAATCCTTTCACCTATCTTGGTGTCAGTTTCTCTCCCTCTGGCTCCTTACCTCCAAAAATTACCTTGAAGGATGATTTGAACATTTTACAAAAAAGTCTCTTAAAGCCGCAACAGAAACTATACTTACTGGTTAGTCATCTTCTACCACGATTCTACCATCAACTTGTATTCGGGAAGATCTTTTCTGGTCAAGTAATCAGCCACGGTGGAGCGCTACATTATACTATTGATGTTCAAGGGACATTAGTACGAAGACATGTAGATCAGGTCCGTCCAGTTGGTGATCAGGTACAAAACGTTGATTACTCAGTGCGTGGTCATCATTGGACTCCATCTCAGAGTTTCCCGGTTGCTGAGGATTCTACTACGAGGATTCTAAATGAGGAATCCAATATTCAACAAACACCTACGGCAGGGGCGCACCGACCCGGTGTGCGAAGTGTGCGGCGCACACAGGCGCCAGGTGCAGAAAGGCGCCAGCCGAGGATAGATTATTTGAAAAAAAAAATAAAGAATAAATAAATAAATAAATAAAATAAATATATGTATATATATATATATTGATTTATTAAATCTGATTTCATAATGTCGGCCTGAAGACAAGCGACGAGTGTGGCTAAATGAGGCGCCTTGAAAATATACTGTCAAAACTTCTGTTCCTCAAATAGTTTAGGAGGTTTTTTGTGAAAGGACACGTTAAAAGTAGAATAACTTTGTAAAGATACGCCTACCTTCAGAAAAATTTTCTTTGACTTTTTAAAATATCAAAGCATTCTATTTAAATTTAAAAGTGCGCCTTAATCTCGTACACCCTCCTCTTCTGCCGGAAAAAAGGCCACTTACGTTAGTAAAAAGACAATATAATTCGATTGCAAAAATCAAAATTTAATAGAACCAGAGTTTTTATTTAGAGTAGTTTTTTCCCCTTTGCATTATCGATGTAACATCTTCTTTGATAAAATCAGACTTTTCTCTGTAAATTTTTCAAGTTCGAAAAAAATTGCGATATTTTCACATTTCACACATTGTGAAAGTCAAATCTGATTTCAGAAAATGTTCTGCGTTGTGCGTGGGAGGTCGTTGTGTCTGCATGTCTATAACATTTTTGTCTGGGTATCACGTGAGAACAGCTGGGCAGAATTCAACGACACTTGGCAGGAATTACCCATCTTAAAATTATATCTATCAGCTTTTGTAAGTCCCCTTCCGTTCCCCTCCAGGGGGGTTGGAGGCAAAAACACGTTTATGCATAGCTTGGCTTCACATTACTTCACAGTGAAGAAACTGCACATGAGGAGTCTAGATTTGAGTAAAAAATAAAAATAAAATAATAGTCATTGTCTACGATTAATTGCTTTCGAGATTATTCTGTCATAATTGCCAGTAGCGTCAGTGGAACAATCTTTTTCTAAATTTAAAATGATCAAAAAATACTTACGCTCCACAACGGTATTAGATAGATTTTTATATTTTGCTATTACATTGGTAGTATAAGATATTTTAGATCAAAGGGAGGTATATTATTCCAGAATTCACAAAAACTCAAGTAAATGAATTACAGTTCACTAAATAATATTATCTATTTAAATGTTCATACAATCTCCCTTAAAACAACAATTTTTATTATATATTCTTATTTTATTTACTTATAAATTTATCCATTATTTATATCTGTGCAGCGTCAAACATCGCAGCAAAATAGTTTAAAACAGATTTTTGTATCTTACTACTACATGGAAAAATGCATATAAATTTACATACAAATTACATAAATGTTTAGATGGCGAAAATGGGCAAAATTCCTTTCATTAGATTTTTTTCCCCCTGTTAAGTACTTTTTATCCATATTTACCAAGTAATATTTAATATACGCTCCGCTCCTATTTTATGTACTTATAAATTTATTTGTTCCTTAAAAATATAATGATAATAATAATAAACCTTCTACAATTAACTAAGTCAAACCTTGTCATTATATCGACAGTCATATATTAATTTGATCTGATCTTAAGAGTATTTCGAGAGTTTTCAATAATGAAATTGAGAACAATAGAACTCACTACGTTATTATTATTTTTTAAATTATTATTATGTGTTTTAATTTTATATGCTTATAAATTCCATTTATCTGTGCTAGTACAAAATGTTAAACTCATTTATATGTGCAAACATACTGAAATAGTACGACTAATTAAAAAAAAAAAAAAAAAAAATCATTATAGTATTGCAAATAGATAAACCACTTTCTTAAATGAAAGGTGTTGTTCCAATAAAATCAGATTTACAATTTAAGAGCAAATAAGGAGCAGTTCATTCAATTTTATAGGGGGTGGGGTGGAAGGTGATTGTCTACCTTGGATACAGACTTGGCAATTTAACGATGAATTTGGCAACATGGCGACCAAAATTGACGAGAAGTAATAATTTAGTGCTTCCAAATTTTAGAAGCTCTGTCTTCAATAAGAGCCGAGCTCTGAAATTTTCTGCATTTATCAATTGGTTTCTGGCTCAGAATAACCTCGAAAGTTCGCCAAATCACAATAGAAATTATAAAAACAGAAGAGACACTACCAAAGATATCAGTTGTATAATAACAGGAGACTTGGCGTTGGAATATTAAAACCCGAATATACTATTTTGCATTCTTACACTATTCTATTGCACCATTAAACATTCTTTTTGCACTGATGACGGTACGCTTAAGGCTACCGAAACAGCTGTATGCATCTGAAATATTTTTCTTTGGCGTTTCTGATGTAGTAGTTTATTCGGGTTTTAATATTAGTTGTATTCTTACATCTGTTCTGAACATTCGTTTAGATTTAAATGGTTTATATTTCTTCTTAAATGAGTGAAATTCCACTCTATGGTGTTTTTAACGTTGTTTTATGACATTTTGAGGTATGAGTATGATACTTTACTGGTTTTTTTCGAGAATTATCCTTGAATAAAGTGTGTCTTTCGACAAGAAACTGCCTACTTTTTTTTCGACATTTTGGTAACAATATGGATAGAAACGGAAATTTTGGATAAGTATGATATGCGTAATACTCGCAAAAGGTGTAATGAAGTAAGGGAACGTTTAGTTTACTAAGACTGTTTTTTTTGTGCTTAAATATTTACTTAAAAGTTAGACCCACACAATTAGAAACGTTTACACCTACAGCTTTCGTCTAAGTCATCTATTGTAATGCCTCAACGCGGCATTTCTGCACCTATATTAACACTAAATCTCCTTATTTTGGTTTCCTCTATTTGCCTTTACAATTGTACTTCGTATTTTTGCAACTGCTTTTATAAGATTTTTTTTCTCTTTCTGCAAGATGCACTTTTTATTTGTTTCTTTTTAAATTTCATTTTATTTGATGCATTTTTCTTTTTATTAGCCATTCAATAAACTTATTCCTATTAAGGTTCGAGATTCGATTGACTTGCTCAATGATAACTTTTTATAAGATGCTTTTTTTTTTTTTTAATAAAAAGTTAATATAGGGCGCCAACTGAAACTCTGCACACAGGCGCCTGACACTGCTGGCGCGCCCCTGACCTACGGGAACTTCAACCAGATCATCGTCACCAACTGAAAATGTTCCGTCTGGAGACTCATCAGTTGCAATACCAGCAGTAGAAGACAGTGGGCTTACTATGACGAGTGTGAGTTCACTGAAAGTGCCACAAAATCCAGGAGCCACGCTACGACGTTCTGGAAGGATTCGTAGACCCCCCCCCCCAAAGACTTGATCTCTAAGGGGAGAGGAGGTGTTGTGTATAAACTGTATTAACTGTAACCATGAACATTTCTGGAATAACGCGGTTACAATATGTTAACGGCAACCGCCAACTGAACTAAAAGACTAGATAGTTTCGGTTTAGGTTTCGAAAAGCAGTTAGCACGCAGCTAAGCCATGATGACTTTTTAACTACTTGTTTATCTATTAAATTGTGTATAATTATGTAAATAATATGTGTTACTGTAATGAATCGGTGCTGTAGTTAATCAAGATAAAGGTATGCCAAAATATAAGCAAAGCTTAAAGTATTTCTTCCCGTATGCATCACACACATACAGAGCATAGTAATGACATTTTGTGTGACCAAATTTATTAATAAACTTTATGATGACGTGCAGATGTTATAAATTAAGCGAGACAACTTGAAATTAGGCTACCATTTGAAAATTTATAAAATTGAAAACTTTTTCAATTCTGATTCAGCTCGAACCGACATCTAGAGTTGCGTCCACTTGAAATCCCGCTGCCACTTCAAAATATATCATCGCGATAACTTTTAAAATACTAAACTGATTCAAACAAAAGTTGGATAGTGAATTTATTCACTTGGTGACTTGATCCGCAATTTAATTTCCAAGTGGCGGCCACTTGAAATTTTGTCATTAAATTCGCATCAAATTTGGGTAGTGGATTTATCATTCAAATGTATTAGATACGTTCACTGGGAATCTCACTCCGCTTTTTTTTTCCAAGTGGTGACCACTTGAAATCGTGGTGCCACTTGAAATTTTCATATCACGATAATTTTTGAAATACCGATTCAATTTTAACTAAAGCTAGACAATGAACTTATCATAGGTGAAAATAAAGGTGAGTTTCTACCTAAAGGTTGTCTGAGTGGGTAATGCTGACCGGGTGTCGGCCTGGATAGCTCAATTGATAGAGCCTTGACCTTGTAAGTCAAAGATCCGGGGTTCGACTCCCGGTCCAGGCATTATTTTCACTCAGTCGGAAAAATAAAATTTCAATAAATATGATTTTCTTCCACAGTTGATTATGTGATTTTAATAAAAATTGTATTTCTTTCTCCCATTATCTAATGGGGTTTTCCATTTCCTGCGGCTTATTTCTGTCGAGCTATCTACATGATAGACCAGAGATGTTTCTGCCTAAAGGTTGTCTGAGTGGGTAATGCTGACCGGGCTGTCGGCCTGGATAGCTCAGTTGGTAGAGCCTTGACCTTGTAAGTCAAAGATCCGGGGTCCGACTCCCGGTCCAGGCATTATTTTCACTCAGTCGGAAAAATAAAATTTCAATAAATATGATTTTCTTCCACTGTTGATTATGTGATTTTAATAAAAATTAATATTTTTTGTTCTAAATCATTTTAGTTTTAATTTAATTCTTTTTTATTTCGTGTAGTCGAAATTTAACCGAAAAAATATTTAAAAATAGCTGATAAATTATTATTTGTTGCTAAATTTAGTTCTTTTAAAAGTTTAACTTATCTTTATAAACATTTTAAATATTTGTTGAAATATTTAAAATGTTTGAATCTCCACAATGCCATGAATTGAATTGAATCTCTTTTGAATCTCCACAATGCCATCAGAGCCTCTCTCTAAAGGTTAAAATCGCTCAAAACCGCTGCATGGTGGTGAGCGGCCACCTTCCGCCTTAGAATGTTAGAATTCCAAATGTTCAAACAAATTTTCGAATTGTTTCACTTTATATAGGTCCTCTTTTTACTTTTTTGATGATCGCTCATATGTTTTACTTACAGAGGAGAACTTTGAAAATATTATCTTTGAAATAGCATTTTTCTAAAACAGTTTTGAATTTAACAATGTTTTTCTTTGCGTACATTTATTTGTAGTGACTTCTTTGTTTTTCAAATGATTTATTAGTTAATCTTTGTTTCATATACTTTGCATACTAAACATAGATATAGTAATATATATAAATCTATCATCCCCATGTTATCGTGCAAAGATTTTTGATGCAGAAAAAAAAAGCTTTGGGATCAGCCATTAAGTGATATTGAAAAAAAAGAAAATTGAATTTGAAACTGTATCTGGAGTTTTTCATTCACCTTTAGTAAATAAATTATTCATAAATTTTATTTACTAAAATATTCGTGTGTATTCACTAGGGAAATGACGACCATATTTTGGTAAAATTGCCGTCTTTTCCCAATAGAAAAGGAATAACTTTTTTTCTCCCCAATGATCAATCTATATATTGTTACTATATATGTGATAGTAAAACTGTGAAATACTCACGTGATATAAAAAAACAAAGAAGCGAATTACGAGAAGCGAATTCACTTAAATATTGTTCTTAAAAACAAAAGCATTAATATTTAAAATAAAATAAAATAAAAGTAATATTGTGCATTTGTAAACAGTAGAATAATTGTATTTGTAAGTCTAATCATTTAAAAAGAACACTTTGTATGTTTATTTATTTTCACAAGTAAGAATCGATTTTTTATCACTGAGCTCCAGTTTGATGCAATCATAGATATTGTAATAATATATAGATTACAGATTGATTATTGGGGAGAAAAAAGTGATTCCTTTTCACTTGGGAAAAGACGACGATTTTACCAAATATGGCCATCTTTCTCCGAGTTAATACACATGAATATTTTAGCAAATAAAATTTATGAATAATTTATTTACTAAAGGTGAATGAAAAACTTCAGATACAGTTTCAAATTCATTTTTCTCTTTTTCAATACCACTTAATGGCTGATTCCAAAGCTTTTTTTTCGGCATCAAAAATCTTTGTACGATAACATAGGGATGGTAGATCTGTATATATTACTGTATATCTATGGATCTAGCAATAAATATTAAAATGTTTATGGATTATAACTTGACATTAATTTAAAATGTTTAAAGTTAAATTTAATCGCGTAAAGGTGTTACCAACGAGATAAATAAAGTAGAGCGATCACGGATTAAGAATTCTATTCCGTGAGAGTGATATATGGTAACCCTAACATGGTCCCATCGAGCATATATAGTAGTAGAGGGAGAATCCCTATTCTTTTCTATGGAAGAAAACGTGTCCAACATGTATCACATGAAATTTCGCTGCGCTAACTTTTTTTCGCTACTTATCGCCTTCTTGGCAATATTTTGTTTCCCATTAAAAATAATTTTTAGGTTGAAAATACCAAAGAATACTTATCTCATTAGATATTCTTTGACAAATATATTAGAAGAGTTATGTATTTATTATTCTTATTTCTTTTTCCAATGAAAACTCTGCTAAGCGATTTTTATTCCAATAAACTACAATTTAAAAAAAAGATTTAAAAAAAATCTTTTGAATAAAATATAGAAATAAAAATATTTCAAATATGTTGTGGCCATCACAAAACTTTCTTCTATATTATTCCTATACAAATACACACAATGTAAATTAGATATTAACTAAAATAATGTTTTATTAAAATTTCGTTTCATGATGAATGAAAAGGATTTTCATTTCAAAGATATATGTAATCTAAAGAAAGTTTATTTTGTGTCCCATAGACCACATTCATATTTTAAAAACTGCATTTTTCTTCCTAAGTCTTTTATTTATTTATTAAAGAACGAAAAAAAAAAACCTGATAAATTTGTTTTTAATTTTTCTAGACTTATGGTTCAATCATTCGTTTTTAAGGTATTGACGGGTTCTTCTCAGAAACACTAATATTAAAAATTTGCATCCCCCCCTTCCCAGTGAAAAGTGATGCATTTACATTTACAACCTTTTTTTTTTTTCATAATTGATTATTACTATTTTAAACAATTCTTTTTAATTCACAAAAATTCTTTAAAAAAACAATTCTCACTGTGCATATTTATGCGAAGTTTCGTACTTTGTTGAAACAAATAAATAAATACAATAAAATAAATATATACGGGATGACAGCGCTACCTATTGGGCGTTTGGTGTTTTGGAAGTAAGGCTGATTGACTACCCTAAGATCTTAGGTATAAAGAGGAGTGCCCTTCATGGGGGAGTCTTTCTAAGGGGTCCTAGTCCGTATTTACGCAAGTTTCGGAGAAAACCACGGAAAACTCCAAACGACTAAGTCAACGAGCGCGAGCTGGGATCGAATCCGGCACCTCACGTCTACCAGCTTTGAGCGCAGAACTGCTCGGTAGCTGGTGGACGATTTTCAGCAACTGCTTATAAGTACTAATTTTCGATGTTAGAACTAAATATCAAATTTGTTTAAATTTCGTCCTCTTATTTATGAGATAGAGCATCCACAAAAGTTTAGGCACACACGAAGACACTTAAAACAGTGCAATCGTGTACAGGATATGTCAAAACGTATAAATTCATTGGAAACCAGTGACTAAAACTTTCCATTAATCGAATACTTTCTTCTTAAATATAAAGAAGAAAATAATAAATAAAACAAATATCTTAAGTAATGATGCATCTAGATTATTAATAAAAATATTATTATGAAGACATTAAAAAATAGAATCTGTCCTATTATTTTTTATATTATTATAATGTAATTTCTTTTACAGTTATAAGATGAAAGTATTATATTCCTATAAATTTTTGCTCCGATATTTAATGGGTTTATTTTTTTTATACCAATATCGTTAATAATGAAAATTAAAAATATTATTTTAATACATAACTCCTATGAGAATTGAAGATCAACAAGACTATATTTCGATGTTACTAACGTCTCTTTGTAGCGGCAGACCTCTACGGAGCTAAGTGAGTTTGGCGAGAATTCTCGCTTGGCGCACAGATAACTACTTATCTGTGGCTTGACGCTATGCGCTTACGCACAACGAGGAAAGATCACAAACCACGCGGGCGCAATGCCTCTATGATTCGGCTTTCGGGTAACACAATACCGTAGTAGTTGACGCGCACAGGAGAAAGGAGAAATCTTAAAGTTATTTTCACGTGATAAATCTCGATGATGTTGGCCACACAAGGAGGTTGCCATTTCGCTCTCTACCTAAATTAAAGCTCGATGCATGGTCCAACATGAGTCACATGATAGGAACTATCTATTCGCTGGTTCCCTTGGTAACAGCTTATTTTCAATAAACTTCTACGGCAACAGTTTGGAGATTGCATTTGGCGAAGAAAGACATAACCGCCAATGTTTTAGCTTACTTATGTAGTTTAACATTTTTTTTTTTTGAAATTTTATTTTTCCGACTGAGTGAAAATAATGCCTGGACCGGGAGTCGGACCCCGGATCTTTGACTTACAAGGTCAAGGCTCTACCAATTGAGCTATCCAGGCTGACACCCCGGTCAGCATTACCCACTCAGACAACCTTTAGGCAGAAACATCTCTGGTCTATCATGTAGATAGCTCGACAGAAATAAGCCGCAGGAAATGAAAAACACCATTAGATAATGGGAGAAAGAAATACAATTTTTATTAAAATCACACAATCAACTGTGGAAGAAAATCATATTTATTGAAATTTTATTTTTCCGACTGAGTGAAAATAAAGGTGAGTTTCTACCTAAAGGTTGTCTGAGTGGGTAATGCTGACCGGGTGTCGGCCTGGATAGCTCAATTGATAGAGCCTTGACCTTGTAAGTCAAAGATCCGGGGTTCGACTCCCGGTCCAGGCATTATTTTCACTCAGTCGGAAAAATAAAATTTCAATAAATATGATTTTCTTTCACAGTTGATTATGTGATTTTAATAAAAATTGTATTTCTTTCTCCCATTATCTAATGGGGTTTTCCATTTCCTGCGGCTTATTTCTGTCGAGCTATCTACATGATAGACCAGAGATGTTTCTGCCTAAAGGTTGTCTGAGTGGGTAATGCTGACCGGGCTGTCGGCCTGGATAGCTCAATTGGTAGAGCCTTGACCTTGTAAGTCAAAGATCCGGGGTCCGACTCCCAGTCCAGGCATTGTTTTCACTCAGTCGGAAAAATAAAATTTCAATAAATATGATTTTCTTCCACTGTTGATTATGTGATTTTAATAAAAATTAATATTTTTTGTTCTAAATCATTTTAGTTTTAATTTAATTCTTTTTTATTTCGTGTAGTCGAAATTTAACCGAAAAAATATTTAAAAATAGTTGATAAATTATTATTTGTTGCTAAATTTAGTTCTTTTAAAAGTTTAACTTATCTTTATAAACATTTTAAATATTGTTGGAAAATCTTGGGGGAAAAAAAGACTGAAGTTTTAATAGCGATAAAGGGCCAAACACAGCAATCTATTGGCTCTTATCACGTAATTCGTGTTGAACCACGGAAAGCTAATCCTATATCTATTGAATCAGCACTCTAATTTATTTATCTTGTTGTTTATTTAACTTAGTAGTTACTTAACTTAACCAGCAGTTAATTAATTTAGCTACTGGGAGAAATGGCTTTACACCGAAAAATGTTGCATTGTTAATGATTTAAGTACCAAAAGTCAGAGTACTTAACATGTTCTCCATCAACATTAATAACAAATATAAACTAAATGATGATTGTAAATGTATAGAGCAAAGAAAATGTAATAAATAATGATATAAAATGTATTAAAAATGATGATGTATTAAAAAAAAAAAAAAATTAAATCGGAGTGTACAAAAATAAGAATACAAAAATGTGTTACTATTTCATGTGACCTCTGATGTCAGGTGGGAAAAGCCCGCCCATTTGCGCAGCACTAGGGCGATGTAAAACCTAACGAAGTACCTTTTTCTCTAAAACTCCCGTGAATTTATATGCATCAACCAACCAATGTGTATTTTCCCAATTTCCCATAGCAACTGGAGTAAATTAATCAACAATGGATTCAAAGGTTGTTTTATTTATTTATTTGGAATTAATTATTTGATAATCTTTATTTTTTAATAATTAATAGGGTTAAAAGAGTCGTTTTTATACGCATTCGCGAGCATTGAGGTAATACGGTTCGATTTTTTGCGTCAACGTCGACGATGCTTCCGGAATTTCCATGTGCTGATGTTGGTAAAGCAAAATCACCCAAAGGCAGAACTAGAGGTCTGCACGGGCCGAAATTTTCAAGCCCGGCCCGTTGGAAAGGTTTGCTTACCCGGCCCGGCACGTTTATTTTTTAATAGTGTACAGTCGGTAACAAAAGTGTCCGAACACTAGCGAAAATTCCTATGTAAAAAAAGTACGCTTAATACAGTTTTGCTAAATAAATCCTTGCCGAATCATGGTCTTACACTGACTAAGATCAGGATTCGACAAGGATTTCTTTAACAAAACCGTATGAAGTGTACATTTTTTACATAGGAATTTTCGCTAGTGTTCGGACACTTTTGTTACCGACTGTACGGCCCGGACGGCCCAAGCGATAAAATCAGACCCGGCCCGATTCAAAAATATGTAAAATTACAAAAAAAATATATTTCTATGAAAAAGATTTTTAGTATGTGTTTTACAGAGGTTTTATATAGCTAAGCATTAGAATGTCCTTTAACAAAACTGCTGAATGTTTACAAGATATTTATATATTAAACAGTATCTCATTATTACAGACGTACAGAAGTCACAGACAGACAGAAAGTCAAATTGAAAATATTAGCATTCCTCAAACAACATAGGAAGATATTTAAAATGGTTAATAGTACTAAAAATACACTTTCAACCACTTCCTGTTATATACCGTAATGTATTCGAATCTTTCATGTGATCCGGTAAACAAAACTTTAATGCTAATCCAACCATATTCAATAAAAAAGATGCTTTTGCACATGTTAAAAACGATGCTACTTTCATCCAGTGCCCCGCACAAAAGAAAAAGAAGCTTTAGAGGAAAAGTTACAGCGGAAAGATTTTTATAGCCTTCATACCATCTAAACTCTACAGACCATAGGACACAAAGCTTTATACACAGTACATATCTAATTTCCTTTGTTTATACAAGTGCGCAAACTAGTAGTGACAAGCATACTGCATACTATTTTGAATAGTAAACCATCTGATATTACTTTATATTAATTTCGAGACATGTTTAAAATATTTGTAGAAAATCAGATTGAGAACAGACAAACTAATAGGCAATTAAAGTTACAGACATTTTTTAACAAAATAAAGTTTTATGTGTCATACCAGACTGTAAAATTATGTAAAATAGATGACTGAAAAATTATTTTATCATTTTCCTTTTTCGTTGATTAATGAGAAATCTAGAAAAATATTCGTGCCAACACGGCCCGTAAAAAATTTCCTCCAGGCCCAGCTTGGCCCAATTACACACAAAAATATTGAGCCCGGCCCAAGAGCAAATTGAAAAATTCGGCCGAGGGCCAGGCCGGGCCTGGGCCGAAAGCCCGGCTCGTGCAAACCTCTAGGCAAAACGAATAATTATCATTTTTGACTGTATCGCAATCTCTCCCTCTCTTCCCATAAATTTCAATAAATATTTTGGAATTCAAATTGTGCATATAACATCCTTAAAATATATTAAGATATATGCTTGGAAGATTAGGGGAAAAAAAAAAAAAAAAAAAAAAAAAAAAAACTTATAGGTTACTTTAGTTATTTCATCACAGGAGAAAAATAAAATAAAATAAATAATAAAATGGCAAGTTAAATCATACAATAATCTATCTTGTTAAGTTTGGATGATATGCTCGTTATTAAATTATTAATTGATTGATTATTACATTATTTTGGCATCGGAAATTAATATTTATTAGTTTATTGTTTCTTAAAAGCGGGTTTTTGAAAAAAGAAAATTTTAAAAGATAAGGGAAAAAAAAAAAAAAAAAAAAACTGAACTTTAAGACACTTTTAGTACCATCTTTTATTTACTATTTATTTATTTTTATAAAATTTTTACTCCTTTTTTCAAAAAAGAGAGTGAAAAAAAATGAAATTTAAGGAAAGTTAGAGAAATAAGTTAAAATAAGTTTAAAAATTGTTACTAATGTTAGAGTGTTTTAAGAATTTATAATAAATATGTTATCCAATTTTATGTTTATTTGTTTAAGAGTATAGAAAAAAAAATGCTCAAGCTGCCTTCCTTTGGATATTACAAATTTTTTTAATTTCAAATTAAAGAAGTATCCTTATAAAGAAATTCAAGTTATAGTCTTATATAGACATTTATATTATTAAATACAAAAATAATATTGAATTTTTGTAATGAATAATAATATGAATGAATATTAAATTAACATTTATTTATTGAATACTTTCATATTAATTGCATGCCATCAATTTAAATTAACAAAGATTGCTGTAAGGTTACATAAATTGCAATAGAATAAACATAGGTTGCTATAAACATTGAACAATAAATATTTAAAGTTTAAAACTTCTTCACACACCATAAAATTAATGTAAGCTCTACCAATTTTGAAAGAACATGGCCTTTCTTCTTCAGGTGCAAAAATCATCTTGAAAGCAAAAGCAAAACTGAAAGAAGGGCAAAGCCCAAAGCGGGGGTGGGATGGTAGCAATATAACCAAACAATAGGAAACAGCATGCAAATCCAATCAGAAGGGAACACAATCTAAGGTCAATACTAGAGAAACAAACACAAAAAGGAGGGAAGGGTAAAATATATATTTTATTTAAATTGGATTTGCATGCTGCTTCTTACTGGCTGATTGTGTTGTTCCTTCACCTTTGGGTTTTGCCCTGCTTTCAGTCTTGTTTTTCCCTCCAAGGTAGTAGCACATGTTTTTTGCACCTGAAGAAATGCCATATCATGTCTATTTGAAACCACTAGTGCTTACCAGGGCCGCCGCTAGGCATTAAGCAACCCAGGCAATGCCTGAGGGCGGCAGTTATCTAAGGGCGGCACTCGAATCATTAAAACGAAGTACGGAAGAAAAAAAAAAAAAAAAAGCAAGATTGAAAAAAAAAAATTTTTTACAAAAATTTTTGTAAAAAGAACCCTTCTCCCCCTCCCCCCATCCTCATGAAAGAATCTAAATTGGTTGAGAATGAGAAAACTGCTGCTAGTAAAATTCGTCAATAAATTGAACAAGATGCGTGAAAAGGACAGTATGAGAACTGTGAAAGCACAAAGCTTTCCGCTTAGAATAAGAAACTATATTTGCATGGGTCCGATGTCCGATTCCGGCTAGCCTAGTTTTTACAGACAGATACATGCTGAGAAAACTTTAATTGGGAGACTACAGATGAGTACGTTAGGACCCACCCAGTCCTGTCGATATGCAACAAAAAAGCTATTACTGACCGGATATTGTTAATTTGAACAGAAATAAGGGACATATGTAGTATATGCAGTTCTACATGGTGGTCTTAAGAAAAAGACAAAATTATTTAGAATCCATGAGTGTGAAAGAAAAATAAAACACTGAATTTGAGATACAACATTTTAAGGGAATTATTAAGTTCAAACTAAGCCCTTTTTACTTTCCTAACATATTATGTAAGGAAAGTATTGTAATCATGTCAAAAATCTGACTATGAGATTTTGGTTATTATACACGTTTTACGGTCCCCTGAGTTCATTTTTACTACTTTTATGATGATATGTGTGTGTGTGAGTGAACACGATAGCGCCTAAACGCTTTGTAAATCCCCATAGCATGAACCCTATTAATTTTAGTCAATAGTTTTTTTACAGAGACACAAATAAAAGAATTCTTTAGCACTATGGCGTATGGACCACATTTTTTTTAAAGTGCGATAGCGCTCAAATGCCTTATTCGTCTAACCTGGAAATTTATACACATGTTATAAGTCATTACGCACGAACTGTATAAATTTTCGTGAATCTAGTACTTAAAGACTTTTTATAGGGACACAAGGAAAAATTCCTTATCATTATGGTCTATGCGTCCAATTTTTTTTAATGCGATACTGCCTAAACGTCTTACCCGATTGAGCTGAAAATTTATACTCATACTATATGTCACAGTTACACGAACTGCATAGATTTTGGTGAGTTTAACACTTATAGATTTTTACAGGGAAGGAACACAAAGAAAGATTCTTTATCATTATGATCTATGGGCTGAAATGATTGTAAGCACAATAGCATAAAATTAAACTATGAAAAAATATATTCATACACCCTATTATAATTTTCACTTTTGTTTATTTAAGTATTTGCCTTACTTTAATTCATTCATACAACTGTTAATTATTTAATGTTCAGAAAGTCGAGTGGAGTCACTCCAGATTTTTTTTATGAATTATCTAAAATTTTAATCTAAAAAAATGAATAGAAGGGAATTTCACATTAATTTAAATAAAAATATACTTAAAATGTATACAAATTGGATATTAGCCAACCACAGGGATGAGATTAGCAAAAATACAAAAAAGCTGAAACTGTACGCAAAAGCAAGGCGTTGAAATGAAATACTACAATTTTGATGACAAAATCTATTATATTAGAGTAATAAATATTTATTATAATCTCCAATGTATAGAAAAAGTACAAATGCACATCAGAAACATAAAAAAAAAAAAAAATTGAAAAAAATTAAAAAATCTGAAAAATCTGAAAAGCTAAAAGTACAAAAAAGCTGAAATCAGCTGAAAAGCTGAAAAATCTCATCCCTGCAACCAGCAGCAGAGCGAATCTACGCTCAAAGTTGGTGGACGTGAGGTGCCGAGATCAATCCCAGGTTTTCGCTTGTCGACCTAGCCATTCGGGGTTTTCCACGGTTTTCTCCGAAACTTGCATAAATACGGCTACGGGCTAGGGCCCCTTAGAAAGACCCACACGGAGGACACTCCCCTTCAGGCCTATGACGCTAGTGCAATCAATCGGCCTTAATCCCCACAACTTAACCCAAATTAGATATAGTTTTAGAGATAAAATGAATTTGAAATTTTCAAATTCATTAAATTTTCAGTTATAATAAAAAATTAACTTTAAAATTGAAGAATGTATACTATTTTAGCAATACATGTTTATATATACAAATGAAATCAGATAATGGTTTTATCTGCATAATAATAATATTTTATTCACAAAATTTCATTCTATTCCTAGGTCTAAAGAACATTTTAAACAATCTAGATACAACACTAAAATATAAAAAGCATTAATACTTTAGAATTGGTGAAAGGAAAATCTGATTTATGAAAATACACAAATTGTTAGCAATTCTCAGAAAACGAGGACAAAAATGTTTAAAATGAGGACAAATGTGGTCCTCATTAGAAATTTTCAAAACTGAGAAGGAAGTCTAAAAATGAGGACAGTCCTCAAAAATGAGGACGCCTGGTCGCCCTGCATTAGATTCGACTATGTATTTTCTATTTGTTTTACGAACCTGTGTAAAGTTTCGTCTGACTAAATTAGTTTAACTTAAATCCATTTTTTATGCAATGTTTGATTAGTCAACTTAAAATTGTGGATTTTAAAAAAGTGACAACACGCGAAAGTGAGAAGGAAATGCTGAAATTTTTAGAATAAAACTAAAAGAAGACCGTAAATTTTTTTCAACATTTTGTTTTGTTACAGTCTTACGTACACTTAATTTCGTTAAACCAAAGTCTTAGTGACTAAGAAGGGAAAATGGAGTTACCATTATAAAAACTTTGACTGACGGAAAATCTCAACTTATAAAAATTCGTCTAAGCAAAATTTCAGTGTATGAAGGGGCGGCAAATTGAAGCTTGCCTGAGGGCGGCAGAGCACCTTGCGACGGCCCTGGTGCTTACATTATTTATATGGTGTGTGAAGAAGTTTTTTAGTTTAAATATTGAACAGTAGTTCTAAAAATTCTATTCAAACTAACTAGTTTTTTTTCCTGGTCATTTCATTTCTGTTTATAATGGTAATTAATCACTAATATCTGTTTAATCTGAAAGTACTAATTAGTATTTGATTTCCTTGAAAATAATTTTGCACCATTTTGAAGTGGAAACTGTTTGAACATTTCTGAAGACTTTTGAATTGCTATGCTCCTTTTATGCATAAAATTAAAAAGACAGAAAACAAGTTGTCAATTAACTTTTGAAAACTTATTTATGTGGGTTTTTTTTCTTCTTTTTCTTTTAATACAAAATTATTACTTAAAAAACTTAATTTAATAAAAAGGTTCAGAAATTGTTTATCTCTTATAGACAATATGTATAAGTATATTTTTCTTTCAGAAAAAATTACCAGTTAAAAAAGTTGGTAAAAAACAGCTGAAAAACTATGCATTACTTGATGGTGTTTCTGTATCTGACATGACAAGAGAACAGGTATTATATACTTTTTTATCTTTAATTTTAATATTTTAAACAGTCATATATATATATATATTACATACAGTGGCATATTCTCTGGGTATGCTAGGCATGCGCCGCATACCCGCTAAAAACTGTCTAAACTTCAAACATATTTTGATTAAAAAATAAAGAAAGAATAATAATTTAACAGCTGATTTTATTAATCAATTGCTACCACCCATCCATTAGCCATCATTTAATTTTCAAAAACTATTCTGAAAGAAAATGTCTTCTGTTACATAAGATAATTCTTGGAAAACATCGTTTCCTGACCGGTTACTCCGTAAGGCATGCTACTTTTCTAAAGCATACCCTCGGATAGGGAATTTTTGTTGTGTGAGGAAATATTCATTGCACTAATTTTCCCACACACGGGGATTTTCGCTCTTTAAAGGATCAAAGACATGCTATTCATCGAGAGCATGTCCTGTAGTTTTCCCATACTGCTAAAGTATTAGGGATTTTCATTTTCTTATCTTCCGTAAAAGTGTTCGCATAGTCAGTGAGAACTAGTTTTTCCATTTTGTCCATCTACTCAAAGACAAGAATGACTGGATAGATTGACGATGTTGTCAGTTCAAAAATATTATTGATAAAGTAAAATTTAATGCCTTATTTTACAACGATGTAATAAAAAAAACTGAATTTATTTATAAATGATCACTCAACTACAAAAGGAAATTTGCATGAATTTCTGAAAAAATATCTCTGTTAATTTATGCGACAGGAAAATTACTGCTTTTTTTTTTTTTTTTTTTTTACTAAATAACTCATACCAAATGAAAACTTCCGAAAGAAATAAAATTATGATCAAAATTTTACTTATGTTGTCTCTCTACATGAGTAAAGATAATTGTCTGTCTCTCCTTGTGTGTCTGCGTACACTCTGGACTGTTTTTCACAAATAAAAATTTAGATATCATTATTTTAATATAGTATTTTTTTTAAACAGTTAAAATGAATGCAATAAACTCACAACAATTGTTTCGGGTAGAAAAAACACACGACCCTTCATCAGGCGGATAAAGTAAGCACAAGTACTGCAGTCAAAGCGGCAACGCAAAGGTAAAATGAATATCAACGATTCATCAAGTGAAAAATTGCAATATAAAAATAGTGGTATCAAAATTTCCTTTTGTAAGAACTTGGCTCTGAAATAAGGCCTTTGATTACAGAACTACAAAATGTGGTAGAGGTATACCTTGGATATTGCAAATGCACACCTCATCAAGATTTTTTTTTTTTTTTTTGGATCAGAATATCTGAACCCTCCCCCCCCCCCCCCTCCCCCTCAAAATTTTCCTTTTCCTAAATTTTATTTAAATTGCCTGGTTTTTATTTTTAATCGTCTCCATTCCTTAGCAATGGTTACTAGCTTATTACAGTTTCTACATAGAAGCACTTTCTCTATCTGGTGATGCCTTTTGAAAAGCGAAGCTATCGACAGATTTTTATTTTAATTGAACAAAATAAGATATTTTATTCCAATAGTTGCCTCTTCAAAAAAATTTTTTATTTGGAAAATTAAAAATTTCTTTGAAAGGGAAAAATGTTTATCATTTTTTATTTGTTTATTTTTCTTTTCTTTTGCTATCAAATGTCAATATAATAAAAATAATTAAACTTATTACATTTTTAACTTTATTAAAATATTCAACAATTAAGTTCATGTATAAGAACTCTTTGTGGTCCGAGTTAAAGCACTATCACAAGCAGTGGAGACCCGAATCCGACATTGACAGGAAGTCACTGCCATATTTTGCGTGACTTTAATGAATTTATATTTATATGTATAAAGTGATGTATAAGAAATTAGTGATTCATTTTTATGTAGTAACCAGTGAAGCATGCAAAGCCTACTAATTCTTCAATAAATTATAATAAGTGGCATTTAAATAAATGCTGTCAAGATAAATTCGATAAAATACGTGTGTAAAATTATATTTATGGTTTGAAGAAATTGGAAATTTACGTACTTAAATTATAAGAAATGATAACGAATTTAGAAGTAGTGTTCTTTCCACAGTTGGCTTCAGAGCATACCCAGTTTCAAATATAATGCTACACCACTGTGTATATATCTATATATATAAAAGAGCAGAGTCTGTCTGTGTGTGTGTGTGTGTGTCCGCTATAGAAACCTAGGCCGTTTCACCGACCGGGTCCAAATTTGGCACGGTTAATGTTTATGACCCGAGAAAGACAACGTCGTAAGCGATTTTACAAAATTCGCCCCCCAAGAGGGGGGGAGGGGGGCAAAATGTAATTTCACAAAATCCTTCATTTCTCAAACAAAAAAACAGATATCCGTAAAATTTTTGCTTTAAAATATAGCTAATAGAAGTGTCTAAAAATCGGTTTCTGGAATTTTTGAAATTCTGTCCCCAAGGGGGGCGGAGGGGCAAAACATGATTTCACATGCGTAAAACGTGATTTCGCATAATCCTATATATCTCAAACAAAAAAAATAGATATACGTGAAATTTTTGCTCTAAAATATAGCTAATGCAACTATCTAAAAACCAATTTCTGGAATTTTAGAAATTCAGCCCCCAGGTGGGGCAGCAAGAGGGGGGGGGGGCTATGGAGCAAAAACAAATAGAAATAGAGTTAGGCTCTTCAAAATTGGTACAGATATTTTTTAAAGGCCAGCAAGAAGAATGGGGATATTTTCGATTGTGTAAAGTTATTAGGAGGGGCGAGAAGGGGGGAGGGTAGGAGGGGGGGGGGGCAAAAAAATAAAAATAGTGTCAGATCGTTCAAAATTGGTACATACAGGTTTTCGATACTTACAAATCGATTGCGGATATTTTTGAATTTGTAAAATTATTAGGAGGGGCGGGGGCAGTAAGGGGGGGGGGCTATGGGGCAAAAACAAATAGAAATTCAGTTAGGCCGTTCAAAATTGGTACAGATAGGTTTAAGAGGCCTGCAAATCGAATGGGGATAATTTCGATTGTGTAAAGCTATTAGGAGGGTCGAGAAGGGGGGGAGGGGAGGGGGAACAAAAAAATAAAAATAGTGTCAGATCGTTCAAAATTGGTACATAGAGGTTTTCGATACTTATAAATCGATTGCGGATGTTTTTGAATTTGTAAAATTATTAGGAGGGCGGGTAGGGGGTGGGGCGGTAAGGAGGGGCTATGGGGCAAAACCAAATAGAAATACAGTTAGGCCGTTCAAAATTGGTACAGATAGGTTAAAGAGGCCTGCAAATCGAATGGGGATATTTTCGAAAGTGTAAAGTTATTAGGAGGGGCAAGAAGGGGGAGGGGAGAGGGGGGTGGCAAAAAAATAAAAATACAGTTAGATCGTTCAAAATTGGTATATAGAGGTTTTCGATACTTACAAATCGATTGTGGATATTTTTTAATTTGTAAAATTATTAGGAGAGGCGGGTAGGGGGTGGGGCGGTAAGGGGGGGCTATGGGGCAAAAACAAATATAAATACAGTTAGGCCACTCAAAATTGGTACAGATAAGTTAAAGAGGCCTGCAAGTCGAATGGGGATATTTTCGAAAGTGTAAAATTATTAGAAGGGGGGAGGGGAGAGGGGGGGGGGCAAAAAAATAAAAATACAGTTAGTTCGTTCAAAATTGGTGTATAGAGGTTTTCGATACTTACAAATCGATTGGGGATATTTTCGAATTTGTAAAATTATTAGGAGGGGCGGTAAGGGGGGGCTATGGGCAAAAACAAATAAAAATACAGTTGGAGCCATTCAAAATTGGTACAGACAGGTTTTAAAGGCCTGCAAGTCGAATGGGGATATTTTCGAAAATGTAAAGTTATTAGGAGAGGGGAGTGGGGGGGGGGGGGGGCAAAAATAAAAATAGAGTTAGATCGTTTAAAATTGGTATATAGAGGTTTTCGATACTTACAAATCGATTGGGGATATTTTCGAATTTGTAAAATTGTTAGGAGGGGCGGGAAGGGGGTGGGGCGGTAAGGGGGGGGCTATGGGCAAAACCAAATAGAAATACAGTTAGGCCGTTCAAAATTGGTACAGATAGGTTTTAGAGGCCTGCAAGTCGAATGGGGATATTTTCGATTGTGTAAAGTTATTAGAAGGGCCGGGAAGGGAGGGCGGAGGGGCAAAAAAAAAATAAAATAGAGTTAGATCGTTCAAAATTGGTACACCGAGGTTTTCGATACCTACCAATCGATTGCGGATATTTTTGAATTTTTAAAATTATTGGGAGGGGCGGGTCGTTCAAAACTGGTGCATAGAGATTTTTGATACTTACAAACCGATTGCGGATATTTTCGAATTTGTAAAATTATTAGGGTGCTCATAGATAAGCATTCGCGCATGCGCATCGCGCACGGGTATACGCTGCCGAAGGCAGTGGGGACCCGGTGCGACATTTTTCCCGATCAGAGTTTTTTTTTTCTTTTTTTTTTCACATGATAAAAATTAATGCAATTTTGAGAATTCGTTAATTATAATGATTCATTTAAAAATAGTGACCAGCGAAGCGGGCGTAGCCAGCTAGTATATATATATATATACTGAGAAATCAATTGTTGCCATTAGAAATATTAGTTTAGTTAGTTAAGAAATTCTAATTATCATATCGATTAGCGAATTGTATTCCTGGATTCAGAAAAATTGCTTCTATCTGATGGTACCGATTCTGAAAAATCGGACCGTTACTTCTACTTTGTTTGGCCCTTTTAACGGTTTTGCGGCTACTATAGCTTTTAAATGAAATTTCAAACGATGAAATTCACAAACTTACCTTTCCAGATGAGAGCAAATATATAAGAATTTGGAGGAAAGTCAGCTTCATGAAACTTTTAAGTATTTCTATCTATATTATAGAAATATTACTCTAAATATAATTTTGTAAGATTCCTTTCTCCATAATTAAAAAATATTTTTTATAGACTTACTGCTTATGAACAATGCACATGGATACAAAAATGCAATTTATTCTATCCTTTTTCTTTAAGCTAAAAATATAATTTTTTTCCCCTCTGTTATTTAAAAAAAAAAAAAAAAAAAAAATGTGGTGACTCCACTCGACTTTCCAAACATTAAGTAATTAAAGGTTGTATAAATAAAGTAAGAGAAGTTGTAAATTAAACAAAAGAGAAAATTGTAATAGAGTGTTTGATTATTTTCTACCAAATAATATATTGTTTAATTTAGGGGTGCATAATGAATGGAACATGAAGGGCCACAGACAAGATAATATAAAATAATTAATCTAAGAAGATATATTCGCCGAGTAATATATATATATATATATATATACACACACATATATATGAAGGAGCACATTATCATTGTCAAGTGCCTGTATGCAGAACTTTAATTTGTATCATATGTTACTTATATCCTCTTTTTATAATAGTTTTTCAATTAGCAAATCAAGTGAATCTCAAAGTGTTATAATCATAAAGTTATTGAATAGTAAGCAAAAGAATGAAATAAATATATCATATATAGTACAAAAAGAATAAATAAAATAAGTAAAAGTATGTTTTGCAGTGAGAGAAAAAAAAGTTGTATTAGGAGTCTCAGAAACAACTAACACAAATGTAAAAGGTGGATAGAGGGTACCAAAATAAGGTGAGTTAGAATGTAGGTAAGTGAGTAGGAAAATACTGTTTTGAGATATTGGATGACATTAGCAAGATCTCATAAACCCCAGATCAACCCTCATAAATGATCACCATGGGCTGTTTTTATCAGTTCTACAAAATAAATAAGCATCAATCTGTCTTTTTTTATTATTTATGTCACCAGACAGAAATAAATTCGGATAATGACTGCACATCTGAATATTTTTCTTTGTTTTTAATGGAAAATAATTACTACTATAATCTTATGCTTCTTCATCATTAATTTTAACACACATAATTATATTTTGGAGACAGATTTTTTTTTTTTTTAGAGAGAGGAGGAGGAGTTTTTACTTACTGATTATTACATTTTTCAGTGTTTAATCTTCTAAGATAGATAAAGATATAATTACTTACCGAAAGATTATTTCATGATTTTTCCAATAAAAAAATAAGGAATATACTGTGGGTTATATTATTGAGAAATAGAATGGACAACTTAGATTTCAAACAGAAATATATATAAAAACCAACATTTTCCTTGGTCTTGGAAATGTCAGTTTTGCGAATGTAACAAATATTTTTTCTTTCTCTTTTTTTTATTTTTAATCTCCTGCTGTTGATTAATGCGACCTAAAATGTCTGTCTTTCCACAGGCCGCAAATTAATGGCTACTAGGCCGTAGGTTGTGCATCTCTAGTTTAATTTAATGCTATTGCGCTTCAAATAATTTAAGCCCATAGGCCATAATGATAAAGAATTTTTCTTTGTGTCCCTGTAAAAGAAAATAAATATTTGTGCTAAATTCACCAAAATTAATAAGATTCATGTGACAGTGACCTATAATAGGTTTACAAATTTTCAGATCAATTGAATAAGGCCTTTTAAATGCTATCGCACTTTAAACAGGCCGCACCACAGGCCATAGGCCATAATGATAAAGAATTATTTTTAAGTCCCTGTAAAAAAAGTGTTAGTGCTAAATTCACCAAAATCAATAGAGTTTGTGCTATGGTGATCTATAATAAAAGTACAAACTTTCAACTCACTTGAACAAAGTGTTGAGACAATATCATGTTCACTCACACACATGTGCATATATCACTGTAAAAATAGCAAAAATGAACTCAGGGGATCTCAAAAGATATAGATACATCAAAATCTCACAGTCAAATTTCTGTCATGATTACAATACTTTCCTTACATATGTATGTTTAGAAAGTAAACAAAATGTATTTTAAGGTGTCATTAAAAAGTAACATTAAGTACAGTTGGAAAGTGTTTAAAAGCTATATTAACTGCAAGATTTTCGTTTCTTGTTTATTTCGTTCTACTAGAAAAAAAAAATATTTTTGCAGCTTGAAACAAGTGTTTATCAGCTTCAGCAAGAAGTTGAGAAAGAGACAGAGGAGCGCAACTATTTCCAGATGGAAAGGGACAGGATTCAACTTTTCTGGGAAGTAACAAAGCATCAGTTAGAAGAAAAAGATGCTATGTTAAGGCTTAAAGATAGTGAGTTAGATGAAGCAAGACTGACCCATCTAGCTGAAATCAAAGTAAATAATTGTATTAAATATTCGTAATACAAGAAGCAAAATTATAACTCAATTAAGTAAAGAAACCTTACATACTTCTTGAGATAAGCCTTAGTACTTGCGGGAAGGGGCCCCTCCCATCGTCAGAGGCAGCACGGTGGCGGCTTGCTTATTTGTGTTGACACTGTTGACTTGATTTTTTGCAGTCTTCATTATTCTACACCAGTTACGGTTGATTTCCTGCGCTGGGTCGTTGCCATTACAGGTAAGAGGATTAAATAAAATTTCGACCGTTTCGCGATTTGTGGCGTATATTGCATTGTTGTATTCGGCTAGTTTGCAAGTTTTGTTAAAATTTATGTTGATGGGTTCGGTAGCGTTTACTTTGGTGAGTGCGGTGGTTATTTTCCCAAATTTGATATCTGCTGAATTTATCTGAATTTACCTCCAGAATTTATCGTATTCCATTCTCCAAAACAAACAATGATACTGGTTACTACATAGGCATGACTAAACGCAAAATCAAAAACCTTATTAATGAACATTCAGCAGATATCAAATTTGGGAAAATAACCACCGCACTTACCAAAGTAAATGCTACCGAACCCATCAATATAAATTTTAACGAAACTCGCAAACTAGCCGAATACAACAACGCAATATACGCCGCAAATCGCGAAACGATCGAAATTTTATTTAATCCTTTTACCTGTAATGGCAACGACCCAGTGCAGGAAATCAACTGTAACTGGTGTAGAATAATGAAGACTGCAAAAGATCAAGTCAACACAACTAAGCAAGCCACCACCGTGCTGCCTCTGACGATGGGAGGGGCCCCTTCCCGCAAGTACTAAGGCTTATCTCAAGAAGTATGTAAGGTTTCTTTACTTAATTGAGGTAAATAATTGTGTTGTCTCTGAGTGTATGCTAGGGTGATAAAAATTGATATATATAAGTGCATAAATTTTATGCATGTTTTTTACTGCAAATAATATCATGCTTTTATATGTGAAAACAAAACAAACAATTTAATTTTATGAAATTATAAACACAAACTGTCAATGTGTTTCTTATCTTTACTTCATTTAATATGTATTAGAAGAAAATATTTCATTCATGAAAATTCTTAATCTCCAGCTTTTGGTAGATTTGCACGTTTTAAGATATTCTGAACACAATTTTTAGAAAATGTCTGTGTATCTGGTATCCAAAATTTTGTGGATGCTGTATATTATGAGCCAATAGATGGAATTCAGTATTGAACCAAATATAACGTTTGGTTGGATTTTTAACTTAAATTGGTGTTGATTAGCTTTTGGTACATATCTATCACTTAACAGGTGGTGGTGGTGTGCCATTTATTAAAAAATTTTTAGTATGGTAGCATAGGATAGAATTTCATATAATGTACACAATGAGGATTATTTTTAACCATACATTGTGAATTAAAGAAAAAAAAAATAGTAATAGTGAACCCAAAAAACTATAGTAATAATAATTATTATAAATATAAATTTATTTTGTATATGTAACAATATTGCTCTCCCTTCTCCGAAAAATATAATTTTTTAATATAGATATCTTTCAAAAGAACTCATCAGTACTTTTAAAACAAATGGTTAAATGATAGATTTGTGATAACAAAGTTATCAATTTAAATATATATATATATTCAAATGCTGTCTATAGAACACAAAATTTACTTTCTCTCCATATTTCGTATTATATTTCTCTGAGATGAAAATAATCTGCATTCATTATTAAAAAGTATTTTAATAAATAATTTGCACAGTGTGAGTTTGTATAGGAATAATAAATGATTATGAGTTTGTATTATTTCCTTATTATGAGTTCATATAGGTATTCCTTTCCTCTCAAATTCCAGCATCCCATGTTGCAAACATTTTATTACCACTACTAAACTGACAGATGATGCTGTAAAAGGTTAAGACTGAAAATTGATTCTATATTTAAAACAAATAATGGTGATTAAATATATTTGTACATATTCCTAGTTGTATGAACAGAAGATGAAGCATTTGATGTTTGAATGTCAACAAGATATTTATAAGAAAATGAAGGAAAAGATGGGTGAAAAGTTGATGGCCGATGAAGAACACCAACAGCAAATCAATTACTACACAAGTATTGTGAACGAGCTAAAAGATGAAATTCTGAAATTACAAGTGGAACATGAAGATATTATTTTAAATCAGAGATTGGTAAACTTGCATTTTTTTCCCCTCTCACAGTCATCAAAATAATCATATTTACATTCTTAAATTATATCATAATCATACATATATGCATTATTAATTTCAAACTCTTTTTTGGAAATTCCATATATTGATCAATTACAATAATTTTAATTTCTAAAGAATAGTGATATTAATAGTGTTTCTGACTAAGAATGAATCTGTGAAATATTATTGCTAATTTTCTAATTCCAGGGGTAAAACAAACTGAATTGTATGATCGTTACAAATAATATCATTTGGGTTATATCTCAGAAAAATTCAGGTCCATAAAAAAGACCCTAAATGTATATTAAATACTTTTTTGTAGCATCATTTAAGACACTTTTAAATTTTATTATTCATAATAATTATATTCTACATAACAATAAAATTTATATTCAAAAAGTCAGTATTCCACAAGGAGGAAGTAGCTCGAGTTTGTTAGCTGACTTATACCTTTACCATTATGAACAAGGATTGTGTAATGAAAATGTCTATTTTTACCGGTACATTGATGACATTATAATTTTTTATGTCAATAATTTTCCCCCTAATTCAATCAAATTAGGATATCTTTTCTCGCTTTGCTGGTCAATATATTTAAAGGAAACTCTTTTCTATATCGCTTTACAAACAAAAATAAAATTTAAAGAAATCATGAAATTGTTTTAAAGCCTGCTTTGGTTCCCCGCTGCCTTCGGCAGCGACCCACTCATTCGCAAACTCATGTCTGCAAGAGTCTGCGAATGAGTGGACAAAGGTAATAGGTGTCTGGCCCTATTACCTGTGACAATAGCTTACCAGTGGGCTTCCATTTGGGTGCTTATCAAATGAAAGTTTCGAAACGGACAGTAACGAAAAAATTGAAGTAGCTATTTTATATTTGAATCCCAATTACATATGAACAACACTATACGTGGTGTACATAATATTTCTTTCATGCTATTCTCTATATTTATTTGATCAACCATAAAATGACAACAATTTCACACCAAATATTAACATTACAATGTGCTATGATCGGCTACGTCTATCGCATGAGACAATTAATTTTTGTGGTTATAATAGTAGTTGAGTTAGTTAATAGTAGTTGGTACATATATAGAAAAATAAACAATGAAATATGTAAACCTGATCATGGTACAGTCTTAATGTAGCTCCCCTTGGTGACTTTTGAATTTTTATCATCACTTTAGACAAAAAAACATAATTTATGTTATTATTATTATTTTGTTTGTTTCTTTTCTTTTTGTTTTTGTTTTCTTTTTCTGTTTTTTCAACATTTTATAATTTATTTATATTTTTTATGTGCTACTTTTACGAAAGTAGAGTCCTTGGCGAAAAATGTCCGATCTATTTCGCATCAAATTTAAAAAATTACCCAGGATTATCAATTATCAATAAGTAAAGCTATTTAATGTAATGCTGAATTAGCTTTCATGCAAAGCACGATTCATCTATTTAACATACTATTTAAACAAAAGGGGGGGGGGAATCGAAAATTGAGGTATTATTATTATTATTTTTTTAACTCCATTTTCATTTTTTTATGTGCAGGAGCAAACTTAATATTTATTTTTATTTATTTTATTTATTTATTTATTTGCATAAAAGCATATTTTATTTATGGTGAAAAAAAAAAAAAAAAAAAAGTAATTTTTTTTGGCAACAATTAAAAATTTAAATGTTCATTTTTTAAGCTTTTACCAGGATATTATTTTCACATTTTAATTAATTTTAAAAAATCTAATCAAAATTTTGTTACAAATAAGATACCAAATGAAAGAAGCACTTTTTCTGAATCCATCGGTTTAATTAACTTATCGATTGGACAATTAGATTTTTAAAAATTAACTAAAGTATGAAAAGCTGGTGGCAACAACACACAGATAAAAAGAAGAAAATCCCTCTTAGCCAATCAACTTGCATCCAGCAACGGACAAACAGGAAGAACACTCTCTTAGCCATTTATATATAGAGAGATAACTGCCATTTTGTTTTATATGGCGGCTACAAATTATTAACCCCTTCCACTCCAGGGACGTACGTGCGTACGTCTAGTGTTAATGACCATTAATACCATGGACGTACGTGCATACGTCCAAAGAAAGTATACGATACAATAAGTCCAACATTGTAGTGGTATCAGAGAGAGTTATTTTATTTGTCATGTGGTATTTTTAAATTGTATTTTCATTACTGACAACTAAATGGCGTTAGTAGTCTCGGTGACCTATTAATTTTGGCTACGGTTGTTTCGTGATTTCTCGCGGCTGCAGTTGTGTGTAATTTTCGCTCCTCGATTTTGTGTGTTTTGCCGGTGTTTGAAACTGTGAATAATGTCTGATTCTAGTGATTCGGATAGTGATTATATCCCCGATTATAACGAACTTGAAGATTCCAATGATGACTTTACAAGTGAAGACGGCGAAAGCGATGACAGTGATGATGAACCACTTACAGAAGGTGACTGGAAATTTATGTCGGATCCTTTTACCGATGCACGTCCTGAGAAACTGCCTGAACTGAAAAGGGACTTTGATTTCCTACATCCAGCTTTCCATTGTTACTTCGTTATGTATTGCATTATTTCAAAATTATAATCTGGTATTTCACATATTCACACTACAGCTAGCCTGGAGCGGAAGGGGTTAATGGACTTGGTGGAAATATTGATGTGGCTATGCACATATGTATTTTTAGGAAAACTGGTTCATAAATACCCTTTTTAAGTGAATTTGAAATTTTCAAACGACTGGTACTTGGAAATAAGATAGCATATCATGTTGGCAAACAAACACATCAAATGCATTTTTAAGATAAGTCTATTCTACAAATTTAGTTTGAATTAATTCAAAATTTGAAAAGTTATTGTGTTGACAAATTATGTGGTCACTACTTGGGAACAAAATGGCAGAGCATGTTGCTCAGTCAATTAATGTAAGATAAGTTGGCAGAGCACTTTGGTTAACAAATTCATCCAAGATATAAGATTAGTTTACTGTCCAAATTTGGTTCAATTTGTAGTATTATTTCAGAAGTTATCATGATTTTAAATTTTCAAGTGGTAACTTGATTTCAAGTGGTATCAATATCCACAACTTTGTTAAAAAGGGCAGATAAAGTTCATTATTAAACTTCGTTGAAACCCTTATGTGGTCTATATTTACATCAAAATTCGAGCAAATCCAGCCATAAATACGCTTTTTACAATAGGGATTTGAAATTTTCATATGGCTGCCACTTGAAAACAAAAAGGCGGAGCAACTTAGTTAATGAACTCATCCAAGATATTTATAAGATAAGTTAGCTGTCCAAATTTGGTTCGATTTGGAGTATTATTTCGGGAATTATTGTGATGACAAAATTTTCATTATATATACATAAACAAAGTTATTGCAATAGGTCAATTTTTAAAGAAATCAACCTAAAAGAGAGAGAGAATATTTCAAGAAACAGTTTTAAAAAATGTTGCAAATTTTGTCAATTAGCTGTAAAATGATTGGTTATTTTAATAATTGGCTGTAAAAAAATTATTATATATCATAGCAGTTAATTGCAATTAAATATAAACTTTATCAGTAAGTAGAAAAATAATTGTCTGTTTCAGTAATCCTGCTTGGGGAAAAAAAGCATAGAGTTTATTAATTAGTTTAAAAAAAAAAAAAGTGGCATTAATAAATTATCAAAGTGACATCAGCAGCTTTACTTTAAAATATTTTCCTGAAATTATTTACATTAAAATTTATTTTACTGATGTCTGAGTTTTGACTGTTCCTGCTTTAACACAAGTCTGAGTAGAGTCCCTATAACTTAATGGACTCATCTTTTCCATTTTTAAACCTTTGCATAAAATACATGTACAATTTGTATTTATAAGAATAACAAATATTTTTTTTTTTTTTTCTTTTCTGTTGTACAGCAAAAATCGATTGCTGACTCACTATTGGGAATTTTGTGAGTCTAATGATGCTGAGTTTCTTGAATTTATGCATAAAATGTTAGCAAGCACAATCCCTGTTGAATGTTTAAGAATTATAGTTATTCGATTGGTGATTATAATTTTTTTTAACTGTAAAAATGTACATTACAAGATGCTTATGTTTATAAAATCACAGCAATATTACTGCTTAAGTGAGGTGGGGGTCAATCTAAGTTTTGATTTTGGGGGCCCCTTTTTTATCTTTTTGTGGAAGGGGGGAGAAAAAAAACATTTGAAATAACACTAAAACCTGGAAAAATCTTACAAAATAGAATTTGTAAAGGAGCCATTTTTATAAATTTGATTTTTGTAAAAGGGCAGATTTGAATTTTGTGAAAAGACCCATTTTCCTGATTTGGATTTTAAGAAAGATCCAATTTACATATTTGAATTTTGTGAAGGGACAGCTAAAGGACCCCGATTATTGTTGCATGGATTAACCTCCTGATAGGAACTTTAATTATATATATATTTTTTTTCACCTGTAGGAAACTACTAAAAAAATATAATAGATTAAAAGTAACTAATTAGTGATACAATGAGATATTCATTAATTTAACAGGAAATAGTCTTTCAAAAAAATATTTTTATAAATTAAATTATGCAAATAGTTATTAGTTTGAATATTTGATTCATACTGTTTCAACAAAGAGAAATATACATGAGTTGTGATTGTCTCTTGGTAGAAACATAAACAAACACCATCTGATCTACTGAAAATTTTGTGCTAAAAAATAGATAAATAAATAAGTAAAATAAAATAAAAATAATTCTACACACCTCAGTGCTAAAGTGTTTTTTTTTTTTTTTTTAATATCCTGTATATTTTAAAATAAATTAATGTTATTTGAGTAATAAAAAATACTAGTAATTTTTTTAACCCTTTCGCTATCAGAGCCTCAGGAGAAAAACCGTTACCACAGCCCAGACGTCTTACTATTTAAATATGATACCAATTGTCATTTATTTTTGTGGGATGTATCTGTAACGTTCTAACTAAGACCAATAACATCCTGTATCTATTTTATTGTTTTATAACATAACCCGTTAGTGTGCAACACGGTTTGATGCAAACAATTATCATAAACTGATAATGAACACCTGTCACATATTTGTGACGCCGGGCTCAGGTAAGAAAATTGGATCGTCACATATATGTGACGCTGGTAGAGAAAGGGTTAATTGTAATAAGTTTTGGTGTTATTTTATTTCAATACATACTTTTCCTCATTTCTTATATTTTTTTCAAAATAGAATCATGGTGAAGAAATCTGTGCACTCCATGAAAAATACCAGAAAGAAATGGATGATGTGAAGAAAAGGGAAGTTACTGAGCTGGAAGAAATAAGAAATGTTCTTATCGAAGATAAAAACAAATCCATACAAGAGATCCAAGAGCAGAAAGATTTACATATCGAGCACTTGACTCATACACATAAAGAACTCTTTCTCAAGATGAAAAATTTTTACAATGACATCATTAAGAATGATATATTATTGATTAAATCTTTGAAAGTAAGATTTGAATTTTGTCTTCATTTAATTATTAAAATTGCTAAAAAATCTTCTTTATTCATTTACTTATATGTAATTATTATTTCTTTTTATTGTCTTTTAATATCAAAGTAATAAAAAATTAAACAAATCTCTTAAGATGCCTGCTCACTCAGCAAGCAGACCTTCCTCCCATAATATTAAACCTATGTGTATATAATATGTTCATATTTTGAAGGTATCTCATGAGGAAATCAAAATTTTCAGCTTCTTTCTTTTATGTTTACTTCCTAAAGCTTGTTTTCATTTGCCCTTTAATTTTTTTAATTTTTTTGTTTTTTATATGTATATAATATTTCTTTGACATGGACCAGTTATGATTAAATTTTGTAGAAATAATATGATAGTGACGTAAGGTGCTATTTGATTGGTCAACCCAGATTAGAAAGTTCAAAGCATAAATTTGGCTGCTACAGATTTTGGCCACAAAAGTTTTATGTTATACACTTCAAATGCACATTTTTTTATAGAAACTAAAAAAAAATATTAACTTCTTATGCTGAAACATATGCTCAAAATCTCATATTTAGAAATACAATCGGAGGAATTTAAAGCCAGTTAAGACTTGCATTCATGACTAGCTGTTCAGCAGAGTGATGGTGATGCCATGTATTGTTCTAAGTTCAAATCCTCTTATTAAGATACACATTTTTCAAAGCCAAAATTATATATATATGTGACGAATTCCCGTACTTGAGTCACATAATAGCTATGAAGGAAAGAGGCTGGCACTCAGTAATCACTCCAAATTTGCAGCACATGTTTTTATTTATCCATCTGGAACATATAAGGTACAGTCCATGATTGTGAGTTGAGCAAATGGATGCAGTGCAGTGCAGCCGAATGTGATCACGTGACCCCTCTCTGGCCGTTATTTGACGTAAGTTTACTAAGCAAGAGCACACAAGAAGAGAAGAGCTCCTCTGCCCGTGTTTTCACTTAAATACTGGCATTTTAGGCGGGAAATCACACCACTCCTTCCTATGCTTATTGGATATTAACTTAATGATTGACAGATTAGCTGAGGTCCAGATAACTGGGATTAATTACTATGCAGCTCCAAACCACAAAAAGCTGCAGATTGCACTTATTCATCACTTTCTTGTCTTAAAGTTGGTTCTCTTTTATGACTTTTGCGTTATGCTCACGCATTGTACTAAAACTTACTTTACAGGGGAAACTTTAGAATTAATTTTAAGTTAAGACTTTCTAATGGGATTTTCTTTAAATTATTGCTCACTATTAATTTAAAATAATAAAATAATAATTTAAAAACTTACCTCTCTTTATCCTTTCATATCCCCCCCCTCCAAGACAACGTTCCCCTGGGCTTGCCTGCAAGTCCATGGGAACTCATTCCGAGGTGGCAGATAGTCCAGGAAAAGATGGTCTGTCTTATTGTGTAGAAGGAGAAGTGCGCATATTTTCCCTTTAATTATTAATTTAGTCCCGTTTATTGATTTTTTTTTTTTTTTTTTTTTTTCTTTCTGTAGAACTGCACGTTCCACGTGCTCAACCCTATACATACAATATTTTCATAGGAGTAATATAAAAATATAAAATAAAACATAATGTAGCACTCTTATACAATATTATCTTAAAGCAGAAATTTCTTGTTCCCAACTAGTTGGTAAAGCTTATAGTCTTATTGTTTTTTGTTCATTGGTAATGAACTATGATAACAAGGTCCTGTAAATATGTTTTTTAATTGCTCAGTAAGAAAAATAGTTCATTTCTTTGGCGCAAAAGTCTTTTTGGTTTTGCACAGAGTCTTTAACATCACATAAAAATATAATGACGTTGAACATGATATTACACATCTGCAAGGAATCTATTTTTTAAAAGAAATATACGGAACTTGCAGTTTTCTCTACTGTCCATATATTTGAAAAAATGGCACCATACACACATTTGTATCATTTCAGATCATTGACACTTTTTCCTGGTTAATGTAAAATACATTTTCAAACAATTATATAAAAATACTTACTAAAGATACAAACAATAATAATATTAATAATAGCAAAAATTTTTTACAAATTATTTACACCTAAAACCAAGTTAATTACTTTGTTTGAGTAATTATTTGTTTTCAAAGTATTACAGACTGCTATAAACTTCAAGTTTGGCAATCCACAAAAATTATATGGTGGGTACATTAACCCTTGAAACTCTGAGAATGTCAAGCCTTTCCAAAAGTAATTTGGGATAAAGGTGGAAACTGGCTAGCTTCTACAGAGAGGGAAAACACATCAGTTTTCCCGTGTTCTCCGAACACATCACAATGGTGAAGATCAGGAGACCATGAGAAAACAGACTGCTTATAGAAAAGGGGCTTAGGAGCGGAGGATCCTCATTTCACGAAACCATCTACATGATATTTAAGAAAAAAAAATTTAAATAAACCGAAAAGGTATATTTGTAAAAAGAAAAGTTAAGGGCACGCTAGTGCCACTGAGTCAAAGAAAGGAAGATATGTCTCCCGACATCCCTCCGATTTCCTTAACTCAGCTAGGATCCTCATCCAACGTGTATGGGGAAATAGGAAAGCAAAAATAAAAAAAACTTGGGACTGGAAGCTGATACCTAACTAATTTATTCATGACTTAATTTGAAATTTTTAGGATTATTATAGTATCTTAACTTAGATGAATGGACAATTTCTGAATTTCTCTTAAAATGAAGGCTGGGTTTGTCTATCTCAAAATTAACGTTAGATAATTGTCTTAAGATTTTATATGGGCCTGAATAAGGTGAACTCAATTTACGCGTGTTTGGGTATTGAAATTCCTCATAAATCACTTCATCTCCAACTTTAAATTCCACTGGGAGAAATCGAGCATCGTATCTGACTTTGTTTTTATTATGATATTGTATTGTTTTTTCTTTTGCTATTTTTCTAGCTTCATCAACTGAAGGGTAGTAATTATTATTTGCCAATAAGGGGTCATATGGTAATTCTCCTAATAATAAATATTTAGGTGGAAACTGAGTTACTGAATGAGGTGTTGAGTTATATTGATTTAAAACTTCTTCAAGTAATTTAGTCCAGGGAATTTTGTTTGAAGAAGAATTAACTTTACACTTTAAACGCGTAACAATAGTCTGATTGAGCCGCTCGACTTTCCCGTTGCACTCGGGATGATGGCTACTTGTTAATAGGTGTTTAACATAATAATTTCGAAGAAATTTTTTAAAACGGGATGAAGTGAATGCTGCATTTCTGTCAGTTAACAATTTTTTAGGCACTTGAGTTTGAAATAATTGTTTTAAAAAGTTTGTATAAGTTTCATTGGTAACGCTTTTTGATGGAAATCCCCACACATAACGGGTTGCATGGTCCACGACCAAATGCAAATACTTTTTTGTAGAATTATAATAATTAAGTCCACCAACAGTGTCCAAAGACAAACATTCAAAAGGTTTATCTGTTGGTGGTACTTCTTGTAACGAGCCAAATCTTTTTTGTTTACATTTTTTGTTTAATTGACAAATATGACAATGTTTCACAAAACTTTCAATATCTTTATTAATATTAGGCCAATAATACTGGGGTGTAATTAAATTTACCATTTTATAAATTCCAGGATGTCCAAATTGAGTGTGGGTTTTCTCTAGTAGGGATAATCTTAATGACATAGGGACTATTATCTTATACAAACCTTTCTTTTTAATTACATTTACATCATCAATTTCAATAATTTTCTTACCATTAATAATTATATTTTCTTTTTTCTGATTGTCTTTAATTTCATTTAAGTCAAGGAGGTGTACATGGTGTGACACATTTTCTAAAACAGGCAATCGGGATAACATATCAGCTTCAATATTAGTTGAACCTTTTTGATATTGAATTTGGTAGTCAAACATACTAAGTTTAAGGGACCAGCGGAATAATCTCCCTCTTAAATTTTTAACATTTTTTAGCCAAGTGAGAGCCGCATGATCTGTATGTATGACAAATTTTTGACCGTGCAAATAATGATAAAATTTATCTAAAGCATCAATGATTGCTAAACATTCTAATTCAGTAATGGCATAATTTTTTTCATAATTACGTAAGTTTCTAGAATGATATGCTACTGGATGTAAATTGCCATTCTCATCTGCCTGCTTAACAACACATCCCACACCATGACTCGATGCATCAACAAATAAATGACAGGGACTTTTGGGATCATAGAGTCTTAAAATGGGTTTACTTATTAGAGCATTTTTTAATTTTTAGAAGGAATTTTCGCATTTTTGGTCCCAAACATAGGGGACATTTTTCTTTAGCAAATTATATAATGGAGCTCTAGTTTTTGCATATTGTGGAATAAATCTAGCATAAACATTTACGGATCCCAAAACTCTCTGTAATTCCTTGACATTTTTTGGTGGTTTCAAATTTTTTATGACCTCAATATTGGGATTATCAGGCGTAATAAGTCCATTAGTAATTTCATATCCTAGAAAATTAATTTTTGTTTTGGAAAAATTACATTTTGATAATTTTAATTTTAAGTTTTCTTTAACACAGATTTCAAAAAGTTGCTCTAAGTGCTTGAAATGTTCTTCTTCTGACTGTGAAAATACAATAATATCATCAAAATAATTACATGCAAAATCTATTTTGTATTTATTTAAGATTCTTCTAATTGTTCGATTGAAGATAGCGGGGGCATTCTTGAGGCCAAAGGGCAGGTATTTCCATTCATATAATCCAAAAGTTGTAGCAAAGGCCAATTTTTCAGTATCTCTTGGGTGGATATCTCCCTTTCAGTATCTCTTGGGATGTGCCAATATCCACTTGCCAAGTCGAGGGTGGAAAAGAATTTTGCTTTAGCTAATTTATCTAATAAAGTATCTATTCGGGGAAGTGGTTCAGCATCGGTTTTTGTTATCGAATTAAGTTTACGGAAGTCAACACATAAACGACTCTTTTTTCCTTCTTCCTTCTTATACACCAGGGTTACAGGTGCCGAATAAGGGGAACAACTTTCTTTTATTATACCTGCCTGTAATAAATTTTGAATTTGGGTTTTAATTTCTTCTTCTTCCTTAGGGGAAGTTCTATATGCTCTGAGTGAAATAGGTAAATCAGAATTTAAATAAATTCTCTGGGGTTCCATATGAATTCTTCCAACGTCATATTTTGATTTAGCAAAAATTTTGACATATTTTGATAATAAAGTAGGAAGTTTTCCTTCTCTAGCAGACTGAGGAGTTACGTGATTTTCTTCAGTGGCAGGAGTGTACTCTATCTTCTCTACCCTATTATTTGATTGAACATTAACATTTTCATTTCTAATTGTATCTTCACTTTCAGGAAGTAAATGTAAGGTTTGAGAGCAACTCGGTATATTTTTTAACAATGGTAGAATATTGTTATTTTGTGTTACACATTTTTTAGCACAATCAAAAGTTAATTCAAATAGTCCACAATGATCTAAGCTAAGGAGAGCATATGGTAAGTTATTATTCAAAATAAACATATCAATATTTTTTCTAATATTACCTATTTGTAATAACAGGGAACATTTTTTGGTAATCTTCAACATTCCTTGTGTTTGTACAACATTTATTGGCGAGATATTTTGTGTGGGAAGTCGATATTTCTGAACAAAATGTTGAGGAAGAATACTTAAACTGCTGCCTGTGTCGAAAATTAAAGGAATAGGATTAGAGTACGAGTTTGGGTTTTTAACACTTTGACTTGATTGCTGATTCTTTCTTTGGGTACCCTTATTTTGAATTATGCGACCGGTCGCGGCAAACTGTCAATATGTGTTATTTACACCTTCTGTCGTACTGTTTCCTACTGTGGACTCTTCTGTGGTATGAGTCGGTTGTTCCTGCTTGAAAGGGCATTCTCTATGCCAATGAAACGCGTTAGGGATGTTAATTTTAGTACAATATTTACATGGAAAAGGAGGTAAAGATCCTTGAAAATGTAGTCGTACATTTGCGTTTGACTGCTGGGGTCTAGGCCCTCGTAAATTGGGTCGGTTATCATGAGTCCTAGTGGGTTGATTTTGATTAGAGTATCCCATATGGGGTCTATTTACATTAGGAAATCGATAACTCCAAGGTTGTGGACGGGGATTGTATTGCACAGGGGCCCTATTGAAGACTTGAGAGTAGTTATATTTTGGATACTGATCCGACTTAGGTGGGAGGGTGTCAGCTGATTTTCCTGATAGTTGCAATTTATCTAATCGATGAACCAAATCCCTCCATTCATTTAGGCTTTTCGGGGAATTAACCACCACAAGTTGTTTTAACGTTAAAGGCAATCCGTCAGTTAACCCGTCCAACAGGAATTTAGGTTCTAAACCTAAAGCTCGTCCCACTTGAAGTTTCTTGTGGTAGTAATCTATAACATTGTCACCCTGTTTGAATACAATACTTGAAAAATCATTTAAAGAGGTCTCTCCAGGTGTAGTAAATTGCTCATTAAAAATTTCTACTACCTCTTCCCAGTGCATCATATTTAAGCTATTATTAACATAAACTGTTAGGGCTCTCCCTTTTAAAAACCTTTGTATGTTCCTAACCTTCCAAATTGCGTCTTTTCCATTCTCCTGACACCACGCGTCAAAATACGGTAACCACGCCGTCCATAACATTCCATTTTCAGGGCAAAATTCAATAAGCACATTTTCCTCTTTTAACGGTGTGTTTGTAGAAGAGGAAGAGTTATTTAATTCACTTAATTTACCCTGCTCCGTCTCTGAAATGGCACCTAAATTATCTCCACCTGTATTCTCAGGGACCACTGGATCTTCGGGTGGGTCCTTGGCCATCTTAACTTCTATTTTTTAACTTCAAATTTAGAAGATTCAAAAAAAATTTTTTTTTTTTTTTTTTTTTTCAAAGAAATTTAACCTTTATGAAATATATTCAAGTTTCAAATAAAAATAAAAATTTAGAAAATAAGACAACTTTGTGAAAATATCAATTTTTAAATTAATTATGCAGAACATTAAGAACAAAAACTAATTTAGATAACCCTTAAATATAATAATATTCAAATTTCAAATAAAAATTCAAAAAATAACAACTTTGAGAAAATATCAATTTTTTAAAAATAATTATGCAGACATTAAAAACCACCACTTATTTAGATAACTCTTAAACATAATAATATGCAAATTTCAAATAAAAATTCAAAAAATAATACCAACTTTGTGAAAAAATCAATTTTTTTTTTTTTTTTTTTTTTTAAATAATTAGGCAGAACATTAAAAACCAAAACCCTCAAATATTATAGTATTTAAATTTCAAATAAAAATAAAAATTCAGAAAATAATACACTTTAACTTTGAAAATATCAAAAAAAAATTTTTTTTTTTAAATACTTATGCAGAAAATGAACAATCAAAAATAATTTATATGCTCTTTAAATATAATAAAGATTCATTATTAAATATGGGAGAATTGCAAAAATACTCATTTTTAATATAGTAATTAACACACATTAAGTTCCTTTTTATCTTAAAATAAATAAATAATTCACTCACTTCAGTGCCAGGAATAAAAAAGAAAAATAAATAAAAAATTTTCTACTTCCACTCTGGCTTTAATCATTCTCAATCCATTGAATTAGGCCAATGACCTTGATGAAACAACACAATTGATAAGGAAGAACACCACATTAGTAGCCATAGCACTTGACCTTGATTCCACACTCTTGATAATGACAGAACACATTATGAATGCAGAGAGATCCACACAATTTGACCCACTTTCTTTGAGATGCAATTCAGTCTTTGTTGAATGAAAGATAGCAGAAAAAGCTCTGTTTTGACTGATTGAATGAATTTCTTCTGCTTTATTTTCTTTTCTCCATTACAGATAAGGAACGATATTTGTCTTTTGAGAAGGCTGCTTTTATTGATATAGATTTAATTTATTATTTTCTTTCCTTCTGCAGATTTAGTTTATTGTTTTCTTTCTATTGAAAAGGGTTGCTTTTATTAATATAGATTTAATTTAATGTTTCCCCGAGAGGGATCAGGATCAAACATAATTAATTTTCTTGCAGCCATAACTTGAGTACCATTATTTACTTTATAGCAGGTGTTCATGCCTGTCGACTTATTTTAATGTGACGAATTCCCGTACTTGAGTCACATAATAGCTATGAAGGAAAGAGGCTGGCACTCAGTAATCACTCCAAATTTGCAGCACATGTTTTTATTTATCCATCTGGAACATATAAGGTACAGTCCATGATTGTGAGTTGAGCAAATGGATGCAGTGCAGTGCAGCCGAATGTGATCACGTGACCCCTCTCTGGCCGTTATTTGACGTAAGTTTACTAAGCAAGAGCACACAAGAAGAGAAGAGCTCCTCTGCCCGTGTTTTCACTTAAATACTGGCATTTTAGGCGGGAAATCACACCACTCCTTCCTATGCTTATTGGATATTAACTTAATGATTGACAGATTAGCTGAGGTCCAGATAACTGGGATTAATTACTATGCAGCTCCAAACCACAAAAAGCTGCAGATTGCACTTATTCATCACTTTCTTGTCTTAAAGTTGGTTCTCTTTTATGACTTTTGCGTTATGCTCACGCATTGTACTAAAACTTACTTTACAGGGGAAACTTTAGAATTAATTTTAAGTTAAGACTTTCTAATGGGATTTTCTTTAAATTATTGCTCACTATTAATTTAAAATAATAAAATAATAATTTAAAAACTTACCTCTCTTTATCCTTTCATATATATATATATATATATATATATTTTTTTTTTTAAAGATTTTTCATTCACAGAATGAACATTATTTATTTTGTAGATACATTTATTTACTGTGGAATTTCTGTTATGTATGGTAACTTAATTGTGACAATGAAATATTTATAGATTTTTCATGTAACAATCCGTGATTGCAATGAAATGCTCGCCCTCTGGTGGGCTAAGGTGAAATTACAATTAACAGGAATAGCTTTCGACTTTCGTGAAGATGCCATTGCTTGCTGTATATTTGATGTTTAGTTTCACATACATTTATTGATTAAAAATAAATAAATTTGGTAAAAAAAAATAACACATACTGTTGTGTGTTACAGTGTAACTCCAAAGAACCAAGAAATCCAGAATTAAGCTTCCATTTATTTCCAAATGACAAATTTAAAATTTCAGTTGCTTCGGCTAATGGAAAAAAAGAATTAATCAGATGATTTGAAACTAATATTTGTTCAGCTGATATTTGCCATAGATATAGAAGTTTAACTATTAAAGCTTTTGCTAGCTTTTGCCTCCAAGGCAGTAGCACGTGTTTTTTTTGCACCTGATGAAGAAAGGCTATGTCCTTTTGAAATCGGTCATGCTTGCTTAAAATTTATGGTGTGTGAAGAAGTCTTATAATCTATTTATAGGTTTCTTTCAATTTACAACTTAAAAGAATTCTACTAAATGGTCAATTCACCTTATAATTGTGTAAATTTTGTTGAAAAGATTATTGAATATTTATATTGTATATTTCTAGATCTGTTCCTAAACATTCCCCACCCCTGTTTATATCTATTTTTTTTTGAGGGGGTTACAGTTTTGTAAGTTATATAATTGTTGTGAAATGTATTAATTAAAACATATACAGGGTGATTATAATTAAAGTTACGATTTCAAAATGCTATAATTTTAAATTTGATATTTTACCAGAGCAATCGTGAGGCAATGAAATTTTGTTTGGGGAAGAAAAAAGTAGTTCCAACATGTTCCTATAGATGGTGCTGTCAGGGGAAACACCTAAATGAACTCATTAAACACAGGAATGTTGTTAGCAACAGAATGGAATAGCAGGAAGCAATAGACTTCAAGGGTTTACTACATTTTTTTTTTGGCAAAAAGACAAGAATGTGTGTTTACAACCGAAACCAGTCATAGAGGAAAAGAGGAGCTTCATGAAACAAATACTTTAGGGATAATTAATGGCACCTTTTGGAACTATATTTTTTTTCATTTGGCCAAACAAAATTTCATTGTCTCGTGATTGCTCTGGTAAAATATCAAATTGCTCTGATAGGTAGTTTTAAAATTATAGCGTTTTGAAATCATAACTCTAATTATAATCACCTTGCTTGAATATGTATGGATTGATTTTAAAAGGAAAACCATTGCAGCTTAGTATTGGGAGGGTTGATGAAAAAAATAAAAATAAAAATTACAATCACAGGTGTTGAAAATATATATAGAATAGAAAGCCTACTGCTGACTTCTTTTTTTTCTCATACCACTCTTGGTTCAAGTGATTTAATTGAAATGACAATTGATAAAATGCTAATTTCTTTTGTTATGACTTTATCAGATCTGATCCTCCTTTGTATTTGTAATTAATTACTTTCCGAACACTATAGTGAGGAAAGTATTGTAATCATGTCAAAAATCCAAATTTGAGATTTTGATGTTTCTATACGTTTTGAGGTCCCCTGAGTCCGTTTTCACTATTCTTACGATGATGTATGTATGTGTGTGTGTATGTGTGTATGTATGTGTGTATGTCTGTGAGTGAACACGCTAGCGTCTAAACGCTTTGTTCGATTAACCTGAAAGTTGGTACGCATATAGTAAGTCACGATAGTACGAACCCTATAGATTTTGGTGAATCTAGCACTTATAGTTTTTTTACAGGGACACAAAGAAAAATTCTTTATCATTATGGCCTATGGGAGCAAAATCTTAAAAGTGCGATAGCATCTAAACGCCTTATTCAATTGAGCAAAAATTTTATACACATATTATAGATCACAAATACTCAATCTGTATAGATTTTGGAGAATCTAGCACTTATAGTTTTTTTACAGGGACACAAAGAAAAATTCTTTATCATTATGCCTATGGGGCCAAATTTTTAAAAGTGTGATAGCGTCTAAACGCCTTATTAACCTGAGCAAAAAATTTGTACACATGTTATAGATCACAGTTGAACTAACTGTATAGATTTTGGTGAATCTAGCACTTACAGTTTTTTTACAGGGACACAAAGAAAAATTCTTTATCATTATGGCCTATGGGACTAAATTTTTAAAAGTACAATAGCATCTAAACGCCTTATTGAATTGAGCTGAAAATTTATATGAGTATTATAAATCACTGTTGCACTAACTATGAGCATTTTGGTGAATCTAGCATTTATAGGTTTTTACAGGGACACAACGAAAAATTCTTTATCATTATGATCTATGGGCTCAAAGTTCAGTAGCGTTAAATAAAACATCGTGTAATAGATGGAGAAAAATACTCAAACACTCTATTATGGTTTTCTCTCTTTTGTTTGTTTAACAACTCCTCTTTCTTTACTTTATCTACAAAACTGTTAATTACTCAATGTTCGGAAAGTCGAGTGGAGTCACTCCAGATTTTTTTTTAAAGGTTACATACTTTAATATCTACTAAAAATGTTCAAAACCTCCAAAAAGTTGTCAATTTATCAAGGTTTTTATACTTAATTTTACATTATTTTTCTAATAAACATATTGATATATTTATAATACAGTTATTTTATTTTGAACAGAAGCAGATAGAAGAACAAGCAACAGATGTTAACTTTTATAAAGACAAATCTAAAAAGATGACTGCCAAAAATGAAAACCTGGAGAAAGAAATTTTGAATCTAAAACAGATAATAGAAAAGCGAAAAGAAAATGTGGATTGTGACATCAACCAGAACTGGGTAAATTTTTAATTTTTCTTATGGGATTCATGATTGAATAATCATGAAAAAGAAAAGACATTTCTAATTTTTTTTAAACCTTTCTACCCTGTATGGGTCAATTTGACCCATTTTTAAAATTGATCTTTCGATATCTTCTACAGATTTTAATTTTGATTGTTCAAACATTATGTATGCCTCAAAAATATGCATTCGTTTAATATATGATGTTTTCAGAGTCATTTGGTTTGTTTTAAACCACCCCAAAAGAATATGTGACATATTACCTGTCTGGGTCGATTTGACCCACATTATTAACATGCATAGAAATGCTTAAAACACCAATTTTTTCTTTTGAGTAGACTTCATTTTCAGGAATAGTCAATAGATGGCAATAGTTGTCGGAAACGTAGATGTAAAATGAGCTCCATAGAAAGTTTTTCTTAAGACCTAAATTCAGTCTATACAAAGTGGGTCGATTCGACCCATACAGGTAAAATGTAAAATTTTTTCAACAGGGTAGGAAAGTCAAGTAAAACTTTTGAAATTTTGATCATTTTTTCTAGAAATTTTTAGTATAAAGAATATAATGACTGTAATTTCTCTATTCTAAAAGAAAAATTACTGTAGCTGCCATCCTTTTTAACACAGGGGTGACCAACCCACAGCTCTCAGGACACATGCTGCCAGCCTTGTAATGTATTGCAACCAGGGCCTAATTTCCCAAGGGGCAAAATGGGTAAGTGTCCGGGTAAATAAGTGAAAATACTATAGCTGGTTATATTAACTGTCTAAAGAAAAATAAAAAATAAATATTGCATTAATTATTGCAAATAAAATATTATTTGAATGTTTTATCCATTATTATTATAATTCTTCATGTGTAGTCATATATATTTGACTGCTCTATTGTTAATTCAGAATAAATATAAAAAGTATAATATTCCATTTCAGAAACAACTTAAACTATTATCTTCCCTACAGCTATAAGTTGAACTGGAAATTTTCAAAGTCATCCATTCTTTATTTCTTAATTATTTGTGTTTTTCACAATATATAATCTTCAGTTAATACAATATTATTTATTGTTTAATTTTTTTCATGATGTCATATAAAAACTATGCTACTTCCAGAATCATAATTTTGCAATTAACTTCCTGTTTTTACTTTCTTTTATATTCAATAGAAGAAAGTATTGGATTCGTAAAAATTTTCGACCTCGAGTTTTTGATGGATTTACATGTTTTGAGAGCTGTAGAACACGATTTGACCATTTTTAGAAAATCTCTGTCTGTCTGTGTGTGTGTGTGTAATAAAATTTTGTGGCAACTGTATCTCAGGAACTACTATACAGAATTTCATACAAATTGGTATGTAGTTGCACCTTGACATAAATTAGTGCCTATCAACTTTTGGTAAAAATTGTCTTACAGGTTGTGTTGCCATCCCGCTTTTTCTAAATTTTTAACATGGTGATATAGGACAAAATTTTGTATAAATGTGCATAAAGAGAATTATTTTTTAGTAATCATTCTGAAATTTACAAGAATTATTTATAATAGAGACAGTCAACTAACATGATGCACAATTTAGGGGGGGGAAATATACTGATAATGTAGTTAAAGAATAAAAAATCTTCATTAATGAATGACTGTGTATTTTATTTCTTTACTTATTATGATAAAAAACTACACAATCTTTAAAATATTGTAAATATTTTGTACTTTTATGGATATAAATAAACAACATGAATTTTAATAAAACATAAAATGGAATCAGCCTGTAAGTCAGTTTTAATTATCTATTTCTTAATAAGTACATTTAATGTTTTAAAATCATTGGTTAATCAGGGTTTAAAGTTTTTACATTAGAGCAGATTTTTATTTTTATGCAGGGATATTAGGTTTTCAAGAGATTCTTATACCTGCGTTTCAAAGTCTCATTATTATTTTATCTTGATTGAAAACTAATTTTTAAGTTTTTCAGATTAAATAAAGGTTTAAAACCGATTCACCAATTTAAAATATTAATTTTTTAATTTAAAATATCTATTCATTGGTTGATTTTAAATATTTATCTTAAATTAAAACCTTTTGCATCCTACAAGTTTGATTAATGGGAGTTGCTTTGATGAGCAACCAGTTATCCAGAATAGTCTTGTCCCAACCATTTCAGATTATTGGTTCTCTACTGTATCATACATACAAATACAAATATACACAATGTGGTCTGGCATATGTAAAGCTGCCAAGTCTTTTGGTTGAACAGTCCTCCTTTACTATGTCCTGCCTTTTTCACTTTCTTGGTTTGTACATCAAAAAACTATTTCATCTTCTTAATAATAAAAGCTCAAGTTTTTGGAAACTAATGTGAAAATTGGTGCCATTGCTAAAACAATTTATTGAAATGAAGGAAAAAAAGTTTTATTATTGGTTTGGAGGAATAAGTAAAATAGTAGAAGAAGAATGATTTAAGCAAAGGTGTGTGTGTGTTTTGGGGGGGGGGGCACAATTACAAGAATACGTTTAAAAAAATTACTCATAATTTGGGTGGGGGGAGGGGATCTAAATTATAATTTAAAGGAGTAAATACAATTGTATATTAGAACTGCCAATCAGCAATTTGTGGTTTTCTTTCTCGCCCAATACTATAACTGCCAAATTACAGTCAACGCATTTAGCTAAATCGGATAAAAACATAAAAAAAAAAAAAAAAATCAAATTCATTATAATAAAAAAAATAATTACATGAATAATTATACAAATGATAATAAATTAAAAAAAAAAAAAAAAAAAAACAGCATTTTTATGCTATCAGAATTAGATTCTGTTAGAGTAAAAAAAAAAAAGAAGGAAATTTGGTGTATTTAGAACTATCCCTTCGACAAAGTAGCAATGATTTTGACAAAATGTGTGCTGAAGGTAATTTTCATAAATAATTAAATTTAAATTATATTTCACCACTCAAATTCCATTATTTTAATAAAAAATGCAGTTAAATTTTAAATAATCTTTTTTTCATATTTTTATTTACAAATTCATTAAAAACAATTATAAAATACCGTACATTAAATCCTTAAAAGATGAGCTTATATATTTCGGTTCCGACCAGACTAAATGCAAAATTAAAGATAGGATTTCTGAACACCTTACTGACCTTAAACACAACAAACCATCTACTGCTTTCACAAGAACTAACAACACTAAACCCATTAATATTGATTCAATTAAATTTCATAAAGTTGCTCCTTTCAACTCACATAAATATGCACTAAAAAGAGAAGTCCTTGAAATTTTTACAACCAGTGACTCAGTAAATGACGTTGAACACAGTTTGATCCTACCTGAGTGGCAACAGCTTATTAAGAACAGGAAAAGAAGTGAAGAAATGACGGACAGAGACGATGAAGAAAGAGAATGAGCCACCGAGCATTTGTCGTCGTCGAGCTCTGAAGATGGATCCGGTCGGAACCGAATTATATAAGCTCATCTTTTAAGGATTTAATGTAAGGTATTTTTTAATTGCTTTTAATCTTTTTTCTTCCATTATTGTTTTTCGCAATATTTGGTCACTGTTTTTGATTTGGCAAATTTGAAAAAAGGTTTCATTTGATAATATTGGCCACTAGGCAGGTAAAGACTGATTAGTAATGTAAAAATAATTATAAGGAAAAAAAACTTTTTACATACCATGTTTTAAATTTTCTGTTGAATCATATAAACCTGACAGTTCTATGTATTAATAAAATACTCGAGAATAAAAAATAGTATATAAGCAATATTTAAGCACACAGACATTTAAAAAAAATTAAATGCCCTTTTCTTAATGCACTAAAAAGAACAAAATAACTTTTTCAGCTCAGTACCGCCGATCTGAATACTTGCATTTTACTACTACTCCAATAAAATTGCACCTCAAACGAATAAAAGGGTGGCTCAAACCAATTTATACCAAAATTTTGTGAAAGTTTTAAAATATTACAGATTTATGAAAATATAACCAGATTGGAAATTTTGGTATAAAATGGTTTGAGCCGTCCTTTTCTTCGTTTGAGGTGCAATTTTATTGGAATAGTAGTAAAATGCAAGTATTTAGATCGGTGGTACTGAGCTGAAAAAGTTATTTTGTTCTTTTTAGTGCATTAAGAAAAAAGCATTTTATTTATTTTTTTTAAATAAATGTTATTTTTAATTTTTATAATATTTTATAATTTTTATATTTTTGATGCATTACCTAGATTAAAATTGCTGTTGATAAATTAAACTTCTTGACGAAAAATGTTCAGTGTACTTCAACGCAAAAATTTAAAAAATCACCCAGGAGGATCTATAAATAAAACTGATTTTAGTGCAACATAAATTAGCCTCATAACTATATTAGCATTTTATCAATGTGTAAAAAAAATTTTTAAGTGATAATGACGTCAATTTTTGTGAGATGCATAATTTATTTGTTTATAATTTTTTATTGTTCACGTTTAGATAAATGTATTTATTTTCTTGTCGGAAGAAACAATGAACTTGTAAAATTTTTTGGCAACAATTAAATTATGGATAAAATTTAAATGGCTAATTTTTTGCTATTATTAGCTTATTGTTTTCATATTTTTGCTAATTAAAAGAAAAGTAATCAAAAATTCAAAAATCTGACTGTGCGAAATTGTAGTGTCAGACATGACTAATATTTTAGTGAAAACCCGAAGTCTTTAGCTGGTCTGATTGCTGAGATATAAGCAAAAAGATGGGACACATTCAGACAAACGCCGGTGACAGACAGAGCGGGTATAAGAAAAGGTCTTAAAAAACATTGGATTTAAAAATAAAATATTAATCTTTTTAAAACCACATATATTAGCATCATGAACTACATTAGCACTTTATCAATGTGTAGAAAATTTTTAAAGTTATAATGACATCAATTTTTGTGAGATGCCTAATTTAACTTTTTATTATTTTTTAATGTTGACATTGAATTAAATGTATTTATTTTTATGGTAGAAAGAAAATGAACTCATAAATTTTTTTGGCAACAATTAAATTATAGCTAATATTTAAATGGCTAATTTTAAAGTTGTTAGGAGGTTATTATTTTCATATTTTAATTAATTAAAAGAAAACTAATCGAAAATTAAAAAATCAGGGTTGTTTAGCTAGTTGGGAATTTACTTGTTAATAAAAACATGGTAGTATGATACTTAGCATATAGAGATGTATAATAAGCATGCTCAAACAAATTGTGTATATTAAAACACAAATAAACTATTATGTCAGAAACGCCAAAGAATGATTCCTTTTTGCACTGAAGACGGTACACTTAAGGCCACCGAAACAGCTGTATACATTTCCAATATTTTTCTTTGGCGTTTCTGACGTAGTAGTTTATTTGGGTTTTAATATTCCAACGCCAAGTCTCCTGTTATTAAATTGTGTATATGTTGCTATAGGCGGTAGTTAATGTAGAATTTGTTCAAATCAGTTCTGTTACAAAATTTATGGCAGAAACTTTGTTTTCTTGGAGACTGCTTATGTAATTTTAATTTTTTATCAAAATTATTATTATTATTATTATTTTTGAGAGGACATTTTCATCACTTTTTCTTCAGAAAAATTAGCATTTGTTAGAAACCCATGCTCTGCTTGTTATCATGATTTTGATAAAAATTTAAAGTTAGGGGATTTTTGAGATGACATTTTCATTTGAATTACCCTCATTTACAGGGAATGTTCAGTATAAAATATGGAACACATCAGACTTTTTCTTGGTACCGGCTCTAGCAATTTTTATGAAAATCATCAATATATGGATTTGTGAAAATGATATGACTTACTGTCTTTCTTTGAAATTTGAGTATATAATGCTAAAAGTTTAGTTATTTTAAAAATATCTTTATAATGACAATTTTTTAAAACAAAACAGTGTACAGTAGAACTTGGATAATTCAAAGTTGAAGGGATCAGAGAAAAATTTGAAATATCCAAAAACTCGAATTACATATACTATTTTGTCAAAGAGATATGTTAAAGAATTAAAACTCTACGATTAAAGATTTAACAAATAAACTTTATATCTAAGAGATACTGCTCCCCCCTCCCCCATTAAATCAATATTTTTTACGAGCTTAATTATTCAACACTTTTTTTTTTTAAGTCAGATATTTTTTATTTCTTCTTTAAGTACAATCTTTGTGTCATAGCATATGACTTGATACAAAAATAGAATCTACTACATTAGACATGACTTTCAATTAAAAAAAAACTCGAAGTTCATGTTATATTCACCATGTTTTCTGATGCACTAGGTAGGGGCTTCTCTTGTATTTCCTTATCCTTCTTTTGAAAGACTGTTAAGATATATAATGCACTTTAGCTGAGAAAAATCTCGGGAACAAATTTTACTATAATATTTTAAAGGTAGTCGTATGAAAAATTCGAATTATCCAAAATAGAATTCGAATTATCCACGATTTTTTAACATTATTTTAATATAAAATTCAAGGGACCGAGTAAAAAATTCGAATTATCCAAAATTTTGAATTAAACAAGTTCGAATTATTCAAGTTTCACTGTATTTATCCGGCAGATAATTTTTATGATTTTGAGTGGGTCATCCAGGTACTTTATTTAAAGTTCCATACTTATTTGTGTCTGTACATATGTTTTTTATATGAAGAAAAATATTTAAATATTGAATTTAACTGGGATTAAAAAATTATGCTTTGTTACACTTTTTTTTTTTTTTTTTTTTTTTTAAACAGGGCCATATGAATGTATGAATATATTGAATGAATATTGCGATATGAATTATGGATACATTATTTGTTTATGACCACACTTGTTCTACTAAAGGTAATTATTTGAAGTACAATTTAATGCATGTTACCTTATGTGTGTTTTTAGTTTATATATGTTTAATTATATCCTGACCTGATACACTTTATTCATGCAGAGCAATCTTTTTAAAAATAATGCAAAAAGTATCTAAATTGTTTAAGAATTTCATCATCCCTAGTTTGTGAGTGTACCTAGGGTCTGATTGCTGCATAGAACAAACTACACAATTGTCTAGTGGCACTTGGTTTTGGGGTGTTGAAAATTTTGTTTTCATTTCAAAAAAATAAATTAATATCTAAAAAGGTTTCTAAAAACAATAATATTTTTTGAAAAAGAAAAAAAAGGAATTGAATTGATTTGAAATGATTTTTTTTTTTTTCTAATTATTAAAAGGCAATTTCTAGTTCTTGTTTTGAAATTACTATAATTCATGTGATTTAAACGGAAAGATTTTAAATTTATAAGAACAGCGTGAACTTTTGGTAAAGTAATGATGATTTTCCTCTAACGAAAGTGCACGGGAACTTACAATGCGTTTAATTTACTTATATCGAAGAAACAATTAGTTAATTATCTACCAAAAATTAATTAATATTGTTTACTAATTCCATTATTCGTTACCTTTTGAAGTTTCTTTCGAAATTCAGGGAAGTAATACCTTTTCCTTAAGGGCAGGAACGTTCGTCGGATATAAAAATCAGCCGCTTAATGAAATCACTCTGTCTCAGGACGAATGTGATTTTAATAAGCGGCGGGAACTGTATCTTAATTTCTGTAATTTTTTCTCTTTGGTAACAAAAGTTTAACTACAATGTTGTTAAATGAATTTCTGCAAAATGGATTCTGCTCGATTTCATCTCAAAACCTTCATTTTTAATGCTAAGGTGAGACCAGTTAATTTTCAGTGACTGAAAAAAACCTCTGTAAATTGAAAAGAGTTTTCTAGAGACTGTTAAGTGCCGCATCACAAAATTGTAACTAACCTCGGCAGCATCGTCAGCTACGCAATTCTTGAAGGGAGTATTTCTTAAGTAGAGAAATTCGATCATAGTTCGTACATGATGTTTTTAAGCAGTACTTGCTCCAATGCACATGTTTACAAATGGAGTCAGGAGAAAGCCAGACATTTCACAAAATGTCATTTACCTAGGCAGCTCTGACATCTAAACAATTCTTGAAAATGTTAGGTACGCTCAACTCTACAGCCCATTGAAGAGTAGAAATATTAGCCATCAATTGATGTGAGATATCGACCATAAAATGGTTTACAACATTCGAAATGATTCACTTATTCATCTAGAAAAATATCGATAACATTGATAATATTGCTGATCCAGTCTGTTGGTATTATAAAAAAAAACAAAATCTTTTAGAGAATAGTCCCTATGAACTTAAAAAAAGGCTTTCATACCGAGCATTGGCTCGGGAGAGACTCCCGGCCTCAGCTTAAAAAACACCACCTCACAGTTCCAATACCCCCTACTGATCTGACCGAAAGCTATGTGAAATTCGCGCTCTCTTCCGAGCCAGCCAATGAGCGCCCGCGAAGGGGACGCCACTGACGTCACAGATGACGCTAAGAACTAACGTGAATGTTCTAGAACATCTTCTCCCCCTCTGAAAGCACGGGAAAGTACGAAAACTTTATGCAAACATGGCTGACTTCCGATTTTAAGAATTCAGTGAATAAAAAAAGAGTGTCTTTGGACATGATTTTTGGAAAGGAAAGTTATTAAATTTTGAGCTATTTTTATGAGCGATGGCTCAAGTTAAAGGAAATTAAATAAGCAATCTGATGAAATTAGAGTTACATATAAATAAAACTTAGAAAAATAATTTTAAATGCAAAATCGAGGCACTGACTGCTGACAAGATAATTTTGGGTTTTTCTGATTTTATTTTTAATTTTGCACTTTTAGTGATTTCTCTATTATTATTTCTTGGTGATTTTTGCACAGAATATCGATTACAATATCATATTAATACGGAATTACTGGATTTGTTTTTTATTTTAATTTATTTTTTGAAAAATGCAAATTTTCAAGTAAAAACGGAAATCTTTTAAATAAATAAATTGCGATCGATTTTGATTAAAATTTTGTGGAGTATGAAATGAATTTTGAACGAGAAAGCTTTTTAAATAAAAGGAAACTGAAAACCTATAATTAAAAAAAAAAAATAGTGTTAAATTATTTGAAACTTAAGAATAAAGTAGTGTTATGTTTTTTTTTAAACATAACATTTCCCCCCACCAAAAGGAAAAAAAAACAGAAAAAAAAACGAAAGTCACTTAAGTCAGTTCAGATAGTCCATATTAGTTATTTTATTCAGTATTAGCAAACTTAGCTGCTGTAGTTAAAGACGTTGATGTTTCCAAAAGAGCTGTGACAATAGTTGAACTATCTTTGTTTAAAAATGAGCTGCAGGCGATTGGAGATAAACCAACAATAGTAGAACTATCTTTGTTTAAAAATGAGCTGTAGGTGATTGGAGATAAACCACAGACCTTTTTATACGATGTCTCCATGGATGCCGCATCACAAAATTGTAACTAACCTTGGCAGTATCGTCAGCTACGCAATTCTTGAAGGGAGTATTTCTTAAGTAGAGAAATTCGATCATAGTTCGTACATGATGTTTTTAAGCAGTACTTGCTCCAATGCACATGTTTACAAATGGAGTCGGGAGAAAGCCAGACATTTCACAAAATGTCATTTACCTAGGCAGCTCTGACATCTAAACAATTCTTGAAAATGTTAGGTATGCTCAGCTCTACAGCCCATTGAAGAGTAGAAATATTAGCCATCAATTGATATGAGATATCGACCATAAAATGGTTTACAACATTCGAAATGATTCACTTATTCATCTAGAAAAATATCGATAACATTGATAATATTGCTGATCCAGTCCGTTGGTATTATAAAAAAAAACAAAATCTTTTAGGGAATAGTCCCTATGAACTTAAAAAAAGGCTTTCGTACCGAGCTTTGGCTCGGGAGAGACTCCCGGCCTCAGCTTAAAAAACACCACCTCACAGTTCCAATACCCCCTACTGATCTGACCGAAAGCTATGTGAAATTCGCGCTCTCTTCCGAGCCAGCCAATGAGCGCCCGCAAAAGGGACGCCACTGACGTCACAGATGACGCTAAGAACTAACGTGAATGTTCTAGAACATCTTCTCCCCCTCTGAAAGCGCGGGAAAGTACGAAAACTTTATGCAAACATGGCTGACTTCCGATTTTAAGAATTCAGTGAATAAAAAAGAGTGTCTTTGGACTTATGATTTTTGGAAAGGAAAGTTATTAAATTTTGAGCTATTTTTATGAGTGATGGCTCAAATTAAAGGAAATTAAATAAGCAATCTGATGAAATTAGAGTTACATATAAATAAAACTTAGAAAAATAATTTTAAATGCAAAATCGGGGCACTGACTGCTGACAAGATAATTTTGGGTTTTTCTGATTTTATTTTTAATTTTGCACTTTTAGTGATTTCTCTATTATTATTTTCTTGGTGATTTTTGCACAGAATATCGATTACAATATCATATTAATATGGAATTACTGGATTTGTTTTTTATTTTAATTTATTTTTTGAAAAATGCAAATTTTCAAGTAAAAACGGAAATCTTTTAAATAAATAAATTGCGATCGATTTTGATTAAAATTTTGCGGAGTAAGAAATGAATTTTGAAAGAGAAAGGTTTTTAAATAAAAGGAAATTGAAAACCTATAATTAAAAAAAAAAAAATAGTGTTAAATTATTTGAAACTTAAGAATAAAGTAGTGTTATGTTTTTTTAAACATAACATTAAGGTTGTAACAAGGATGAATACTTATAAACTGCTTTGAATGGTAGTACTTTCATCTGTTATTTAGTAAGATTATTATTCAAATCAATTACTACTTAAATTTATTATAATTATTATTATTATTTTTTTTTTTTAAGGTTGTCTGTTATTGACAGAGTCTGCTTTGAACATAATTTGGCAGTTTATTATAGGGACTACACACCACATTACTAATACAAGAGCTCACGTGCAGTTGAGAGATATAGTCGATCAGGACGACTTATCATTGAAAATTCTCGGAATTTGAATTTTGGATACAGTCAGTTTTCTGGGTGATCCAGAGTTCTGAATTGTTACAAATCGAATGCTTCTCAAAAGTATTGAACCAGCACAAGACTCTGCATTCCTCTGTCTGAGTGTAATGTTTGGTATTATGGACATACCAATAACAGAAATTAGTACTATCAGAAAAAAAAAAAAAAAAAAAAAAAAAAAAACACTGAAAAATTGTTTAACAAATATCTACATTTGATGGAGTTGCCAGTTTACAGTCCTTAGTCACCAAGCTACACATTGAAATCTCCAAGACACACATTGAAATCTCCTGCACTCACCAATTTATTCTCCACCTACTTCAGTTACAGCCCAACTGCCTATGCTCTGCATTTACTAAGCCATCCTCTAACAGTGTTATACACTTATACCCCACAATCACCATGTACAGCCTGCAGTAACATCCACCAACTTACCACCTGCTTCAGTTTATGACTGTATTCCACACAAAGTGAATCAATGGATATAAGTGCAAATAAAAATTTTAGGCATATATTTCAAGTGATATCAACTGACAGAAATTGTTTTTATAACTGAAGGAATTCAGAAAACTTACTCTGGTTGGGAGGGGGTAAAAAAGCTTGCATTTTAGCCATTTAGTATCAAGGAGTCAGTAGTGAAATTGTATAACTATTCCTGAACTTTACATGCAATTCCTTTTTCAAATTAATTAAATTGTAGAATACAGGTTTACCAAACATGTAAAGTACTAAAAAATTTTTAATATTTATATTAACTATAATAGTATGTGTATATTGAGAAATAAATCAAGATTTGAAATTATAGCGATTGTTCATGCTTTTATTTATCTATTTTATATTATAATTTTTTTTTTCTTCATGTTGTAATAGTTTTGACAGAAAAAAGATTACTAGATATCCCATGATGACATGAATATCAGTTAAATAAGAATTTTTATGAAAGAAAATTATAGAAATTTATAATATACTTTATTATTCCCAAAACTGCTATTTAAAAGAAAAAAAAAACTCCTTTCGAAAGTTTTAAAAATTAGACAGTGAAATTTTTTTATGTCAGTATTAAGGTGTCTTTTTAATACTCTCTAACAAAGTGGAAAAGTTTTTGTTTTGTCCGTCTGTCCATGCTCTTAACTCTTGTAAATGTATATGGAATTCTTTAAAACTGAAATAAATATAACTTATTTGAATTTTAATTTCAACAAAAATTCACATTTTCAATACCATATAATCAAGGAACCTCAAATAAAATAAAAAATACTGCCAATAAATTTAATCTAAACATTCCAATAAAGCCAAACCCGAATATTTTCCAAATTATAAGAAACGACAAAGATATTATTCCCCCCCTCCCTTGAAACCGCCGGAGTTTATAAAATCCCTATAGAATACCCTGATAAAAAAAAACGGAAGTTACATAGGAGTCACTAAAAGAAAAAGAAAAACACGCCTCAAGGAACATGAAAATGATATTAAATTCGCCTGCTCTACTACTGCGCTTGCTCGAACATATTATGAAAATGAAATAGAAATTAAATTTAATGATGTTGAAAAATTGGCTAATTATAATAATCATACTTACGCGTTTTACCGGGAGAGCATTGAGATCGTCAGCGATAGCAGCGCCATTAATGACCACGAATCTGCCAAAATAGATCCGCAGTGGTGCTACCTGTTACAAGAACGAAGTAAAGCTATAAATAGCCAGGGCCCACAAGCACAGTTTGCAATTGATAAAGGGGGAAGATCCTCCCCAGAAAAGCTTCTTGCAGAAGATGAAGCCTAAGTAAGGTATGTTATTTTATTTTATAATGAAATAAATATGTTATTCAAGCTCACTTTGGGATGTTCCCTATTGAAAATGTACTAAATACCACTACCAGTTTGTTCACAGGGACACAGTGGCGTATCCAGGATTTTATTTCAGGGAGGGCTGAGTTAAGTTCGATACTATTTCATAGTGTACAGAAATCATACATACAGGGTTTTTTACCAGAAGTTTGAAAATAAATAAGGACTTAAGGGACCAACTTAAAAAAAAAAAAGGGACCTAATGAACTTTAAGGGACCAACAGCACAAAATCTGTGAATACTTTTTTTTTTTTGACAAAAACCCCTACCAAATGAGCAGGATGTGATATTATATGAAAAAGAAAGCATAATAAAAATACTAAACTACTCACAGTTAGGTAATATAAGAAAATAACACAAAAGATTTAATAACTATTTTTACTAATTGGTGGTTTAAAAATTGTTTCAGTCCTAATCTGAACCTTTATTGTGTGTATCATTCATTTATCATCAATTACCTCAAAGTAGCCAACTAGGTAAACTTAAAATACATGTTACCCTGGAGATAATTGACAATAAACACAACAGACAATGCCATTATTGACGAGACATGATGCCGGTTGACGAAAAAAAAAAAAAAAAAGAGGACACTACAGTGAAGGAGCAGAAAGGAAATGCAGCGGGGGAAAGACAATCGTAATTAGTTACTGATGAAGGTCTAAATTATGACTGAAATATATTTTTAATTGGCAATTAATTAAAAAGATAATTAAATCTTTCATGAAAATATTTGAGAATGATTTTTTTAATCAACTAATGATTTCTCTATATATTAAAAAAAGTTATTGCTGTTGATTTTTTTTTTTTTTTTTTTCTATGACGTATCTCTTCGCAAGCAGTATTCAGCATTGCGAGAGGTACCGATTGTCGAATAATCCAAAGAACATGCTTATCTTGGTCTTAAATTTTTATCACCTTAATTAACAAAGTTATTAACAACATTGTGTTAATAAAGATACTCTATTTGCCATTGCCTATTTTTGTTGTATAAGTAATAACAGATTCTGTAAAACAGAATTTAACATAGGACAACAAGATTTTTTTCCAGTCTATTCTACCATATGAAGACAAGTGGTAACTGTGTTGCATTCTTTAGCAACGGTTACTATAATAATTTCTTTTGCTCATTTTCTCTGAAGTTGTAGTCTTAGCAATGATTACTATATTTTATCTTAAAATTTCTTTTGCACGTTTTCTCTCAATAGTATTTTTAATAAATTTATTTTTTAAATTTGCTTTTACTATATCTTTTAACATATTGGAAAAAAAAATAATGTAAAATCATGCATTCCATATTGATTATTAACACTTTCCAACTGCACGTACTTGTTGTATCGTATAACTTTCAATGTTCTTTGCCTACGTTATCATACAATGGACAAACAGGAAGACTGAAAAACAAACAGATAGACGAATTGAATTCCTAATCACTCTTAACCCTACAAGGCTCAATTTTTTTTAGTGCGCGACAAAAATATATAGGTTATAATTAGTGATCAGAATATAGGGAAAACTTATAAAAATAAAACCATATTTTACGGAAAAATCAACTTTTTAGCTCAACGTACCATATGTGGAACATACATAAAAATAGGATTTACTAATACGTTTACTATTGTAATATAAAAAAAAAAAAAAACTTACCTCTGCAAAATAGACACTTTGTTATAACACACAGTATTTTTTTTCGAGTCAAAAATGTTCAATAACTAATCTTTTTTTTATTTTTGAATTCAGACAAACGACTAATGTATCAATTTCATTCAAATTTCACACTGAGTGCACTATAACAAAAACACGAACGACATCTTTAGGTAAAGATTCGTATAACTACATTGCTAAATGTCAGTGGCTTCTGTCAAGGTGTCAAGAGATGTCACTACTAATAGTTTAATAGCTATAGAAACTATTAAAGTCGGTGTTCCACATATGGAACTGGGTGCCTTGTAGGGTTAAACATCGTTGGAAAACATTCATAATCACTCTTTAAACATCATTGGAAAACATTAAAAATGCTTAACACAAAAGAAAATGAAGCACTTAACCCGTTAGTAGTCGCTATAGACAGCGCCACCTATTACAGATTGCGCACTTTTTATTTAACTGTCACCAATAATTTTAAGAAGTGATGTGACCGACTTTTCTTCGATTTTATTCGCGTTTTATGTATATCAAATGCCACTTCTAAAAATTTTTGGTGGATATTGAATAAGAAATTCTGACAACACTAAAAGATGGGCGGCAAATCGACCAACTAGCAACTACTAACGGCTTAATGACATGTATCCAAATATTTTAGTGTAGCCCTGTAAATCTGATGGTTAACCATATCATATTCTATTCTATAAAAAACATTATTCTAGCATATTAACAATAACTATCAATTTCCTTATGATTTTTACAGTAGAAAGTTAATGTCTACCCTGAAGCACAATGCATTGGCATTTTTTGAGTGTCCTTGTACACAAACCAGTTATACAGGTAATAAATATATAATAAACCTATCTTTACTTCGTGGCCGTTCTGAGATCTTTCAGCGCCGGGCACCCGGGCCTCTTCGGAGAACGTTAGCACTGTGATGGAGACTTGGGTTTCTGGATGCTTCTTTGTTGACTTTTCAACAGGTGGCTCCATGCCCTATTTGGGGCTACTGCGCCGCTTTCGTTGCATGTGTCTTCATTGGTTGATATTTCGATGGATTCTCGGTACATGGCGTATTGATAGTTATTGTAGTCGGATATTTTAGTGGTTTTATCGAATTCTATTTTGATGTCATTTTCGTTATATGTTTTGGCTAGGGCTGTATTGAATTTTCCAGTTTTGATGTCGTTTTTATGTTCTTTAACTCTGGTTTTTATTTTTCTTTTTGTGACGCCGATGTAGGAACCGGGTTTATTGTTTTTATCTGTATACGGAATTTTATATATACCTGCGGTTTCGAGTGGGGGGGTTGGATCTTTGTCGCTACGAATTAGTTGGAAAATGTTCTTGTTTGGTTTTATGGGGATGTTTATATTATATTTACTGGCGGTGTTTTTGATTTTATTTGCGGCTCCGCGATCGAAAGGGATGGATGAAGTGAATTTAATTGGTTGTTTTTGGTAATTCGGTATATGGTCGAGTTTTTTGAGTTTTTTCGAGTTTTTTCATCCATCCCTTTCGATCGCGGAGCCGCAAATAAAATCAAAAACACTGCCAGTAAATACAATATAAACATCCCCATAAAACCAAACAAGAACATTTTCCAACTAATTCGTAGCGACAAAGATCCAACCCCCCCCCACTCGAAACCGCAGGTATATATAAAATTCCGTATACAGATAAAAACAATAAACCCGGTTCCTACATCGGCGTCACAAAAAGAAAAATAAAAACCAGAGTTAAAGAACATAAAAACGACATCAAAACTGGAAAATTCAATACAGCCCTAGCCAAAACATATAACGAAAATGACATCAAAATAGAATTCGATAAAACCACTAAAATATCCGACTACAATAACTATCAATACGCCATGTACCGAGAATCCATCGAAATATCAACCAATGAAGACACATGCAACGAAAGCGGCGCAAAAGCCCCAAATAGGGCATGGAGCCACCTGTTGAAAAGTCAACAAAGAAGCATCCAGAAACCCAAGTCTCCATCACAGTGCTAACGTTCTCCGAAGAGGCCCGGGTGCCCGGCGCTGAAAGATCTCAGAACGGCCACGAAGTAAAGATAGGTTTATTATATATTTATTATGTGTTAGTGTACTTCGTTTCTCTTAATTTATTTAACAGTTATACAGGATCTATTAATGCCAATTTAAATAGGAAGCATTCCATAGTAAATTTGAATAGCATATATAATTTTTTTTTTAATTCTGAAAATATTTACAGACACTAGAGGCGGGCAGACAGACATACAAATTCAAACATATTCACACTTAAAAATTGTAAAAAAAGCGTTGAAAACCCTTAATGTAAACGAAAATGCAATTCCAGCAAATATCCCATAATATCCCTTAATGAAACTGAATATCTTTTGGTGGCCCTGAAAGCTAATCTTACTATATTCCATAAAAAGCATTCTTTTGTGCATATGAATGACATATTTTAATTTCATTAAGATTTGTGCAAAGTAAAATTAAAATTTGGTTTATAGAGATAGCTCTCATAGAACACAATGCTTTGGAATACTTTCAGGTGTCCCTGTACGCAAACAATTGGTGGTATTTACACCATTTTTAACGGAGAACATCTGATAGTAAACCTGAATAGCATATTTCAATTTCTTTAAGATTTGTGCAAACTAAAGGTATTAAAATATGGTTTATAGAAATAACTCTCTTAGAACACAATGCTTTGGAATACTTTTGGGTGTCCCTGTACACAAACCAGTAGAGGTATTCACTCCATTTTCAATAAAGAACATCCAATACTGAATTTGAATAATATATATCAATTTCAAAAAATTCTGTGAATATTTACGAGAGTTAGAGTGCAAGTTCAAAAAGTTTAAAGCAGACTTTAAAATAAAAACATAAAACCAATATTTATGAATTGTCTTGGCACATTCAGGTCTTCTGACTCAAATTTCAATAGTTACCATTCACCTAACAGTATAGCTATGTCCATATTGAAAGGATGGAAGGTAATGCATTACCTAAAGCTGCTACTTTGGGTTTAGAGAAAAAGCTTTTGAACTCTCCAATTTTCAAACAACTTGCATTATACTATACACTGTCAAGATGAGAAGCCCTGTGGTAGAATTTAAACAACACCGTGACTCTGTTGCAGAAAAGAATTGTCGATGTTTTCTTGCACAATAACTTAAGTTACATTATTATGCTGGAAATAAATCAAAATACTGAGGCAACAAGGGCTTTGCTTGGTTGCAGCATGAAATGTGCCCCTCAGTAAAGTTTCATTGGGGTTAATTAAATGCCACGAGATTAACATATACCAAACAACAAAAAGAAAAAAAGGTACTTTAGGGACCAAATTTGAAAAAAAAGATACTTTAGGGACCAAAGAGATCTCCAGTAAAAACCCTGTACATATTACTCTTAATTTTTATTTTTTAAAATTTTCTACAAAATTTCAGGAGGGACTACAGGCCATCAGCCCCCCCCCCCCCCCCCCCACTCCCTCTCTGGATACACCACTGCAAGGGACACCCAAAAAAGAATTCCAAAGCATTGTGTTCTAGTAGGGGTATTTCTATAAACCATATTTTAACACTTTTATTATGCACAAATCGTAAGGAAATCAACATTTATTATTCACATGGGGAAAAAAAAAAAACTGAAATTTACAGGGCCACACAAAAATATTCTGAAACCCCTAATGGCTATAATTTCATTTTCATTATACATTTTTAATATTTTCCAGAAATGTTTAAAAGAGTGATTATAATTTGAACTAATTTGTCTTTCTATCCATCTGTTTATCCACTCTAATATATGTAAATATATTCAGAAGTTCTGCAAAATACATATGTTATTCAAGTTCACTATGACATGTTCCTTATTTAAAATGGTATAAATAGCAAAACTTGTTTGTGTGGAGGGATATAAAAAAAAAAAGACAATACGTTGTATTTTATGAAAGACTATTTTATAAATTATATTTAAATAACTTTGTACTGCACAAATCATAATGATATTTGCATTTCTTATTTATGTGCTAAAAGAAAATGCTTTCTATAGAACATGATATGTTTAGCATTAAGAATTACAGGGCTGGCATATTAAAGCAATAAGTTTGAAAATATTCAATACATTAGAGCTACAATTGGAGTTTGCTAGAACTGCATTCTTGTTTGTGTTAAACATAACATATTTAACACTTTTCAACAATGTTTAAGAGCGATTATGAATTAGCCTGTCTTCCTGTCAGATTGTCTATCCGTTGTGTGATCAAGTAGGCAAAGTACATTGAGGGTTAAGCAATAAAGCGTGTAAGTACAGTTGGAAAGTATTAAAAACCTATGCAAACAGAATGATTTTTCATTCTTTTTTAAATTATTATTATTGAATTAGCAATGGCGTGGAAAAGTTACCTTTATACCTCTACATATAACACCTATTTTTATTTTATTTTTTGATGCAATGAGACAGAAGCATCTAATTGCAGAGCTGCCAACTTTTCTATTTTGTTCCATAGCATTCATAATATTCACTTTTTTCTTTTTTAATTAAAAAAGAAAAGTAATTTTCTTCTTATTTAATTGTAACTAGCAGGCTCTGCCTGCTTCGCTGGACACAATACTGAAATGAGTTGTCAAAATCCCATATCATTATTAATTAACCTGAGTTAAAGTTTCCACTGTGCTCGGTAGAGATTTTTCTCGCTCACAACGTGAGGAGTCCGTGTTCCCACTGCCTTCGGCATCTACTTACCCGATTCTTACTCCCCCTTCCCCAGTAGCTAAGATCGAAGTTTTGCAAAATCTAGACAAAGTACATAATGCGTACATCTAATCAACATCCATACACCAAAGTTCACCAAGCTAAGATAATTTAACCCATATTGGACCACTCATTAAACGGATCATTGGAAAAATATAATTTTTTAAAAACATGGTCAGTATAAGATACTTACACATATAAAAAAGAAAAAATTATAACAATTTTACAAAAATTTTTATTTTGTTTGTTAGTCCGAAAAACAGTCTCTACACAGTCCAAAAGTGAGCATTTTGCAAATTGTAAAGATTTTTACGAATGGAATCTCTACATAGTCCAACATTGCACATGTTGCAAATTGTAACAGGTTTTTTATTGCATGATTTCAGTTGACATCGTCTTTGACGACTATTTCGATTTTTCACTAGCACATGCTCACTATTTAGCAGAAGAAGTTCTTTATTATTCTGCAGCGTTAATATTTTTTTCAAATTCCATTTTTCACAGTAATTTAATTAATTTAGTCTATTTCTAAAAATTTATGTCAAGTTTTTTGCAGATTTTAAATGTTTCTTTTACCTTATTGACATTTAATTCAACTGTCCTATAAATAGGACGGCGGTCCAATATGGGTTAAGGCGAATTCAAACGGAAAAATGTGTTTTTACATGGTTTATAGCCCTCTCGACACCAAGGGGATTGGGGGGGGGGGGGGGAATTTCGCAAAATCCCATTACAATAAGGGTCAGATACATATAAACAATTTACGCACTAAATTTTGTGACCGCAGATCCCATAGATTTCTCCGGACAAATTTAGCACTAAAAGGTGTGTCTCAAGTTTGCCCCCTCGTAACCCCCCCCCCCCAAAAAAAAAATGTGTTTTTTGAAATATCCTAAGGAAGTCGCATAGCCTGTTTTCAATATATTTGATCCATTTTGGTAGAGGTCTACTCAAAAATCAGGAATTTTCAATATTTTCCCACTCTCTTCCCTTAAAAATTGAAAATTCCTAAATGCAGATAATGTATTATTTGTACTCATGTCTAGTCTCTCCATGTGCAATTTCTTTACTGTGAAGTAATTAAGAGCCGAGTTATGCTTACAAACGTGTTTTTGTCTTTTGCCTCCCCCAGGGGGAAAGGGGAGTAATTTCGGAAAAGTTGATAGATATAATTTTAAGTTGGGTAAAGATCTAAATTCCTGCAAAGCAACGTTTAATTCTGTCCAGCTGTTCTCAAGTGATACTCGAACAAACGTGTTTTTGTATTTTGTCCCCCAGGGGGGAATGTGGAGGAATTTCTGAAAAATTGATAGGTATAATTTTAAGTTAGGTAAAGATCTAAGTTTCTGCCAAGCGCCGTTGAATTCCGTCCAGCCGTTCTCAAGTGATGACCGGACAAAAAAAAGCGACATCATACAGGCACGATGACACACACACACACAGGGAAAATTTTCTGAAGTCATTTTTGGCTTTCATGGTGTGTAAAACGTGAAGATATCGCAAAATTTTTCGATTCTGTCAAATTTACAGACAAAAGTCTGATTTTATTAATATAGATTACATATTGGAGAACATTACAAAATGGTGCGGGGGGGGGGGGGGGGGGGGGGGGGGGGGGGGGGGGGGGGGGGGGGGGGGGGGGGGGGGGGGGGGGGGCAACGTCGTTGCCGCTTTGACTGCAGCACTCGTGCTTACTTTATTCGCCTGATGAAGAGTCGTGTGTTTTTTCGACCCGAAACAAATATTGCGAGTTTATTGCATTTTATGGTGTTTATTCAAAGTTTGTAAGTAATATAAAGTTTAATTAGAACCACTCTGTACATTGAGTAAATGAACATGACAGTTTCTAAACACTACATTCAATCAAGCTCAAGTTAGGTAAGCATTTTACAAAGTCACAGTCACGTAAAATATGTAGATTTTGAGCAATTTATGATACAAAAAAGAAATTATGCACTGCAGCATGAAAAGTCAATTACTTCTGAAGTCAGGGTGTTTGTTCTTCATCATTAAAATGCTAGATTTTTTATACATTTTATTGCAATATCCCCATGTATTTTTAAAACTGCTTTCTAATTTCACCTGTAAATATTATGTTCTTTAAATTTTATAAATTGCACAAAAGAGAAAAATCAAAGTCTTTCACATAATTTAAAATCTAATCTTTATTTATAGACATTTCTTTAAATAAATGAAAAGAGAAAGAATCAACAAAAACACACACGTCAATCAATCAAATTTTATATCCAATTACATTTGAAGTATATTACATAAAAACAGTCTCATTGGTATTAGTGGTTAACACTCTTTAGAATTATTAATAGGTGAATACTCAGTCCTAAAAAAATTACACATTTAATTTGCTTAAATGCGTTAGTGTAATCAGTTGCATTTTCAATCCTATATTTTTAAATATTTAAGCTTTATCATGACTGGATATAAAAAGAATCAATATTTCATTAAACAATTAAATGACATTAAACAAGATGCAGTGGTGTATCTATTTTAATAGTTTCTGAATGTTGCATAAATGTGTTCCTGCTAAATGTTGACCTGTTTTAAATAAGAGTTGCCACTAGGGATCAAATACCACTTCCTAGTAATCCAACAATTCATATTGGTAATATTTAAAAAACTGATTATGTCTTCTATTTTCATTGTTTCGCAAAGAAATAGTTTAGCATCATAAATGCTAATGCTATATTGGTTTATTTACTGTATTACAATGTTGCAACTGCTGCTAATTAGAAAAATACTGATGTTATCATGAAGTCAAAGTGTCATTTAACACTCAAAAAGGGATTCTTAAAATCTATGTTTAATAAAATATTGATTAGTTTTATATTTTACAATTAATTAGTAATACAAATTATACTAGCAATACAAGTTAAAAATATATTTTTGTATAGTCCCCATAAAGGAAGCAATTTTATACACAGAAGAGCAACCTTAAGTAAAAAAAAACTTAGTTAATGTTTCACAAATCTTTCACATTGGTTGCATAAAGCAGCTTATCACACATACTCTCATACGATCAGCAGTATCAGATACTTTCTCCTGAAACCACATGCAACAGGTTTTTCGAGAGACAAACGCTCGAAAATGCAACGTATGATAGTTTCCCTCTCCTACCTTTGTCAATGACGAACTTATGACTGACTAAATCTCCTACGCTAGATGTTAGCTCGTATTCACCAATCAGAGTGCGTTTAAAACATGAAATAGTGAGCGATTAGTAACCAATTATTAACGCCTTTTTGAATTCATTTTAGTCTTCAAAATAATCCTACTACCTGATGCTCGATTATTCGGAGAGGTATTAGCGTATAGTTCAATGGGTAGGATCTTCCGTGTGATAGCTGCTTTAGAATCATTACCCTTAATAGAACAAGGGGACCCTATTAAAATTTAAATTTAATAGTCTTTACAGAAATCAATGATTTAACCCTATCAGTGTTAGGCAGTTATTCAGCATATATCTTTAAAAATCTATATATATGAAGATTTATTACTGAGAGAGAGGGAGAACACTACATATATTTATTTATTTTTAAATAGCCTTTTGAAATTTTATCATGACAGCCTCCCCCCACCTTCCTCAAATACTTTTCTAACATAAAGACAGCCTAATAATGAAAGGGTTAAACAATTTTGAAGATAATAATTTTGTAATTGAAGATATCTTAGCTTATGGTGCTAAATTAAATATTGTCTTCTTTTTTTTTTTTTCAGATTTTGATTTTGTGCAAATTTAATACTAAAATTTTGTGGATACACTATACTAATGCAATATTCATGTCAGCTGCTCATGCAGACTAATTGCTAAAATATATTTATATATACTTCCATATTCAGAAAAAGACCAGTTTGTATTTCTTAAACAAAATATTTAAATAAAAATGACTTGCTGAAGAATAATAATTATCTTAGCATTGAATGTATAAAATGTCAAAAATACTATTTAAATTTCAAAACATTGAAACATTCCTAATATATCTATCTCACTTTAAATATTGTGCGAATATACATAGTATAACTGCATACATACTTTCAAAAAATGTAGTTAAGTATTAATACTATGCACCTCAAGAGTAAATATTTTCAATAAACTTTCATCAGAACAAACACATATACAGTAATAAAAGATTAACAAAACATAATTTTTGGTGGCACTTATTTGTCCATTTCTAGTCACATTTTTCATAGTGATTTTTTGCCTTTAACACAATATTATGAATTTCATTTGTGCATCTATATGTGAAGTATTTTAATTTGACTATTAAATTTACTGTCATTCTCCATCTCAATAAATGTACAAACATTGCATAACTTAAGGATAAAAAAATAAAAAAAAAATCCCAATGAATTTACATGAGAAATATAAAATTTCACAGTTAAAAAATTACGGAAAGAAAAATAATAGTAATAAAAAGAACAATTTCAAATCATGTTTCAAAATATACTACAGTAGAGCCACAGTTATCCGAGCCCCGACTAACCAAGTTCCGGGTTAACAGAGGTAGTTCCGAAAACACCACGTCCTCACATCTTTTGACAAATGCCGTACATAACTTTGACAAATTTTATTTGTAGTAAGTACTGTACTTTATAATTTATGTATGTATGTATTGCATTGCATTTTTAACTGACTATGTTTAAATATATAGTAGATGTATTATTTTACTTCATTGGCTACATTTTCATCTATTTTAAACTTTGCCTTATGTGTCCTGATTTATGACAGAGACCGTGTTATTCGAGTTTTCGATTATCTGAGGTACCCTCGGCTAAGCAAGGTCCTACCATATATGATTGTTACACAAAAAAAATTGTAAATTACAGTAGAAGCATTAATAATATAGTTTTTTATTTTTTCTATCAAGCCATTTTGCATAACATCTCAAACAGTTTCATTTCAGATAAGATTAAAAAATGCTATAAACCAGTGTGACAAGTATTTTCAAGTGTTATTCACTGCATAGAACATCATTTTCCAATAGTTATAAGTTTTTAACCACTTACTTATTTATTTTATAGAAAATGACATTCATTCAGTCCAATAGTTTTTTTTTTTTTTTTTTTTTTTTTTTTTTATGGCAATTTGGATGAGGAACTTTTATTTAATGAGTTTGTACTATTCACGCTATATCATGTTCCACTAATAATGTGGTGCATGTTAGAATTCCTTCCTCTACCAAACCTCAAGAACAATTACATTTTGCAGTAGTTCCTGAGATTATAGCCTTCCCTTAAATGGCGGAAATTGCTGTATAACAGCACCCCCTGTTGGCCAACAAGGATTCAAATAGAATCAGCTTAATGTCTCATAATGATCTTACATATCAAGTGTTGTTTGATTATACGGAATAGAACCACACATATAGCGTTTCCTTAAATTGTGAAAATCGTTGTATAGCAGCGTCACCTGTTGAGCAGTTGACACCAAAAGTTGATAGTAGGCACCAATTTATGTCAAGATGCATCTACATATGAATTTATATACAATTCTGAGCAGTAGTTCCGGAGATACAGTTGCCAAAAAATTTTTGTCTCACACTCACACAGGCAGACAGACATTTTCTAAAAATGGCAAAATCATGTTCTATACCTCTCAAAACGTATAAATCTGTCGAATATTTTTACTAATCCAATACTTTCTTGTATTGAATATAGAAGAAAGTAAAAATTGTCAATGTTTTTTAATAAAGGAAATAAATCAAAATTTACAAATAATACATTTTTGATAAAATTTTGGTTTCTGGTACTTAATATTTATTTTATTTTATTTGATATGCATATCACTCTTAAATTGTGTAACACCATTTGATACTTATTGTCGTTTCAAACATGTCTCTCATATTAGATAATTATACACATGCATCATGCTTTTTAACTTTTACAACATCCGTAACTGATTCTCTAGAAATTATTTCAATGTTCTCTGAAACAAATTTGGGATTTCAAAAAAAAAAAAAAAAAATCCCAATATTAATATAATATTTGTTTTTAGTAATAACTGAAAAAAGTAGAAAAATGCAAAAATTGGCTAAGGAATTTTTTTTAATTAAGTCAAAGATAATCAGGGTAATTGAATGATTGGAAAGTTGGAACCCTGATACTGCAGACCCGTAAAACATCATCAATTCAGATATTTATGTTTTAATTCATAGGCAAATCAAGAAGTTTTAAAATTAATGATTTGAGTATAATTAAAAATATAGGAAGCATAAGTACAATGTATTATTCATTCAAAAATAAGATACATTAAATTGCAATAAATATTTAAAATAATGCATAAAATTAAGTATCTATCAAAAAAGTTTTAGATTTTTTGCTTTATTTATATATGGCCTGCAACCACAGTTTAAACTCTTTTCTGAACACAATAAATTTGAAACATTATAGTACTTTTTTCATATTTATAATTTTTTTAATTGATTTTTAATCTAAAAATTACTATGAAAAGTTAACAGAAAATACCAAATAAGTGCCTTTTTTGTACTTATGTGCAAGTTTAACTTGCATATTAAATCACTAAATACACTAATTATCCAAATCTATATACAGTCCACCAAAGCAAAAGTTTATTAAATATAAATTAGTGCTCCATTCTAAAATTAAAACTGGACACAAAAGCGAAATAGAAATTAACAATAAACAAACACATAAATAGGAACATATAAACACATTCATTTTTTTTTCTTTCCTTTCCATGTAAACACTGAAACAAAGGACAATCAATCAGGACATTGAAAATAAAAATAACAATTATAATCTAATGTACATTTTAAATGTCATATTATTAGTTTAATTAACATATTTGCTACCATAGTCACTGCCATAAGACATATTAATATTACAGTATGACACTGTTTATGAGCAAAAATGAAGACAACTTTACAAATTTTTAAAAAGGGAAAAATTATACTCTCAACAAATGAAACCTGTAACATAATGCAAGTGTTGTTAATGATGTTTTTTTAATATTAAACTTCTTATTTCAAGATAACAGACCTTTCTCGGGATGTGAAACTTTGTAAACTTAAATGTATATCTTGACAAATTAAAACTTTATGCATATATTGTTTAAAAGTTTTTAGGAGTTTTTTTTTTTTTTTTTTTTTTTTTTTTCCTCAAAAACTATAAATTACCAAAATGGTAATTTTGTCATAAACTGACAAATATATATATATATATATATATATATATATATATATATAACATAAAGAGAAATAAAATACCTTACTCATTTTGTGGTACTGCTAAAATCACAAGTCTCTTGCTATCTTCTCTCACTTTTCTTTGCTTACAAATGCTAGATCATTCCCTTTTTAATTGTGTTTATTCTTCCATTCTTGCACCTTCAGTTTTTCTTCATCAGCAACAGCTATCTGATCTAAAGGAGGGGCATTAGAAATTTCAGTGGATGAGAAAACAATGGATAAAATGGAACACTGGACAGCAAAAAGGCTGTGGTTGATAAACAGGGTACAAGAATGGAAGAATAAACAAGATAAAACTGGAAATGATCTAGAATTTGTTTGCAGACGAAAGCATTAAAAAAAGGTGAAATGCCACCCTGGTGGTCCAGTCAATAGAGTACTGCCTTTTGGATCTTTAGATCCCAGGTTCAAATCCTGGTACAGGTGTGGATGTTTGTAGTGTTCTATGTATTCAAAAATACAGTGCATTAATATAACTATAGGTCTCAAAAGCTATCAAATGAATACCAAAAATAGATGGTGAAATGCCTATGAATTGAATAGTACCATAAAGTTAGTAAAGCATTTTATTTCCTTCTGGTTTAGATTTATAGTAAATGCAAATTTGAAAGAACAAATTACATTTTACATATGTATGATTCTAGGAGACAGTTAAAAAAAAAAATAAGAACATTGTTTGTGTGACACTGGTAGCAAAACTTTGAATACAAATAATAAGTAAAATAAAAGCTACTACACTGTACTTTTAAATATCATTTTTCTAAAAACTAACATAAAAAATTAAAAAAAATTCCACAAAATGGAATTTTTCGTTAAATAATACTCCACAATGAAAATCAGTTTGAGAATATCAATATCACAAATAAATGATAGAAAATGTTTGCATCAAAACAAAAGTGGTTAAATATATTTAGATTAATAAAATAGTGCTATTCAGATTTTTTTTTTTTTTAAATACTCAACAGTACATAAACAAAAGGCCTCATCATCAGAGCAGAATTTCAAAATCATTCACTTGACAAATTTAGAAGTCATTCAATTGACAGAATTACAGGTGTTTCAATACTAGGAATCCGAATGCAGTACATATAAATAATGGCTAGGACTGATAGTAAAGCAGTTACATGCCAAAGAAGCAGAATGGCATAGCATTTTGGGAACAATTTGGAGTCTGGATAGTAGCCAGTCATGAAAGCTTTTTGTTCCAAGGCTATGGCTTGCATCAGGCCACAGCCCAGCTGAAATTTTGCTAGCAATTAAACTATGTTCGTAAGTTTTATTCCTTTAATTCTGGTCAGAATTGCCAGAGAGCTAAATATAATCTTTCACCTAGATAGTAGTTTTTTCATCTAGAAGTTAAAAAAGTCAAAATTAATTTAGATTTCAATTGATTCTGCCGATTTTTAAATTATAGCTGTTCCAGTTTATTATAATGTTTTCTATTTTGCTTTTGACTCATTTGAATTTCAATTAATATCGTTGGTTTTGCCAAAATGTATTATGTATTATTATTATTAAACTATTATTAACTTTAATATATTGTCATATGTAAAAGGGGCTGCAAAATACAATGAAAAAAATCATCCAAGAACAGTGAGTGGTCATTGAAAAATGACCAAAGAGAAGAGGGAATTTTTATCAACTTTTTTTTTTTTTTTAAGTCATTTGAAATGGTGTGTTAAGTTATGGGAAAATTTAAGCTTGAGCTAGAGGCAATAAACAAGGCTAAATATTTCTTTTATACATAAAATTAATCATCCAAATCTTTTTCATATAATGCAAACTGCTTTCTGTAACTTAACTGTTAAATTATTCAGATTCACTAGGATACTCTTTCAAACTGCTAATTTCCAATCTTCTTGTAAAAATAACTGGCATAAAACTGAATGTTTTCTATAAATATTAGGTGCTGAATTGCAGTAAAAAAGCTGTAAAAATTACCAAAAATGAGTTTATGTGTGCAATATTTCCAAATAAACAAACTGTTTTTCAATTCTATGGTTGTGATTTTCATCTACATTGCTAAGGATCTATTTATTTCAATTTATTACATATTCTAACATAATTTCATTTTACTTATATCATCTGCAAATTAACCCCTTAACTGCCCTGGGTGTATATATACATTTTTTCGAAGTACGATCAATTGATCATCCATGGTTAAACAGTGCAATAAAATAAACTTGAAAGTGATCTTGACCGTGTTTTTAAAAAAGTAACTCATTTCAAAGTTGAAAAAAAAATGGTGGCACTTTGAAGCGAATCTCTTTAGGGACCCTATATAGAGAGAGACTGGACATTGACGTGCCGGCTTTTTGACGAAATTCTCCATTTTAGTGCCAGTTGCTCCATTGCTTACCATTACGCTGAGAAGAAATTTCTATTATTTTACGTCATAATCGAAAAAGAATGTATTTATTACATTTTTACTTTGTTTGGAGATAAATTGCTTTAATTTTGGAATACTTTAAAAAAATAAAAATGCATAATTATTTATTTTGTATCATGCTTTAAATACTTTGAATTCTCTTATTGCATGCTGTTTTACGTATTTATTTCCTAACATATGAGATATTTACATTATTTATTTGCTAGCTATTAGTTTTTAAGTTCTGTTTTGCAATATATTTAATATGTTAGATCTCAATGTATTTTTCTGATATATTTTAAAATACATATTTAAAATAACTATATAAAAAGATATTTTTTGATTATTTGCTGGTACGCAAAATATATCAGATTTCTTAAAATAAATTAATAAAAATAAAGAAAATAAGGTGTATATTATTTGCTAACATATGAAATATAAATTTCTTTTAAATAATAATTGCCATAATAAATTTATAAATAATATTTAAATAAGTAATTATTATTTTTTTTACATAATATTTAAAAAAACTAAAAAAAAAAAAAAAAAAAAAAAAAAAAAAATCAATGAAATAAGCAAATGTAAATAAAAAAAAAAATATATATATATTTTTTTTTTCTAAAGATATTAGTTAATATTTTTACAAAATATTATTAATAATATTTTTATTTTTAATATTTAACTAAGTCATTATTATTAAAAATGCGTAATTGAAATAAATAAAATATGTATTTTTAGCTTGTAAAAATATTATGTAAATATTTTTTATAAAATAATAAAAAATAATTTCTGTTCTTCTGCCGTAGTTTTACATTTATTCATGAATTACTTGACAAAAACTAAGATTACCATATTTTTGTTAAAAATTTTCTAACTTTTTATACATAGAATGTATGTCCTCAGAAAAAATAAGGTAGAATTACTTTCACTAAGGAAGAATTGCTTTCACAATCAACGTATTTTGCTTGATATAGAAATATAGAAAAAAAAAAATTCCTCTGTTTTCCAATAGGAGTTTAAAAAGTAACCATATCAAAGGTTAAAACAAAATTCGTTTTTCTTCAAATTCTTTTTCTCTAAGACGAAAAAAATTACGTATTTATATTCTGCATTACTTTCTGCACAAATTCAGCACAATTTCTGTTCATTTATGTTGTATAGTAAAGCATCAATCGCGAAGAAAAAAGCATTACGTTCTACGGGGATCGCTCCGAATTGGCACTAAGATGGCCGACTTTTGGTCAATGTCCAGTTTCTCTATATATAGGGTCCCTAAATCTCTTATTTTCCTCGCCAGGTAAGGGGTTATAATGTAAATACACATGCCAAGTTCATTTATCATGTAATGTAAAAAAAGTATATCTAAAACTCAATCTGTATAATTTTCTGCAGTAAAGTGAATGAAAAATATTAGATACTAGTATATAACCCCGTCAAAAATGACGGAATGTGAAATCAATTAAGGTAGTGAATCAACGAATGCTTTGCTGGACACTATATTTAAAGGGGACTAATGTTCAGGTTTCACCTGACAGGACTAATATGCAAGTTGTACCTGACGGGACTAATATGCAAGTTGTACCTGACAGGACTAATGTGCAAGTTGCACTGAACGAACAAACTATTTCTTTTAACAAAAATACCTACTAACCCAGGACGACAGGTCTAACGTGTCATATTATATATCGTAATATAACTCAGTACTTATTTCGACTCGTTTTAATAAGTATTTTTTATATGCATGGGCAAATTTAATATTCGTTAATCTTTTGCGTGAAAACATTATTTCCTCTTATATTTTGAAATTATTTTTATATTTTAATTAATTCTAAAATATCTAACCAAAACTTCGTTACAAATAAGGTACCAAATGAAAGGTACCATATTTGTAACCTTATTCATTTTAACTAATTTGATAAATATGACGTCACAATCAACTTTTTGTTCATATCAGATAAGTACATTATCATGATTGCAAGAACATGATGTAATAACTATTAGCCCATAATTTTTAAGGTTGAATTTTATATTACATTTTAATTTCATCCTCCATGGGTATTTTAGAATTGCAATGGTAGTTATAAACTTTCGTTGAAATCTTTTTACATATTGAGATTAAGGGAAAAGGGCAAGCACAAAAAATGTTCAGTTTTGAAAGATCTTTCTAATGATGTATCATTTATGCAGATTAATAAAAAAATATAAAAACATAGCATTTCTAAGGGGGAAAAAAAGGGCTACCAAAAGTCTCTGTTTTGAAGTGGCCTAAACCAGAATCGTTCCTGACAGAAGATGGTCATTATTATTATTAATACTATAAAGACATGATATCCCATTTTGAGAATTAAAGCTGTTTAAGTTCCTTATCATTACTGAATGAGGGTTAATGTCATTTAAAAATTAACTTTTTTTAAGAATTGACTCAGCAACCAAAAAATTCACCAATAAACAATGTTAACTAATATCTGTAACTTTTTTCAAGCTAATCAGAAATTAGCTCTTGAAAGAATCTTCTAGCTAGTTTAATCGCCCATGATTTTTACCACTTTTTATTTGGAAATTAGTATGATTAATTAATATCAGTAGAATCAGATATTCAAATTAACACTATATTAAAAACAGATGGGAGTAATCAATTTGAAATTTACTTTCCAAATAATCCAACTTTGGTCATATAAATGTATTTTAAAATGTTGAAGTTTTGATAAACAAATATGAAAAACAACAATTTTATATCCTTTCATATAATACATTTTTAATTTTCAGGTGAAACCTCCAATAGGTATTTGCAAGCTAACTAAGAATTTTTAATACATTTATTTATTTATTAAATACCAGTGAAATTCTGCTAAGTAGATAAGGCTCATTTAAATACAAAGTGAGAATTTTCCAACATAAATTCCGATACACATGTTATTAAGATACAACTGCATATAACACAGATACAGTGCACTCTCAAAAATCCACACAGCTTAAAACGAAGTGTTTTGCAGATTTCTGAATTTTGCAGATTTTAGAGCAATTGTTTTTTATTTACATCTTAGAACCTCATTTGAGTAGCAAATCTTTAAGAAACAATTTAGATGTTATACTACATACAATGCTGTAATAAAGTGCGCCCAATAAAAGTACAAATATTTCATGAAATTTTAATTTAAAGAACAATTTTTATTCATCATATTATAGTTGCAAATTTTCTAGATTTTTGAAAGTCTGATCAATAGTAGTTTTCGTAAGAATATTCATACATATTTACTTTCTCCTATAACCTGTAAAAAAGTCAGCAATTCTTGGTCAATCACATAAGTTTGTACTATGAGAAAGTTTGAATATTTATCTTCATGAGAGAAAATCTTTCATGAAAACTATCTTTCTCCTTCTTCATTTAATTTAATATGATTTATTTTTTGATAATTATATATAATTACGCTTATAATTTTCTCCTCTGTAATATGCTGAAAGATTGGTGATTCATCAGCACCAGTTAATTTTATTGATTTATCTCCTAATACAGCTGAATTTTTGCAATCTACTAAACAACAAATCAGTTATGGCAATGTTTGTTTACATTGCAAATGATATGCGGATTTTAGAGAATTGCGGATTTTTGAGAGTTGACTGTATTTAAATAACCATATAACTTAAGGAGAAAAAACAATGGCTTATAGAATAGTTCAAAGCTGAAATTTACAAGTAGAGAATTTAAAATCATATAAATAAATCATTTTTATGAGGATTCGACTCAAGAAAAAGATTGTAAAATATCATGTTAACCTATGGGGAAAATGCTACTACTTTTTTAACACAGAACTTTTATTTCAACTTGTAGATATAAAAACTCCCTATATATACCTCTAATCTTAAAATAATTTTAAGTACTTCAAAATGTATGTTAAACTTTTGAAAAGCATTAAAAATGATTCTTTTATTTCCTTGTAAGCTTTTAATTACAAAAAAAAAAAATTAGAATATTTTAATTTGAGTTAGTAGTAGTAGTATTTCTTTTAGTTTTTCCAATTAAGTGTCATAATCAGGGCTCCAGAATTTTAATAAAACTGGTAGATTTCAAAAACTTCCAATAGTCAGTAAAATATATTTCCTTACCCCCTTTTTCTTTTAAATTTTTGAAATTTATTGGAATATAGAAATTAAAATTTTATACATAAAAATGTCAAAACTTACATTTGGCATGTACATACTCTAAACAGTCAAACCTTATTAACGTGAACACGCTTAACATGAATTACTTTTAACATGAACTGTTTCCACAATCCCCGTCAAAATGAAGATTAGTTTAGTTATATGAAAATTAGTTACTGATAACATGAACAAAATTTTTATCTCCCTTGAGATTCACGTTATCAACCCATTAATGCTCAAGTTCCATACTTTTTAATAACAACAATTATGTGAAATTCCAAAAAGTTTTACTCTTATCATTATCTGATATATATGTTGGCTGTAAGTAAATTAATTAATTAAATAGAACTTTTACATTTTTCTTTAATAATTAGAAGGAAAATGAGGCAACCTTTGTTAACCATTTGATTGCTGCTGACAGATGTATCTGGCTACTGAGCTGTTCTTTTATTCCACAATACACTTATATTTTAAAATTACATACTTATGAAATTTGAGCTTGTTTTCCATGTTTGAAGGTCATGAATGATAGTCATACGGATTATAATCATGCAGATAGTTACATTTTCAAATTGAAATTACATTGAAAAAATTATGCAGGAAAAACAACATTACAATTTTGCCCTTTTCAAATTCAATCAGATAGTTAATAAGGACCAAATTATTAAATAAAAATACAAACGTCAAGTAAAAATAACAGAAAAAATCTTTCTGGAAATTTAGAAATTTTTATCCCCAGATTCAGAATTTATTTGTTAGTTGAGAAAAATTAATACCATTCATACTCCTTTTTGGAACTGATTTTCTTTTTACCATAATATTACAATAAATAAATAAGTAGAGTCACCATTGAAAGGCTGGAAAAATAGCCTTCAGTTTAATTATGTTAGTCAAAAATGGAGACCCTATTTCACAACCCCTGGTCATACTTATTCAAATTTTCAAATTAGAACTTTCATGGCAAACAATAATAAAAATGACAATGACATTCTCAATAAAATAAATACTGATTTAATCAAACAACACTGAGGCAAAATTATAAAATAATACTAAGAAATTTCATACATTAAGACTGATCACTCTAGACAGTTTCCAGTGTATACAATACTTTTTAGCTAAATAGATTAAAAGACTTCTTCACACACCATAAGATTTAAGCCAGCACAACCGGTTTCGAAAGGACATAGCCTTTCTTCATCAGGTGCAAAAAAACACGTGCTACTGCCTTGGAGGCAAAAGCAAGTCTTGCTTTTGCCTCCAAGGCAGTAGCACGTGTTTTTTTGCACCTGATGAAGAAAGGCTACATCCTTTCGATACCAGTTGTGCTGGCTTAAATCTTAAGGTGTGTGAAGAAGTCTTATAATCTATTTAACTTTTCAGCTATCTCCAGATACATTTTTCTGGGGAATGGGAAGGTACCATTCACAATAGGTTAGTTTTGAGTCATTATAAAGCAGAGGTTGATCAATGTTTTAATTTTAGGGGGTGCATCTTTATAAAAAATACAATATTTTTATAAAATGTCTATTTATTTATGGGGGAGAATGTAAAACCTTTAATTTCAGCAGTCAAATCTTTTTTTCTTTTTTTTTTCCTTACAAGTTAATAATGCTTAATTCAATCAAGTGTCGGGAGTTATTTAACATAGTATTAAAAAAGGGGGTTCAAAACAAGCAAAAACATTATACAAACATTTTTATAAAACACTCAAGGGAGTCATCTTCATGAACTTCAATTTTGTAAACGGGTGACTAAATAGTTTTAATTTATATCTAGACAGACAGCTGTAAAGAAATTATTTCTCTGAGATTGATTAAAGATCTCTGATCCCTGAAAATTTCCATTCTAACTAAGGGAAAAAAATTAGATTCCTATATATAAAATCAACAGCCATTAAGAGGTTAAAATTCTAGAATGGTGAATTCTATAAATAGTAAAAACTATACAACACTTTTTCTCATAGGAATAGTTCAAATTAGAGATTCTATTGTTACTAAAATCTGTAAAATTCAGGACATTTTTACTAAACCCCGAAAAAATTATAAAATTTTGATTAAACCTTTAAATTTCCATTCTAAAAAAAAAAAATCGATGTTATAAAATGTCACATATGTCAAAATGGTAGGAAAAAACCCTGGAAATTTAAGGAAATTTATTTACTTGGACAAGCGACCAGGAAAAAATGAAAATGTTTAAATGTCAGTTATCGTAAATATATAAAATTTAACTAAATAAAAGTGGAATAATGTGAAATAACATAAAAATTTCATGGATACATAATTCCCAGACAGCACATCGCCTCCCCAGGATATCTTCAAGATGTCTTCTGGATGAAAAAACATCCCAGAAACGTCCTTAAGATGTACTGTGGATAAGTTAAGCCTAACTGTGCTGTTAGGGATTCAAGAAAAAATATTTATTCATGAATTATCAAACGAATCTATGCATTAAATTTATTATTATTATTATTATAAAATGTTCCAAAATATAGAATAAATTTTCTAAATAAGCTAATACTTTGGCAGTGAAAATACCTTAGTTTTTAAAAAGTTTCTTAGTTCAATGAATTTGAATAAATAATTAAACTCAAAACATTTAGAATGAGTAGTTGTTAAAAAAAGAAAAAATGTAACTGGAGATAGCCTAAAAATATCTATAAGTCTTTATACATAAAATATTTCAATATATCAAGTACTACAATCTTTAATTGTGGCAATATTTCTATGGCCCGTATAAGGTAAGTAAACATGCTGCGTATCTTTGATTTCACAGCGACACAAGGGACAGCTCTCACATAGTGGTGCACAGTTACTGCAACATGCAACGTGTCTGCAAGGAAAAAATACTGTACCAACATCAGAATCCATACAAACCCGACATAGCATGGAATCTTGAAAGGCAGCAAGCTGTTCCTGTACAATCTGAATAAAAATATGCAATTATTACAATTTACTAAATTTAAGAGAAAAAAACCTTATTATTATTTTTTTGTTATATTCCCTTTAATTAACAAATAAATAAAGTTCTATTAAATAAGTTAATTTAAGTTCTATTAATAAGATAAGAAAAACCACTTCTTGCAGTGAAAACAAATGGTTGAATAATGCAAAAAATATTAATGATAAAAAAAAAGAGTGGGAAGATTAGAAATGGAAACCAAGTACCAAGTTTGGTAGTTTGACAATACACTATCATTTATTTAACTTAGTGAATCAGTAATATTAACTAACTAATATTAGCCGAATTTTTGTAATGATACAAAAGGGTTAAAAATAAATAAAATATTCTCCAAATACTTCAGGGAAAAAAAAAAAAACTAACACCCTTCCTCACCTCAAGAAATATATAATATATATACAGTACCCGCCGCTTATTAAAATCATATTCGTTCTGAGCAAAAGTGATTTTATTAAGCGGCTGACTTTTATATCTGGCAAATGTTCCTGCATTGAAGAAAAAGGTATTATTTACCTGAATTTGGAAAGAAATTTCAAAAAGTACCAAATAATGGAACTAATAAACAATATTAATTAATTTTTAACAGATAATTATTTGATTGTTCCTTCAAAATAAGTAAATTATACATGTCTCAAGTTCCGATGCACTCTCCTTTGAGGAAAATCATATCAATACTTTGCCGAAAGTTCACGATTTTCTTTTAAATTTAAAATATTTCCTTTAAAGCTTCTTGCCTTTTAGTTATTTCAGAATAAGAACTAAAAATTGTCTTTTAATTAAACATTAATATATTTAAAAAAAAAAAAAATCACTTGAGAATCAAATCAAATTTTTAACTTATTACCGCACTAATACAATACATTAATTATACTTATTGCTTGAAATTACTACTAAGACAAGTAATGGGCAGAGCTGGACGATATCAGAAATTAAATATTGCGATATATCACCAAGTTAATATCGATATTAATGATATCATCGATATTTCTTTCAAGAAAAGGAAAATAGGCATTTGCTACTTTTTAAAGACAAGTGAACACCAGTTTTAATGTATACAAGCGTGGACTGTTTTCTATATATTTTCTGGTATATTACTTCCATAACTTTTTCATTTAAAAAAAAAAAAGTAATAATAATAATTAAAATAAAAAATTGCATAAAGAGTGAATCGATGTTTTGTGTTTATTTTAATTTATATCATTGCTTGTAAATATACACTCAGAAAAAAAATACACCACCTTCCACCTGCCTGCGGCAGCATATAACAGCACGCACAACGTGCATGTTCCTTCGACCGCCGTTCCCGCCCCTCTTAATAATTCTATACTTTCAAAAATATTCTCAATCGACTTATCAGGCCTTAAAACTTAATAATACTAATTTTCGACGCTCTAACTTTTATTTCTATTATTTTGCCCCTTTGCCCACCCCCCTCCCGTCTATCCTAATAATTTTACAAATTCGAAAATATCCGCAATCGATTTGTAGGTACCAAAAACCTCTAGGCACCAGTTTTGAATGATCTAACTCTATTTTTATTTTTTTTGTCCCTCTGCCCACCCCCTTAATAATTTTACAAATTCGAAAATATCTGCAATCGATTTGCAAGTATCGTAAAACCTCTATGCACCAATTTTGAACAATCTAACTATTTTTATTTTTTTCCCCTCCTACCCCCTCTTCCCAGCCCTCCTAATAATTTTACAAATTCGAAAATATCCGCAATCGATTTGTAGGTATCGAAAACCTCTATATAATAATTTTGAACAATCTAACTCTATTCCCCCCCCCCCCTCTACTCCACGCCTCTCCTAATAACTTTACACTTTCGAAAATATCTCCATTCGACTTGCAGGCCTCTAAAACCTATCTGTACCAATTTTGAATGGTCTAACTGTATTTCTATTTGTTTCTGCCCCATAGCCCCTTTAATGTTTTGTAGACAGGAGAAGATTTATAAGCCATAACTAGGATATAACGAGGCGTTTCATTTTAAACACACAAAATTTAATAGATGACAATTACACATGAAAAATACAAGTAACATGAACGACTACATTTTTAAGACTGCGATCTGTTCTAGCAGAGATAAACGTAAAAAGGAATGAACAGATCATTGATTGGACGTGACGTCACTTACCAACAGTCCAATAGATTTTATCAGGAATACAATGACGAAATACACCACAACTCTCCTCCCCTTAATTCCGTATACCATACCTGATGGGAGGTTTTCTTACTCTAGATGATCGTCTTACAACCTGTTCAGAAAAAGACAAATTAGTGTTTTTAAGTTTTGAATGTTCACATTTTAGTTCATTTTTATTTAGAGTACTGTTGATATTTTTATCACAGTCAATTTCTCCAGGCTTTGTAGACACAGATCTACTGTCGGTTGGTACTGGATCTGATGTAGTGGAAGGATTGGTTGGCAATGGATCTGGTGTACTGACAGGATCGGTTGGCGCTGGATCTGGTATCATGGCAGGCCTCCTACCAGACTTAGATTCTCCATTGCTTTGTAGGTGTGGACTATTGCTATCGGGAACCATGGAAATATTTGCACCAGGACTTGTAGCTTCCTCCACTTGTACTCTGGAACCTACACTTTTCAGTTGATCAACGTGTCTTTTCCATACACATGAACCTACTTGAATTTTGTAATGTAGTTTACCTAGTCTGGCAATTACTTTACCTATTTTCCATTTATCTCCTGATGTATAATTGCGTACTGCAACTTTTTCATTTATTTGGAATTCTCTTATCTTTTTCTTGTTAAAAACATTTTTATGTTGTTTGCTTTCAACATAATTTTTAACATTTGGTACAAGCAAATCTAATTTTGATCTGATATTTCTTTTCAGAAATAATGATGCGGGACTCTCCCCTGTTGTAATATGAGGCATTATTCGGTATTGGAATAAAAATTCGTTCAACTTAAATTGGAGATTTCCGGGTTCTGAACTTAAGGATTTCAATCCTTTTTTAATAATTTGGACATATCTTTCGGCTTGACCATTTGTAGAGGGATGATATGGTGCAGTTAAACTATGTTTTATGCCTTTACTTTGTAGAAAATGTTCGAATTTTTCTGAAATGAATTGTGGCCCATTATCAGACACAAGGGACACAGGATAGCCATATCTGGCAAAAAGCGAAGAAAGACAGTTTATAGTGTTCTCAGCCGTAGTATTAGGAACAATGAACACTTCTGTCCATTTACTGTGGGCATCTACTACGATTAAAAACATTTTCCCCATCATTGGACCAAAAAAGTCTACATGTATTCTGTTCCAAGGTGTTGTAGGCCATTCCCAGTGATGATTTTCCATTTTAGGAGGATTATGTTTTAATTTAATACAAACAGAACAGTTATTTGCTAAATTCTCAATGTCTTTATCAATCCCTGGCCACCATACAAAACTACGTGCCAGTGCTTTCATTTTAACTATGCCAAAATGGCCAAAATGCAAATCTTCCAACACTTTTTGTCTATGAACAGTAGGAATTACAACACGATTCCCTTGTAGTATGCAATTATTTAGTATAGAAAAATCTTGTTGTTTATGTCCAAAAAGTAAGTAATTTGGCATCTGTGTGCCTGATATTAAATGTCGGTACATTTCTTTCAATGTTGGATCTCGCTTAGAACTTGCACATAATATCTTTGTATTTAACGGTAACGATGTGATTTGATGAATAAATAAACAATCGGATTCATCAAGGTTGCCAAATAAATTTGGTGACAAAGTTGGTGACACTTTTTCTGGTTGTAGCGAATCGGACGACGGCAGCAGTAAGTCTTCACTACGTAATGGAAGACGTGATAGAGCATCGGCATTTCCGTGCTCTGCAGATTTTTTATATTTAATATCATAATTAAATGTCTGTAAGTATAATGCGTATCTTTGCATTCTAGCTGCCGAAAGTACCGGAATACTTTTTACGGGTGAAAATATGGAAACTAGGGGTTTACTATCTGTATACAGTGTAAATCTCCTACCATATAAAAATTGAAAAAATTTCTTTACACCAAAAATTATTGATAACGCTTCTTTATCTACCTGACTATACCGCTTTTCTGCAGAAGATAAAGTTCTAGAAGCAAAAGCTATGGGTTTTTCGGAGTTATCTGGCATTGTATGCGAAAGTACTGCCGAAATTCCATAAGGAGAAGCATCAGTGGCTAAAATTAAGGGTAATTTAGGATTAAAATGGGTGAGAATCCTTTCGGAAGTAATTTCCTTTTTAATTGCATTAAATGAATTTTCACATTTTTTAGTCCACTGAAAATTTACATTTTTACGTAATAATTCATTTAGAGGATAAGCAATCGTAGATAATTTAGGAACAAATCTAGAATAGTAAGATACTAAGCCTAAGAACGCTTTTACTTGAGTTACGTTTTGAGGTATTGGAGCATTTAAAATAGCAGAAATTTTTTCTTGCGTTTTGTGTATGCCATTTTTATCAATTTTGTAACCGCAGTATGTAATTTCATCATTCATGAAAAAAGATTTTTCTTTATTTATTTTAAGATTATATTCACGTAACCTTTCTAGCACTTGTTTTAATCGCTCTAAATGTATTTCATCAGTTTCCCCTGAGATACATATATCGTCAATAAAAACTGAAATACCCTCTATACCTTTTAAAATTTGTTCTATAGTTCTCTGCCATATTGCTGGCGAACTGGCAATTCCGTATGGTAATCGCGTAAATTTAAATAAGCCTTTAGGAGTGTTAATAGTAAGTAGTTCTTGTGAATTTTCCTCTACCGGTAAATGCAAGTATGCTTGGTTTAAATCAATTTTTGTAAAATGTAATCCACCCCCTAAAGTTGCTAATATATCCTCAATTTTTGGTAGCGGGTATTTGTCAACCTTTAAAAATTTATTTACCGTGACTTTAAAATCGCCGCATAACCGAATTTTCCCATTAGGTTTTACCACCGGAACAATAGGTGTTGCCCATTTACTAGTACTAACAGCTTTTATTATCCCTTCATTTTCTAATCTTTCCAATTCTTCATTTACCGCATTCCTTAATGCATACGTAACTGTTCTCGATTTACAAAATATTGGTGATGAGTCTTTCTCTAAATGTAATTCAGCTTTAACATTTTTAATTTCACCTACGTTATTTGTAAATAAATCCGGAAATTTATTCAGTAAATTATTTAAATTATCCGAGATTTGTACTTTGTTTACCGGAACAGTTTGTAAATTGTTTGGGAATATATTAAATGTAGTTATCCAATCCCTACCAAGCAATAAAGGAAAATTGTCTTTTTTAACTAAATATAACTTAACATTCCTAGTTTTGTTTTCGTAAGTTACATTTACTCTAACAAATCCCTCGGGCTGAAAAATTTCTCCCGTGGCTGTCTTTAATTGTACATCAGCAGGAAACATTTTATGTTCTGGAAATAATCTCCGAAAACGATTTATCGGTACAGCGGATATCGCCGATCCTGTATCAAGCTCCATTTCTGCTTTAGCACTATTTTCTATCAAAACCCAAATTTTTATAGGTTTAGTGCCTTCAGATTGTAATGACAAAATGTCTACAGTATCAAGAACATTTACATTTTTCTTTTGAGTAACATTGTTTTGTGCGTTCCGACACACCTTACTCAAATGACCACGTTTTTTACAAAAATTGCAAACTGCATTAATAAATTTACAAACATTTGCTAAATGAGAGCTATTTCCACAACGATAACAATAAGTTTTACTTTTATTTGCACTCGCAGTTTTGTTCACATTTTGTTTACTTAAGTTATTTTGAGAATAATTTTGTTTTGGTTTCCTAACACTAACAGAAACTTTATTCAAATTCAAATTTTTATTCTGTAATTCTATCATGTCGTTTTCAGTACTTTGCATAGTTACGGCTTGTTCTACTGCTTTTTCAAATGTTAAATCTTCAACCTGAGACATTAATTTGCTTTGGATTGTTTCATTTTTTAATCCGCGTAAAAATTGTTCTAACAAATTTTCTGACAGCGATTCGCCTGTAAACGCGCAATGTGTTGTAAGTTTCTTTAAACGAACACTAAAATCCTGCACAGATTCGTTATCTTCTTGACAACATTTTCTAAATTTAATGCGTTCACTGATTTTATTTGGAATTTTACATAGATGTTTTGTTAAGACATTTACTAATTCAGTGTAAGTTTTTGATTCAGGGAGATCTGGGAACAGTAAATTTGTAAGTAAATTATATAATTTCGGGCCTATAAAAGTTATTAAGGCACTAACTTTTTTTTCATCCTTAATATCAAACAATATAAAGTTCTGTTCCAGTCTCCTTACATAAATCTCAAACGATTCCACCGAATCATTGAATTCTTTAAAATTTTGAAACATTTTTAATGAAAATATACTAGTTCTAACAATAAAAACATGCAATCTAATAAAAGAACAGAAAGAAAAAAAAATAAAATAAATGTGTAAATACCTTTCTTTTTCTCTTTCCCGAAAAATAAAAAGTCGCAGATTATCGCAGACGATAATTACACTCACTGGCGCCTAAATCGTACCTGCCCGCCACCAGACAATGATATTAACTGCTGCTGTCTTCGACCGCATAATGATTCATTTCAATAAATAATTTTCTTTATGAAACAAGAAGATTTTGAATAAACGCATGTATAGAAGATATTCCGTTCTTTTTTTATGAACTGCAGATTTCATTTTTAATCATCTTGAAGTAGATATGTTGAAGAGCAAAACTTCTTTTTGCTTTTTTTTTTTTCATCTCGTCGCCATTTTAATGTTTTGTAGACAGGAGAAGATTTATAAGCCATAACTAGGATATAACGAGGCGTTTCATTTTAAACACACAAAATTTAATAGATGACAATTACACATGAAAAATACAAGTAACATGAACGACTACATTTTTAAGACTGCGATCTGTTCTAGCAGAGATAAACGTAAAAAGGAATGAACAGATCATTGATTGGACGTGACGTCACTTACCAACAGTCCAATAGATTTTATCAGGAATACAATGACGAAATACACCACAGCCCCCACTTACCGATCCACCTGGGGGCGGAATTTCTAAAATTACAGAAATCGGTTTTTAGACATTTGCATTAGCTATATTTTAAAGCAAAATTTTTACGGATATCTGTTTTTTTTGTTTGAGATATGAAGGATTTTGTGAAATCACGTCTTACCCCCCTTCCCCCCCCCCTTGAGGGGCGAATTTTGTAAAATCACTGTTTAGTGGATGCTTACGTCATAGAAGGAACATTGTCACAAAATTTCATGCTTCTAGGTATAGGGGTTTGGGATTGGGCAATGATGAATCCCCCACTCACGCACTCATGACAAACGATTTTAATATATACAATATAGATTATTTCTTTATATTTCGGGCATTCTACGCTATTTCGAGTAACCATTTTAAATATTTTTAGCATTTAGAGAAACCTAGTTTTGCTGATAACGGATAAAAATTAATGAGAAAACAAAGCAAGAAATAAGCGACAAGGAACAGCTGGAGAGCTCTTCTTGTAGGCACCACACCGGTATTTGTAATATGGAAGTTCAGCTTTGATCAGAGTACACACTGCTGAAGCTAGTAATATCGACAGCTCGCTGCTGAAGTTCGTACCCAGTAAATATCGATACTTTGAAATATACCAATATCAATGAATGAATGGCAGGAAGAGCTAAAACGCTAGCCAGATATCGTTTTCACCTACATGACATGCAGCTGCAATATTATTTATTGGTCTGTGTATGTACGAATATGAGAAGATGGGCAATAATATTGCAATGTATTGCATTAACTAAATTTTCTTGATGAATGAATCATCTGATATGTTGTCATTCAACGTTGGCCTTTTTAAAGCAGTGATATTTCAGATTTGAGGTTTCGCAGGAATGATATGTATTGTGAGAGAGATCGTTTGGGGTTGGGTTTTCTACTTTAGTGAGTGAGTAGTGAGTAATAGGACAGAAGGAAAAGAAGAAAAGGGGTATTAATATAAGATATTCGGTGCTCTTTTTGTTCGGCGTTCGTTTGGTGGCACGTGACGCATGCTACCTGGAAAGCAGAATTTTAAGAAGACATTGTAAGATTGATGTCCAACGTTATTTATCAGCATATCGATCGATGACGCAGTGCGCACTAGGTAATATCGTTAGAGGGATATACTGGCAGAGCAAGATCTTAAATATTGTTATTGCGATAAAAAAATATCGATACTTGGGGATATATTGATAAATAATCCAGCCCTAGTAATGGGACGTGTTTAATTGCTGTAAATGTAAAATTTACTGTTGAAAATTTTTCGACAAAAATAGATAACAGAGGGATTGCTGTATTTTATTTTCTATTTTATTTAAAAAATAAAAAATCATAGCATAAATAAAAATTTGTTTAGTGTGCAGAAATGACATTTTTGCTGCTGAAGAGATTATTTTTTTTTAGTTTACTAACCGGCAATGTTGATTTTATTAAAGGACGGTTTTAAAATTAGTTTGCATTGATTTGATTCCAGTCCTGGCAATTTGATCATATCAAGCAGCTGATCTTATTAAGCGATAAAGCATAGTAAAAGCCAAGCAACAGATACAAGATCACTGAAACCACAAAGATCCATATATTTTTTTTTTTTTTTTTCAATCAACTCCCTTGAATCTGAAGACCTAAAATCCTAATTTAATTTTTTTAATAATTAATGTTGCATATTCATTTTTGTATTTAAAAACTATTTTCTTTTGCACTTTTTAAATAAATATGTATGTTTATATTTTGTTCCCATGTGTTATTTGAGTATGCTACAATTATTTACCTTAATATATAGATTGATTAGTTTTATTAATATTGAAGAAATATTTTATTCTGAAATTTATTAGAAACTGTCTTTCCATTTTAATATCTATTTAGGAATTACTAATAACGGACATTGTATCTGAAAATAAAAAAAGTAAACAAGACAATGACCTATAATTCACTAATTCCTATAATCTGCACAACCTTTGGACAACACTTTTGTGGATTAGAGGGCATTGATTATATATACTGGGCTTATTATTATTATTATTATTATTATTATTATTTTTTTAGATATAAGGAATTCCCCCCCCCCCAAATATGAGTACAATCTTTTACAGTCATTAATACTGCTATTTAAAAAAAAAAAAAAAAAAAATCTTAAAATTACTTAAAACTCCCCAATGCATAATTTACTTGGCTTACAATGATTGCCTTACATATATACATTTATTTATCTTTTTTTTTTTTTTTTCACTCCTAAGTAATTAACTATAGTTATTTTAACAATCAAATAACAAAACGATGTGAGGATCTATAATAAGCAAAATCTTATTTAACTCTAATTTATTAGAAATCATACACAACAAACATAAAAAATTATTGAACATCCGCGCGTAAAGCGGAAGGCCCGGGTTCGATTCCCAGCTCTGGTATTTTTCACATAGTTGGTATAAAATATCAGCCGTCCACTCTAAAATTTTCTGAAATGAATCTTCATGGTTGATGAATAAATTTTCTAAATTAACATAAAAAAATATTTAAAAAAAAGTTGATAAATTAAAAGTTAATAAAATTACAAATTTACCTTACAAGCAGTTGAGTGGCAGTCCCCACTTAATAAATTATCCAATTCATCCATAGATGATTGAGGAAATACTTTCTCAGAATCAAAATTTTTGGCATTTTCTTTAAGAACATTATCCTTCATCTGATACATGATTCTTCTCGTATGATCGTACACTTCCCTGCAAGTCCTCTGTATATCAAAAACATAATTTTTTCCAAGTGCAGTATTCTCATTGAACAAAGAAGCAATTGTGCCTTTCAGGTCTCGAATAAATTGGGATGTCACAGCATTCCTCACTGTTTCACAGCTATAAAATGCATGCTTCTCTGTAACAGCTCTGTACAGTGCGCTGGCTGAGTGGCAGTTCTCAAGTTTAAAGCCCAAAGTTTGGGATAGACCAGAATGATCGAGGAACGTTAGGAAAAAGCAGCGGCCAGCATGAGTTGCTAGGTGGATGGAAGTGTATGTAATGCTGTAAAAGAGTTAAATATTAAATGTCAGTTTATATATTCTATAATTTCAAATTTAACAAAGTAAAAATATAGGAGACTATGTATGCATAAATGTTTTAATTTTTGGAAATGTTTTAATTTTTTGAACAAACTTTTGCATAAAATAAATTTTTGTAAAGCTTCAATTTAACCCATTTTTTTATTAAAGGACAACTGAAAAATAGCATGTAGAAATCAGTGTTTGTTTGGTGCAAATATTTTGTCAGTGAAGCTGTAGCAGTATGTATAAGCTTCTGCTAACATGAGCAGTGGCGTATGCAAGGCGAGGGGGGGGGGTGTTTAACCCCCCCCCCCCTTGACAAAATGTATGATAAGAAAAATTAGGCTGTTCCTTACATTTTTTTTTCACATTTCAGGCGGAAAAAATGTATGGCAAGCATAGAATATTTTTTTTCTACGAAGTCGTTTAAAATTATGACTAACATTTTTTTTTCATTACTCTGCGATAAACACTCCTGAAAATAACTAAACCGCTTCATTTGCGTGGTGCGAAACATGTTTCCCCTGAAAACAATTCTCTGAAAGGATTTCACCTTTACGAGTTCATACTCAAGGACAAGAGGGGTCGACCATATGGGGAAGGGGTGACCATTGAAGTAGTGACCTTGAAGGAGTGACCCAAACAATACCCCAACAGTAGAAGACATTTTAAATGAACTAGCGAAAACTTCTCATCGATTAGACTTCGCTCTGTAAATAAGAAATTTCAATGAAATATTTTGCGTAACTATGTATTGAATTTTATGTTTTGTGTAGCAGTTTGTACAGGCTCTACGTTATTCGTTGCTAATTAAAGATTTTTTAGTTTGATCTTCTAATTGGTGAGTTTGTTTTACTATTTTTCATTTTCTTACTCTTATTTTCGGCAAGTAATTGTGATATTTTAAAAGATTGTTAAACTTAATTAAAAATAAACTTAATTAAACTTAAATAAACTTAATTAAAAATTCGGAAGGACGGACACCCCCCCCCCCCTTGAAAAAATCCTGGATACGCCACTGAACATGAGTATGTCTCGGTCCTTCTTCCTCCACATGGAAACTGTTTATTCCTTGCATTAGTGGGTGTGGTTTTATCTTTTCTTCATAGTTGCAGAATTCTTTTTCAGTTTACTTTGGAACTGCAGCGACACTATCGATGCTATTTCTATGATAGATTATCACAGCTTACCAACAAACAATGAGTTAACTTTTTTTTTGTCTAGAGGTACGTCATTTGATTTCTATGTCTCAGATCCCTGGATCAAATCCAGCTCCCCGCACATGTTGCTACAATTAGTGACCCGGAAGTTCCAAAAGGGAATACGCAACAAATTATCATCTTCACTATATGGCAATAGATGGCCTTCCTAATAGCAAAACCTGTGAAACATTCATAGCACTAAGTTTGTCAACACCATGCAATTTGAGGTGGCCAATTGACAGCACTATCTGGTATCTAGTGCTGGGCGATGTTGACATTTCTTAAATCGATATATCGTTTATCTTAAATACCAATATAAAAATATATTAATTTAATGTAGCGTTACCAACTGTAGGGATTAGTCCCTACACGTAAGGACTAAAAAAAAAAATTGACCGAGACAGGGATTGAACTGAAAACTTTCTTGTCTCAAATCAAACAATGTGGCACTGTACAAGGACGTACCCAGGATTTTATTTCGGGAGGAGTCCAGAATTAGAATTTCATTAAATCACATAGGGTGCAAGACTGTGGCGTTTTCAGGGCCCCTTAACTACTATTATAAATACGTTTTAAATTGAGCATCCTTTTGTCTTTCTCGTAGAAGCCTCCTGCTAACTATCATAGATATAGTAAAGATCTATCATCCCCATGTTATCGAGCAAAAAATTTTGATGCCGAAAAAAAGTTCTAAAATCAGCCATTAGAGAGTATTGAAAAAAAGAATAAAAAGAAAAATGAATTTGAAACTGTATCTGGAGTTTTTCATTCACCTTTAGTAAATAAATTATTCATATATTTTATTTATTTAATTATCCATGTGTATTCCTGTGTGTGATTGACTCGGGGAAAGGCAGCCATTAGAGTGACTTTTCCCGAAAAAGAAAACGTATCACTTTTTCCCTCTCACTGATCAATCTATGTCTTATTACTATATATATGCTAAGTATAGTTGAAACCATTACATATGTAAAATTTAAGCTTTTCATAGAATTTGAGTTAAACTCATTTTTTTAAATATACCAAAATTTAAAATTCCAGTTCATACTGAATTCACATGAAAAAATTTAACATTGTTTTAAATATTTTTCGCAGATTTAAAACATCATTCAATTCCACAACACTTGAATAGTAACTTCAGCGAATTTTGTGTATTTTTGTCTACAAATGGCTCTGGAAGTATCAGAAGATTTCTCTTTACCGGGAAGAGGGTTAGTTGTACTTGTTGGGTTAAAGCTGATTGACTACGCTAGTGTCCTAGGCCTATGGGTGGAATTTCCATCATGGGAGAGGGGGGTGTCTTTCTAAGAGGTCCTAGCCCGTATTTACGCGAGTTTTAGAGAAAACCACGGACCAAACAGCTGGGTCGACAAGCGCGACAGGGGATCGAACTGCACGTCCTGTCTACCAATTTTGAGTGCAGAAACACTCGGCCACTGGTAAAATTTTGAAAAAGTAACTAAAACGTTGCTCATGTATAGATTTTACAAATGTCTCCAATGTGGGTGGCCATTTCAGCTCCCTCTCAAGAAAAACTAATCTGATCAAATGATGCAAGTAAAGAATCGATTAAAGAACATATTTTCTTCTTAAAGTTATATTTGATATAAAACAATTTATAACTTCAGAAGGGCATATTTATTAAATAAACTTTTATTAAAATTTATTTTGGGAGGGGTCCGGACCCCATGGACCCCCTCCCTGGGTACGTCCTTGGCACTGTACCACGCTTTTTTGCCCACTAATTAAGTTTCGATCATTTTGATAAAAGGGATTAAATTTTCTAAGGTTTTATCTTGGCCTATGGGTGAGTTGTTGCACAGAATTTGCCCTCTATTCTATGTTTTCGACCACACTCTAATTTAATCTTAGTTTAATTTCAATAGGAATTTTACTGATTCATACTTCCCTTGTAAGTGGATGTATGGTAGCTCCAAGTTTTGGCTCAACTTGAATTCAATCGCAGGAAGTAGAAAACTTAAAAAAGAGGTTGAACCATTTTATGATATTGCTTATAATTTTACTCCATATACAGTCAGCAGCAAAAGTATTCGAGCGCTAGCAATAATGCCTATATAAAAAAAAAGTACTCTTTATACTGCTTTGTTAAATAAATCCTTTTCGAGTCGTTCTCACACATTCAAGAATTTTATCCTAGTTGACTATTACTATTACAGAAAATTATTTTTTAGTTTCACAATATTCCTTACTGTTATTTCGTACATTTATAGAAAAGTTTATCATATACTGGAAAGTATTTATTATATCCTTATGTTCTAAAACGGGACGACAGTGCCATTTGTATACTTATGTGTACAAAATGTGAATAAGCGCTAATTTATATCAAGGTGCAAGTATGTAAAACTTTTTAGGAAATTCTGTGCATTATTTTTCGCGCTAAAGTCATTGGAATTTTTTTTTTTTCACACTCAAGCGGATGGATAATTTCAAAAAATGGTCAAAACATTCTTTAAACTTCTCGAAACGTGTAAATTCATTGAAAACCTGAAGATAAAAATTTTTACAAGTACTTTCTTGTAATGAATACCTACTGTAGAACACAAAAATAACAATGGACCATAAAAAAATTATATTAGTTTGACAAAATTAAATTTTTACCTTGAAATTATTATTTTTATCACAGAAATATTTCCCATTGACTCGTGACGTGACATTTCGTGAGTAACCTTTAGAACATATGAAGCACCCCAATTTATTTATTTAATTTTTAACTAATTGATAAATTCAGAATGTTATTATTTCTTAATACTTTTTAATGCATTAAAATATTTACATTCCCCACTTACATGCAAACGAATTACAAAATGGCTTCACACAAGATATTAAATTTCTATAGTGCTTTGAATCCCCTGTCCTAATAAATGTAAATCTAAATTAAAATTTTCTAAAATACAATTTCTTTCAAAATTCACGAGATTTTCTTTTTTTTTTTATTGAAGTTTAAAATTTTTACTTGTGTAGGTTAAATAAAGAATAGTTAATTATTCACTTATCTAATAAATAGAAACAGGAGTATTTTATTTTTTAATTATAGGAACAGGAACTAAAATAAAAATTGCCGAAGAAAATACTAATATTGAAAAGTAAATCTCCAGTAATCAAACGAATTTCGAATGAATGAATGAATAGATCTCATTTCTCGGTTCGTTACTACGCATGCGTTCCTAAAACCGTAATCCATTCGAAAGAATATTCTTCCTCGGGTCAGGTCTTAAACCGATATTCTCTTCCCAGTACGCTTGCGCAACACTAAATCAAAACGGCTAAATATTACTCTCTTGATTCTTTGCAGTTTGATTGAGTAAAGATTTTCATGATTTAGCTGTTTATGACTGTGCATGCTTTACACTAAACCGGTATCCGACTGAAGGATTAACAATCTGGCATTATTCTAGCATTACTGAATCGGTTTAGTCTGGCATCAGAGGTTCGCGTTTTTTTTTATGTTTCTGCATCGATATTTCACGGAAGATGAATATTTAAATTGAATAAACGATATTAGCGTTAAATCGATATTTGATTTTACATCAATATAAAGCCCAGTCCTACTGGTATCCATTACTGGAAGCGAAGTGTTGTAGCAACACATCAATGCCATTTCTCCGATAGATTATCAGAGCTTACCAATGAATAATGAGTTAACTTTTTGTCCAGACGTTCGTCGTTTAATTTCTATGCGTCAGATCCTGGGATCAAATCCAGCTTCCCATATGCATCACTACAGAACTCTCATCTAAATGAGAAAGTACTATTCAGATAAAGTAAAACTTCGTACTCGGAAATTGCTTTTCACTATTGAAGAGGACACTTAAATATTGTAAGTGCTAATTTTTATCCCTTTTATTCCAGTGTCCTGCTTAGAGGACAAGACAGATTTCTTTTAAAAATATAAAAATTTTTCAAGTTTTGTCATATTTAGTTCAGTTTAGATAACCTAAAATCATATGGTTCTTCTCAAATTTGAACTTAAAAGAAAACAACAATCTGTTGTTCACTCATACTACTGTCTCTTACTTTATATTATTATAGACTTTAATAATAGTTTGAGGTTGAAGATAAAAGACATATTTAAAAAAAATTACAAAGTACTTCAAACTGCAATTAAAAATTACACTAGAAACAGTTTTATTTGAAACACATTTCTTTTTACTACACCACCTGAAATCCCAAGAAGAATTTCTCAGATTGCAGCGCATCTTGCCTCACCAAACAGATTTATTTTAAATAACATTTTTTTCTATTATTTAATTAATTTTTTATTTTTACGTTATAGGTACTCATGAATATACATTGTATGCAGTAATATGGATACAAAAGGAACAAAATTACTGAGTACAATGAATTTCAAATTATGATTTGTCATAAGCATTTAGAAAGTGAGCAGCAGCAGCCACCTGTTGTCCAATATAATACACTCCCAATTATCCACAGAACTGAGTGTCACAGAAACTAAATTCAAAAACTGGCGTACATTCAATAGAAAGATATTAAAACTTCTTCACACACCATAAATTTTAAGTCAAGCAGTCTTGCTTTTGCCTCCAAGGCAGTAGCACGTGTTTGCACCTGATGAAGAAAAGCTACGTCCTTTCAAAACCGGTTGTGCTGACTTAAAATTTATGGTGTGTAAAGAAGTTTTAATATCTTTCTACTGAGTGTCACACGTTTTGCAAATAAGCTACGAAAAGGGTGGAAATGAGGGGTGTATGATATAATATTTTATACCAAAAACTCAATTGTATTGTACATAACATATAATACAAACAATGAAAATTTTCTTAATATACTAAAAATATTTGCATTTTATATACTATAGGATGTAGAAACAATGTACAAAAAAGTGTATTTATGATGAAGTCAAGGTACAATCTGTAAGCTAATTTATACAATGAATTAAATAATACCGCAGAGAAGCTAACATTTTAATGTATTCCAGAGCATTCTAAATACCCTTTTTACATACTACTTTATTTATAGTAAAATAATCTCCAATTAAAGAAGAAGAAAAATATCAAGTAAAGCAGTGTGAAAAAAAAAAAAAGTCAGGTACTAACAAGAATTCAGAATCAATTAAAATGTTGGCATATATTAGTGCCATTCTGTACTGTACAGAAAATAAAACAAAAGCAACACAGTTCTTTATATTTACATTTTTTTCTTTAAAAAAACAAGCATTTGTTGTTGTCTCTTGTTGAGAAAATCCTTTTTCCTGATCCTGTCCTTTCTTTTGTACCCACGAATATTCGGGAGTTTACTGTATATTCCAAAAGTGAATTAGCATAATTTTTCATGATATGTAGTTCACAAATCAAGTTTGGTACATTTATATACCACAGCTGTTTCTCTGTAAATGTGATTAAACTGCAGCATAGCCATGTCACTTGTAGGCCGATATGCATCCAAACTAAATCAACATAGACCTTCACATGTAACACTTTGCACACTTAAGCAATAGAAGCTGAGATATTGCCTTCCCATAAATGGGAGAAATTGCAGCATAACAGCAACCTGTTGACAATATATCCCCAAATCTAATTAGAACCAAATTAAGTCAAAGTGCAACCAAACAAAGTTTAAGTGAATTCCATCCATTGATTTCTGAAATACAGCATTCACAAAAAATTTTGGTAACATACACATTTTCTAAAAATAGTCAAATCGTGTTCAGAACATCTCAATACATATAAATCCATCAATAACTACAGAACAAAAATTTTCATGAAGCTAATATTTTTACCTTATGTATACAGAAGAAAGTAATAGTTAATTTAAAAGTTAATTAAAAGGTAAAACTCTAAAATATATTAAAAACATTTAAAACCTTCTAAAAGTTACCTATATACAAGCACTTTCTGCTGCAATCCGCAGCCTTCTTCAGGTATGTTGTCTCTAGTAATTTACAAAATAAATGTTACTAACAAAAATAAAAAACCAGATGCTACATAGGTATGACAAAACGAAAAATAAAAACATGCATAAAAGAACACAAAAACGATATTAAATATAACAAAATAATGACAGCCCTGACCAAAACAAACCAAAATGAAAATATTACAACAGACTTCAAAAACTTTAATAAAATAACTCCTTATGATAATTACTATTACACAATAAAACACAAAGCCATCGAAATCTTATCAAATTACAACTCGTGCAACATGGAGCCAATGGAAATAGACGCCGGGTGGTGCGCTATGCTAGAGGAGAGGAGACAAGTAGCAAGACTGCCCAGTGCAGTTCACTAGAGACAACACAACATATCTGAAGAAGTCTGCAGATTGCGGCAGGTTGGTTGGTTGGTTCACATTTAATGGCGCAAGGTCCACAATGGGACATACTGTGCCAAACAAAAGTATAAAAAAATAAAGAATAAAGATTAGCTTCTGGATGGGTTTACCCATCCAGATGGCCAGTAAAAAAAAAACACATTTAAAGTTAAAACAAGACTATGTAAAATGTTAAAATATAAAACAGACAAATGTTTAAAAAATAACAGAAAACAGAGTAAACAGTGTATATGAAAAAAAGATGTAAAAAAATATGAAGAGTGTATATAATAAAAACAGGTGAACAGTGTAAATACAAAAATTAGATGTTGTAATAAAAACCAGCTTCTTTTAAAAAAATTGTCAGTTTATGATGAGGATTCATACCTAGAAGGCTAGTCAGACTTGGTGAAGAGGAATTAAAATGCTGTCGATACAGATGACGAAGACAAGGACAGTCAGTGAGAATATGGCGAATGGTTAGTGCGGATTGCGGCAGAAAGTGCTTGTATATAGGTAACTTATAGAAGGTTTTAAATGTTTTTAATACGTAATTAGCTAAATATTACAATATTTTTACAGATTAGAAATGCAACACGATGTAACAATAAGACTGTTAGGCAGTTATAAAAAGAAAATCTTTTATATTTCTTGATAACAGCTAATGAGCATTATTGTCACATACCACATTCCGTTTCACCTGATAAGTACTACACACAGTATTCATATTTGTACAAATTTTGTCACAGTTATTAATTAATTAATAAAAACATAAAATTATGAAGAATTTACATCCCCTTAAAATACATCGCATTTACCTGTGTTGAAGTTGTAGATGTAAATCATGGATGAGAATCCCAATAGGTCCAACACCTATCCTTAGGGTCTCACCCAGACGATTTTTTACAAAATACTGCTCCATCCCGAAATCTTCCAGATCTGAAGTCTGTTTGAGGAACTGATACACAGCTGTACTGGTCTTCATTCCTTTCAGCAGAGCATGTTCTTTCATCACATTTTGGCAAATTAATGTTAAGGCTGTGCGGTTTGTTTCTATACTAACCTAGAAATAAATAATTCAGATACTCAATGTCATCAACATAGTTTTCTGATTTTACAAACAGAGCAGTTTACTATACAAAAAATTGAAACTATATCTCGGAATCAAATAATAATCAAAACAGAAGAATTCGACACAGACTTTGATTTTTTAGAGCCCATTTTTGAGTAAAGAAAAATATTTTTGTAAAATCTCTATTCATATTTGTGAAAATAACAACTATACTGAAAATTGTTTGATTTTAGCAGTCACTATTACATATGTTTAATATCATAATGCATATTGTTTCAATGATCTAAATATTATTCATTAAAACGGCCGATCAGGGTCAATCCAGAGAGACCGAGTAGGGGTAAACAAAAGAACGTGGAGTTTTTTTTTTTTTTTTTTTTTCTGAATTTATATTTTTCAATGATTATTTTCCTATTCTCTTCCCCCTCCTTGTGCTTTACAGTAATTTTATATACAGTAGACTACCTTTATAATGCAAACTTAAAAACATGAGGTTGTGCATTATACACAATTTTGCATTATATAGATCACATTCCCCAAATCCTTAAACTTACCTTGTAAACATGGCGAAATATGATTGAAGCATATCAAAATAGAGTAGAATATCTTTAAGTTACATTCCCAGACTTGCCAACCAATTTTAATAAAAAAAGGAAAGATTTTTGTTGAAGAACCAGATTTCATAAAAAACAGGAAGATTGCTTTTTTTCTTTCCCTCTTTGACGTAATAAACAATACAGTTTTACAATTTTAATATTTAGAAGCAATCTATAAAAACGTTTTGCTACAGATTGATTATACTAAATATATAAAAGTTTTAAATGAAGTTATGCCTCTTCAACATATAAATATCTACAAAACAGAATCTGTAAGAAATTATTTAACAATAGACAAAAAACTTAGTTAAGTTAAAGTATAACTAATTTTTTAAACAAATATAGAATATGATTTTTGTGTATGTACATTAATCATACATATAAAAAAAAGTAGCAGTAGCTAATTATCAGTTTCAAATGTGCATAAAACCAACTGAGTATTAATTTTCTTAAATTGATTTGGAAAAAATTATTCTTCATTTTTTCCCCATGTTTACACATTTGGTATAAATATGACATACAAACATACAAATATTTAATTTAATTGAGGAAAAATAAACAGATTCATTAAATTCAGCAATAAAGGTCTAAAAATAATTACATATGTGAGAAATATTGAGCACTTCCATTGCTTTATTGTTTCTAGAATTGATCATTGATCACAATCCGGGGAAGGGGGGGGGATGATACAAAAATAATTACAGAATAAGAAATATTAAACTCTTTCAACTCTACTTCTAGAATCTAATAAAAGAAGTTTAAAATTAATATTATCATTTATGTTGCAGATGGATAAAGATTAGGAAACAAAAGACTGCAGAACATTTGATTGCTGATCACTAGTTGGAAATAAATGAAAGGGGGGGGGGCAAAAAATAATTACATCAGCAAGAAATATTTAACAATTCTATTTCTTTACATGTTCTAGAATCTCATAAAGCAAGTTTGAAATGAATATTGACATTTATGTTATGGATGGAGAAAGATTGGGAATCAGGAGTTTTCTTAGAACATTTGGGCTTTCTTTTTAAAACGTACGATATCCGCGACTTTTTTAAAAACGGAAGATTTCATCATATGACCGGAAGATACGTTAAAAAACCGGAAGTCTTCCAGGAAAACCGGAAAAGTTGGCAAGTATGCATTCCTTGGAACACAAGTTGGGCACAATATAAATATTATTGTTAAATTTACTTTTTAAATATAATCCAAATATGCCTGAACCAAATTTTCAGAACTTTTTTATGTTTTCTAGTTCAATAGCACTTTTTGGATGTCCACAGTGTTCAGCATCATCAGTGCCCATACAACTGCATTTAAGCTTAGCAAACCATAGACAAATAGTAGTCTTTGATAGAGCCGATTACTTGTAATACTTCTTAAGCCACTGCTGAATTTAAACAGTGTTTTTCCCCCCCATCAAAAAACAATGTTTAATGAACATACAATATTCATTTTTGTCCATTATTTTTTGAAAATACTAAATGCAGAGTCACTGTAACTTCAATATCTCGGTAAAGAACGGTCGTAATATCATGAAACTTTGACGTGTATCATTTGAAGTTTTGTACTATCTTACCCATGTAGAAGTATTTCATTTGCAACATCATCTGTTAATTAGTCCCAGATCTTTCTGACCGATGTGTTATAATGATTTATTTTGGGTGTATTTGGCCATGATTACTAGAGGTAAGTTTTATAATATACATAATGATTTATATAATGCAACAAAATTCTACAACATACACTAGTTCTAGTCAAAAGCTATGCGTGATCCCAGGAGCAGAATTATATCCGATGTTCTGCAACGAGACATTAAAATTTGCAGATGTTCTGCAGGTATTTTGTCCAAATTTGTCAAAGCACAGTAAAATGCAAAATAAGCATAAAAATAATACTTATTAGTAAAATATTTATTACACATTTATAATAAAACATAGTTTAAAATTTTTATAATCTAAAACTGAGGAATACAACCAGAATTTGCAATTTTTTCAATGGCTTTTGGCATTAATATTGTCACAATAATGTGGATATACTACTTACAAAATGTTTATAAATTTTGTCTATACATTGAAACAATGACTGTTTCCAGCAATTTTCTAGTATGCTAACAGATTTACAGGTCAGTTGAGCATATCTAGGTTTTATTAATTTTAGAATGTTAGCTGTATCAACATCATCCAGTTAGGGGATAGATGAAATGTTCTGCAAAAGCCTCAATTGTTCTGCGATGTGCATCGCAGTTTTAAGCACTTTCTGCTCCTGGGTGCATGATAAAGATCTTCTATCATATGTCATACAATTGCATTGCACACACTTGAAGGTTTTACCATGATATGTTTTCTGTAGTAATGCTTTCTTTTTCATAAAAATAGACCCTAAAAATTAAAAACTGTATTGACTTGTATAATATCTTAGATAATAACTGTCTGAATACTGACATGTTTAATGTAAATAAAAATAATCTTAACATAAATAATTTATAATGAACTTTACCTGTTCCTGTTCTTTAGCGTCCAAGTCAGGCTGTTGAGTGTTGCTATCATTTGAATCGTTACTGCCTCCAGATCGCCAACGAACTCTAATATGTCTAGGCTTGTCAGAATTACATTGTGCTAGGCAGCAATTGGAAGGGAGATACTTGGGATAATTTATTAATGCTAGAGTCAACCCGTTGATAGGGTCTAAATCACCAAGCTCAATTTGAGCAATAAGAGCGGAGAGTTTATAAAGTTGTTCCATATTCGTATGTAGTTTATTTTCAACAAAATCTTTACGCACATCTAAATAAAAAAGATGCCTGAAAAAAAAAAAAGTCAGATATAAGATATGTTTGATTTAAATAAGTTATTTCATTATAAGAACTACTTTTAACGAAGTTTATAATTCATATTTAAGATTAAAATTAAATACCTTTAACAGAACTTCATGCTGGCAGAAAGCTTTTTCGGTAGGGGATCCCCTCCTTCTACAGTGCCGACTGCACTTTGTGGTTGGCAGTCATCCAAAGGCTGATCTTCTCCTTTATAACTGTACATATGACGTCACATTTTGTCTATTTCTGTCGACGATTTCAACGACCATGAATCGGCAGAAATAGACAAAGTGCGGCGTCACATGTACAGTTATAAAGGAGAAGATCAGCCTTTGGATGACTGCCAACCACAAAGTGCAGTCGGCACTGTAGAAGGAGGGGAACCCCTACCGAAAAAGCTTTCTGCCAGCACGAAGTTCTGTTAAAGGTATTTAATTTTAATCTTAAATATAAGTTATTTCAATTTTATATGATTACAAAATCATTCTTCATACAGAGTTAATCCCTTAAGAACCATATTCAATTTAGTGAGAGTATATAAAACACCATATAATCTTTTCCTAGTCTTTCAGAGCATGCCCAGAGTCAAATATCATGCTACGCCACTGATTTTCACATATTTCTTGATTAGTTGTCAAATAAATATAAGAGCTTGTTCTTTTATACAAATTTTTAGTGTATAATTTTTTTTTTAACTAAAAATTTCACAAATAAGTTTTTTTTTTTTTTTTTTTCATATAGTACATCTTTTCATTAATGCATAACAAACAGACAATTTTTATGTTTTCCTGACTTTGTTGATAAACAGTTACATGTTTCATATTTATTATCATTACTAAACATAAATGAATTTAAAAAATTGATATTGTTGTATTTTTTTCCTTTTTTATTTTATTTTATTTGTTTAAAGAGTTTCTAATTACAATAACTATTAACAAAAAAATAAGTACTTTTTAAGGACCCTTAAAAAACATATATAAAAAGAAAGGAGTTTTTAAAGACCTTCAAAAAGGTATAAAATGTAAGAAGTTTTTAAGGATTTTTTAAGTACCTGTACGCACCATGGCATGGGTACTATAGAAAATGAGCTTTTACTTACAATTCTGATAAAAATTTAATCATTTAAACTAAAAAAATTAATCCGAACATAATTCAAGCAATATATTTTAGTTTAAAAGGCCAAATAAATTTTTACAAGAGCAAAAGATGATTAGTCCTAGGATCAAACCAGAGTTCATAACATAATGTGGCAATGTTCTGTCAACTGAGCTAGCCAGTTAACATCTGATGGGTATTATACAAAACGCTTACATAGGAGTTGGACATAATCAATGTAGTTTTATAGACAAACTTATATATATTTTTAATTTCAATATTACGAAATAACAAAGAGTAGGTAATAAGGATATATAACATCAACTACATATAAATGACAATATTTAGATGAAAAAACTATTTTTCACTCTTGTGAAATTTAATCCAGCAAATCATATAAGATATATTACACCCAATTCAGTGAGTACTGCAAAGGTATGAAACAGGGGCAGAGGCTTTTGCAAATTATAGATTCATTGTTTTGCTTACACACTTTTCTCATTTCACACAGAATATAAATTTATAATGATAATGAACAAATTAAAATGCAGACTATATTAAATTATTATTATATTTAAAGCTCTTCTCTATTTTTTAAAATTTCCTGTTTGAATTATTAAATTCTATATAATTTCTAGCTTCTAAGGGAAATATATTACTAGAATTATATATATATATATATATATATTATTATTATTATTATTCCTTATCACGTTAAAAAAAATATCACAAAAGTTCAATTTCTACTTGTTTTCAAAAAAATTAATTTTTAATATTTCATTTTGGAGCTACAAAGAATAGAATGTATTTAAATCACTTTTTAACTCAAAAATAAAATATTAAATCAATTTTTCAAAGGCAAGAATAACTTTAACAGTTGTGAGTTTTCTGAATGTGAAAGGAATTTTTTTTTTAAATACATTAGGTAATTAAGGCTGCAGCTGGGGGAAATTCAAACCCTACCCTCCTCTCTCTCTGAAATTTTGCAGATTTTATGAAATTTTTCAGATCTACATTATTTTTAATTATTTCTAACATCAGTCAACATTAAATGCTAATGTTAGAACCCCCTTCGAAAAATTCCTTTGGCTACAGCCTTGTAAATAATCAGTAATTCTAGTGATAAATTTCCCCCAAAGAATTACACAGGCTTTGGCTTTTGGTGGCAACAGGTAGTAAAGAGCCCCCATTTTTTTTAAAGTTCCCTTTTTTTTTATTTTAGGGGAAAAGGGTACAGTTAACCCAACTGTTAAAAGAAATTTCCACTATTTACACTCAAAAGTGAATCACAAGTCATACACCTGCAAATTTCACAGAACTACCTGTACTTACAATTGAGCAAAATTACAAATCTTAATTATGATTCTGGTTTTGAAAAATAATAAATTATTAATCTATTTCACATCTTTATAAGTCAGGAATTAAACATACCTTGTTACATCTTGAAGCACAAGATGGGGAGGTACAAAAAATTTCACTCTAAGTTGCAAGCGATAAGGTGGAAGTCCTGGAAGTTGTCGTCTAATTTGATTTCGTAAATTTAACCATAATTTTTCACCATGAGGTCCAACATACTGCAATCCAAGATAATCACATTCTATAACACCTAATGTTTCACACACCTAAAAAAAACAATTGTTTTGAAATTTTAAAAATGAACATAAGCATAATAAGGTGCTATGCTCAACAAATTCTACTACAATAAATGAAAAATATACAAAGAATCTTCAAATTATTAAAAATATCATTAAGTTGAAGTGAAAAAAAAAAAGCATAATTTTTAGATTACAATAGTATTTGCTAAGCAACAATTATCATAGATTAAAACAGGAATAAACTACTACGTCAGAAACGCCAAAGAAAAATTATTGAGGTGCATACAGCTGTTTCGGTAGCCTAAAGCGTACCGTCTTCAGTGCAAAAAGAATTCTGAATCTGGAGAAGTGCTCTTATATATAGGAGAGGGACCGGATTTAGTTCAACCAATAGGATTACGGAAGAGGTGGGGAGTGTGGCCAATAGGAATTGACGTAGTAGTTTATTCCTCTTTTAATATTCCAACGCCAAGTCTCCTGCTATAATTATTATAGATATTCGTTTCTCTAAAAATTTTACTTTTTTTTTGTTTCATTTTTTAATCAAATAATAATAATAATAAATAATACCATAATTTTCGGGAGATAAGCCACACCACACCACCATATAGGCCGCACTAATGAAAAATTGTTGAAATTAAATTAACTTTCACCATATAAGCCGCGGCCTATATCATGAATAATTTACTGCTTAAACAATTCTTTACGTATGCATTGATATCGTAAATATGTGCATTTTCTTTAGGCATTTAATTTTTCTTTTCTTTCATTACTAATACTTTTAATATTAATAAAACATTAAAATTCGAATATTAAAGCTAAGAAATGGACATTTTTGATTGTATTAATCATCATGAACAAAGTTTTTTTTTTTATTATTATTATTATTTTTAGTTATTTTTAATTAGGTTAATTTAGTTAAAATATTAGATAAAGCTTCTCAAAAATAAGTTTTATCCAACATTTCAATTACATTTTCGGCTGATTTCCCTCCCCCTTTTTTTTTAATGTTTTAATTCGTTGTCAATAATGTTTATCAGAATTATTAACATGCTTTCTAAGATTTTGAGATGCTTGTTATTTTTAACTCTTCAAACAAATTTATGTGTAAAAACGTAAAATTATAAACCAGAAAATCTCACAAAACAAATGTTAAAATAAGGTTAAAGATTAATTAGATAAGAAAAATTTAATAGAAATAACTTAATATAGTTTTAACAGAAAATTGTTTGTTTTTCACATTTTGTACTTTTGAAATCAAATTATTACAAATTTATGCAATCTGGATGTGCATAAAAAAGGTTATTACTTATCAGAATAAAATATCAGTTGATGAATTAATTAATGTTACAGATTTTATCAAAATGGCCTTGAGAATCAATCACTGAACTTGAAACTCATAATATTGCATAGAATCAAGGAAACTTTGGGTTGAAAACTAAAAGCACAGAAAAAATAAAGTAGTATCGCTCGTGCTCACATAACGATTCCCTATAGCTTTAACATAAGAAATCATTCCTACGGTAGATATTACTTCTATAAAATTCGAACTACAAACTATATAACAAAATGCAACCAACATCGTTGCTTTCTTTATTCTATTCTATTTCTTAAAACGATTTTATTGGATGCCACACGCACCACATAAACTTTAAATTTTACATCTACTTTTTAAGATTTATTTAAATTCTGTTATAATTCATACATATAACAACTGTAGCTTTTATTTGGCTATAATTATTATTATTTCTTAATTACTTAAGTGTTACTGCATATACACATAAAGCATCACAAATGAGCATTAAATTTGATCGAATTTTATTTTCAATAGAAATATGGGGGAGGCACATTTCATTTTGTCATATTGTACACAGCAGTTTTTGATCATAGATGAACCTACAACTTTATGTTTGGAAGCTCAATTCCAACCCCAACTGACCGAACTACTGTAACTTAGTAGCATGTTATATACTGAGATAAATTCCTCGATTGCGCTATTGAACTTCAATTCAGTTTCATTCATTCACTTATATATTTCAAAAGAAACATTTAAAACAGATTCTGTACTATACGTATGTCTGCGTCCAAACACTAGCAAAAATTCCTATATAAAAAAAGTACGCTTAATACAGTTTTGTTACATAAATCCTTGTCAAATCCTGTTCTTAGACTGACTAAGAACAGGATTTGACAAGGATTTATTTAACGAAACAGTATTAAGTGCACTTTTTTTACATAGGAATTTTTGCTAGTGTTTGGACACTTTTGTTACCGACTGTAGCTGATGAAATGCGCCAAACATTATGGGCCACTTAAAATATACTTCAGCCCCATTTTCCTTAATGAACAAATTTTACCAAAGCAATATAACTTGATATTAATATATTTTTTTAATAATTTGTAATAAATCTATTTTAACAGCTATCATGTTTATTATTAGCAACATCACATGACGATAATCCTAAAGCGAATAGTTAAATATATTGTTTAAACATAAAGTTATTTAAACTGTTTAATGAAAATAAGTTACTAATAATTTAAATAATGAATAGTTAAAATAATTAAAAATTATTTTCAACTTTCTTCTTGTTTAACATTATTGCAATAAAACTGATGGCCACTGAAATTCATAATACACTTCAACAGAAAACTCTGTGAGATAAAATTACAGAGAAAAATAAACGGAGATGTTAAACTTATTTTATACATTCATTTTAATAACTAATATTAATTTAATTAATTATTGTTGAGAATATATTTCGGACTTGGAATGCTTTTTTCTAAAGTAGAAACAGTCATTTTTAATTTTAATTAAAAAATTAAGTAATAAAATTACGTAAAAATGCAGGATAAAGATTGAAAATCTCGATTATTCACTTTTAACTAAGAATTATTGTAAATTTACAGAGACTCTGGATAAATCTTTACATTAAATTTACAGAAATTTTTAACAGTGTACTGGCACAGCTTATAAATAGCACTAAATATTAACAACACTCAACCACACTTCAAATGATTTAAGTCCATAGGCCTTAATATATAAGAATTTATATTTGTATCTCTGTAACACAACTATAGAGTTGATACACTTTGTCAAACAGTGACCTATTGAATTTCAGATCACGGGAATGGAGTGCTTAAACACTAACCAGTTCACACACAACATCATAAAAATAGTAAAAATGAATTAAGGATACATTAAAATATAAATTTACAAAAATTTCACAATTGGATTTTTTTTATGTTTACAATAAATTCCTTACATTAATATACATTTGAAAAACAAAAATAAATAGGAACTGTCTGAAAAAAAAAAAAAAAACTATTATATTATTATTATTATTATTATTAGAAAATTATCACTTTATATTTATAACACCTTTAGTGATGAATGTTTTGCTTTAAATATAATAATTTAAAATTATCTTACAAAATCATAATAATCGCAATGACTGGTTAACATTATATATTTACACAATACATTATATGTAAACACTATAATATAACACAATATTTTGGGGTAAATATTATATAATAATACAAGTTGGCCTAGTATCAGAAATAAGAGTTTAAAATAGTCCTTTAAAATTAGTTTATTGGTTTGTAAAATACAGTATAAATAAAATATGCATAAAAAAGATCTACACTTTTACACAAACAAAATCATAATTTGGAAGCTGCAATTTCCACTGAAATAGTTTCGATAAATTAATTTTTTTTTTAAGCTTCAATTACGAATGTATTGCCATGGCTATTTAAAGGAATATTTTTAATTAAATTAGATTTATATTTATAGAAGAATACCAACATAAATTTTCATTAAAAAATAATAATAATAATAAAATAGAATTTCTATTTTAGTGATCAGTTTACCATAAAATATTGTATAGTATAAAAAACAAAACTCTGACAGTGAATACAGAGATATAAAACAAATATAATTTAAAGAAAATGAAAATGTTATATTCAAAATATAATTAAAAAAAGAGTGTCATAACAAAAGTTACATTTAATATCTTAAGATGCTGCTTACTTTATCTAAACATTGTTTTCCTTTAGCTTTAGATTCCACTTGTACCTCAATTATCATAGAATCAGCCTGACTAACTAGACACAACATTTTGTCATAAATATTTGTCTTGTATAAAAGTCTCTGACATGACCATAAGTTTGTTTTTAAAGTTCTTTGTCGTAGTGTAAACAGAACAAAGAAAGTTGTTCCCTCCAGCTGACATCTGCTTCCGTTCGATGTTCTTCAACAAGATGTTTGAAAAACAAGATGTTTAAAGTACACAAGATTCAATACATGTCGCTAGATGACACCCCAAACGTCCAACGTACCATTTCCTTGAACACAAACCACATTGCTAATGGACAATAATCCTCCTTTGGGTTCGAGACTATATTAAATCAGCTGTTTTCGGAAAACAATCTTCAACTCTACCATAGCAAAGCATTGTGGCCTGCAAATTTTTATCTTGCATTGCAATATTATTTATAAGAGTTACAGATTATAAGAAATTGAAGTAAGAGAGATATAGTGAAACGTTTGTTTAGTTTTGTTTTTAATCCAGTTTTTGTAGTATACTTTAATACATGGTAGTAATAGAATATCTCAGGTACAGTCGGCTGCAAAATTATTCGAGCACTAGCAATAATCCTTGCCAAAAAAAGTACACTTAATACAGCTTTGTTAAATAAATCCTTGTCGAGTCATGTTCTTAATCAGTCTAAGAACATGATTCGACAAGGATTTACTTAGCAAAACAGTCTTAAGTGTACTTTTTAAATATAGGAATTATTGGCTAGTGCTCGAATAATTTTGCAGCCGACTGTATATAATGACTGCGTGTTCAATTTTTGGCACACGAAACTAGCTCGGTCGTACATCAACCGGAATTAACGCCATCTATCGCGTATACACACGGGAATATTTAAAGAAATTATCTACTATTTCTGTCTGGTTAGAAGTTTTTTTGGTCAAAAAACTATTGGACTTATCCTCATCTTTTGAGATATTCGAGTTAACCCTTTAACTGCCAATCGCAATACAGTCGGTAACAAAAGTGTCCGAACACTAGCAAAAATTCCTATGTAAAAAAAGTACACTTCATACGGTTTTGTTTAATAAATTCTTATCGAATCGTGTTCTTAGACTGACTTAGAACAGGATTCGACAAGGATTTATTTAACAAAACCGTATGAAGTGTATTTTTTTACATAGGAATTTTTGCTAGTGTTCGGACACTTTTGTTACCGACTGTACATAGTAGAAATTTATGTTTACTCGGAAAAGATATTAATAAAAGTTTGGGATAAGTGCTTTTTAGAGACCTAAAACAACTGGAACATCCTTAGCTTCAAGAAAATTAGTGTTAACCCTTTAACCCTTTCAGGGGCACTAAGTAAAAATGATTGAATTTCCTTTTAAATATATATATATATCATAAAGTAAACATCCTCTACAAGTCATATTTGATGAAGAAAAAAATTCAGCATGTGTTGATTTTTTTGTGGGTGGTGGCTAGACGTTCTAGCCACTGCGCACATACGTCATGTACCTTAATTTTTGAATGGAAATAAATATTTATATATTTAAGGAATAAAAATTGAAACTATGCCTTGAAAATGTAATTATAATAATACAATGTAACAATAATTAATTATTACTTAAATTATAATGCTTCTTTATCCTTTTTTAATGATTTATTATATGTATATACACAGACATATAGGCTGTTTAAAATTTGTTTAGAAACCTTTATGCATTAGTAATAAGAAAAAATTATTCACTATTTAAGGAATAAAAGTTATAGTAATTCAATTATATCTATAGCTGGGCAAGCGTTTTATTCCCATAAGAAGATTTATAGCAATAAATCTTAAAACTTCTTCTATATCTATTGGAGTAAAAGATTTTCCTAACTGGGTAGCATACAAGTTTGTTTGAAAAACTAAATCTTCCCAAAATGTCATTGCCATAAACATAAAAAATATTCCAAGTGGTGTTGGATTATCAATATCAAGGACCTCAGGTGCAGGACCACTTTCTTCCATAAATTCTGGAACAGATTGGCGAACTTGAAAATTTTTGCTCCAATTTACTCGCCCTCTTGAGCTAGAAGGACCTTCTATTTCACTGGATTGTTCATCTTCCGAACTTGAAACAATTTCTTCTTCAGGTAAATCTGGAACATATTCCTCATTATCACTTGTTCCTGATCCAGATACTGCAGAATCATCATCTGAGTGTAGCTCTTCAAACAGAGCAATAGCTCCATCCAAAGATAAGCCTTTTCTATGCATTATTGTGATAAAAATTAAGATATATAAATTGAATTTAAGATTATTTAGAGAAATTAACTAAATTTAAAAGCTATGGAAATAAAAATTTATTTTTAAAAATCACGATATAAGAGCAATAGAAAAAAGCAGCCTCTCTCTATACTGTAAACAGAAATACTGAACAGCTTTTTTGTAAGAACCCTCTCACGCTTATTTACATCTGTATTTACATTCTGCTATCCCTTACTGTTTACTGTTTATATTTATCACAGTTCACTACCCCCAAAATACCCTCTTTGTTTATCTCAAAGGAAAAGAGATTGAGATTCTTTTCCCCAGTACAGCCTGTCTTGTGGTATCTCCCCTGACATATGTGCGCGGTGGCTAGAGGGTCTATCCACCTAAAAGATGCTCCTAAAAATCAAACTAAAATTAATAATCTAAGATAATATGTAAATCTGTTGTATTTAAAAGGTGCATTACAGTATATTTACACTACCAAATACTTTTGAATAAAAAATTATTTTTCATAAAAATATATAATAGAAACTTCAAAATTTTTTCCCGCAACTTGTCCATTTAAAAAAGTCACAGGCACATCTTGCTTAAAGTTACTGTAGAGCTGCCATCTCTATTTCAATTTTAGAAGTACATATTAACTTTTCATAAAAGTGGATAGAAAAAGTAGCCACTGCACACCTAGAGAAAAATTTCTAAAGTAGGTGGATAGACCCTCTAGCCACCGCCCCTGAAAGGGTTAACTGCCAATCGCAACATGTGTAGTAGAAATTGAGTTTACTCAGAAATGGATATAATGATTTTGATTAAAGTTTGAAGTTAAGTGTCTTTTTTTTTTACAGAACTAAAACGTTTGGACATATCCTCAACTTCAGAAAAATTCGTGTTAACCCTTTAACGGCCAGTCGCAATTTATAGCACAAAATGGGTTTACTCGGAAGTGAATGTGACGATTTTGATTAAATTTTGGGGTTAAGTGTTTTTTTTTTTTTTTTTTGTTTGTTTTTAGAGAACTAAAACAATTGCACATAGTCTCATCTTCAGGAAATTTTGCTTTAACCCTTTAACTGCCCATCGCAACATATAATAGAAATTAGGTTTACTCGGAAATAAATGTAATGATTTTAATGAAATTTTGGGGTTAAGTGTTTTTTTTTTTTTTTTTTTTTTTAAGAGAACTAAAACGATTGGACATATCTTCATCTTCAGGAAAATTTGCGTTAACCCTTTAACGGCCAGTCACAACATATTGGGTTTACTCGGTAATGGATGTAACAAATTTGATTAGAGTTTGGGGGTTAAGTGCTTTTTAGGTATCTAAAACGATGGGAAAAATCCTCATCTTCAGGAAAATTCGTGGTTGCTGTTAACACTTTTGCACCATATGGGATGAATTGGGTTTATTTGGAAATTGATAAAATGATTTTAATGGAAATTTAGGGTTAGATTTTTTGAAGAGATAAATTGATTAGACATATCTTCATCTTCAAGAAAATTTGTGTTCGCTGTTAACCCTTTATCGGCTAGTTGCAGCATGTGGCAGATAGTTGGTTTATTCTTAAATGGATATAATGGTTTTGTTGAAAGTTTAAAATTAAATATATATATATACAGAGATGTAATGAGTTACAACTAACGAAAAATAATCTCATATCACATATCACAATACAGAAAAAGTAAAACGTATCCTATTAAATTGCAGATAATTACACTGCTCTGAAAAAAAAAAAGAAAAAAAAATCTGTATCTGATACTATTCTTGCAGTTTCTTATGTAAAATGACCTCCTGAGTCCGAATCTGGCCCCCATTTTGCCCCACCACCCACCGTTTTCTTGTTGCGCCCCCTCCCTATTTTAATCATTGTTTGATAATTTTATACGCATCAGTTTGATTTGGAGAGGAACGATGATTATTTTAACCGTTAAATGTCTTCTGACCTGAGGAGCTACAGAGGTAGAAAGTTCTGAAACACACAAACATTTGTAGTAAGGATATATATTTGAGGGGATCTGTGCACAGAAAACAAAAAAAAAGAAAAAAAATCAATAAAAAAATAAGTTTTTGTTTCTTTTATTTTCGCAATATTTCTCTTATTTTTTACATATCCCAACTTCCACTTTGCCATTTTCTTACCAAAACACCCCAAATAATATAAATTATACAGTGAAATTTTTTTTCAAAGTGTTGGTGAGTGGAGTAAAGGTCTCAAAGCCCTCACAAGAAATTTTGACTGATTCACTGTACGATGTTTGCTTTCAATAACTCCCACATTAAATATTTTGGGCAGTAAAACATGAACAGTAAAATATCCTCCTTTGACACTGTGAGGTTTGCGTTGATGCAAACTCCATCTTAATTAAGTGCTTAGATAACTAAATGGATAAGTAAAGAGAGCACAAGACTTGAATTAAACAATAAATAAGAGTTTTATTTGAACAGATTAATGGGAGGGCGGTCTGGAAATCAAACTAGCTGAGTCAGCGTATTTAATTACTTTATCAAAATATATGTATCAGAACTTAAATTAGATAATTCTAAATATCTCACCCCAGCAACAGTCGAAGGTGTAGCGACGAATGCACCCTTTAACTCCGCTACTGTGACTCCACTGTGGATCAGAGGATTCCCTGCTGAACCAACTTTACTTTTACGAATGCTAGTAGATACGCGTACCAACACTCATCACTACTTAATCTTCACACAATTAAATCTCCACTACTTCACTCCTCAATACTCGCCAAACTAAGATTCTTCGCAATCTACACCACAATCTCCTATAATATACACCACCATCTACTATAGTATACTCCACCATCCACTATAGTATACACCACCATACACCCTAATCTACTAAAACCATCTCCATCTTATACTTCTTCCTACTAACCTCCTTTCCCTTCATTTCAATCAATACTTTTAAAATCACTTCACATTCATCTAACTCTCCGAACCTAATTCGTTCGTTGCAGCACCATGTCGACACGAAACTAATCCGACCAAGACTTTCACCGAGTCACTGGCGACGAAGTGGTTTAACCGTCCCAACTTTATACTTTGCTGGATCCAGCTTAATTTCAAACAATTGTGGAGACGTTCTATAGTCTCAACCTCACAGTCCCCCTCCAAGAAAAAAAAAATTAGTCGGGAAAATCCCCAACGGGTTTTACCGAGTAATTTTAAACACCTTGATTCTACATTTAATTATAATCGCATATCTCGGAAGTGTGAGTGCAGCCGTCACTTAAATTTTAACAGGGTGAGAGTAACTTAAAAAAAATTTTTAGTTAAATCCCTGAGAGAAAAACTGGGGAACACAAAAAAAAAATTAACTTTTAAATAAATGGTGCTCTTTTATCCCCAGAAACTCCGGGACCCTGACTGGGCTACCCAGGCAGCACATAACGTTGTTATAGCGTTGAAAATAAGTCTGAACAGTGGAAAATTAGTTGTAAAAACGTTAAAACAACGTTATGTGCTACTAGGGTAATACCAGAATTACAATAGGATTAACAAACATCTTCCTGTTATGCCATGAAGGCAAAATCTTAATTTTAACTGTAGTTGAGCTTGATGTTACAAAGCAAGTCGCTTTACAATGCGACATTCGAGTTGAACAGAAAATTTAAAAGTTCAGTAGGAAAAAAAAAAGTGATACTTCACAAAAAAAAGTCTTTATTAAAAAAAAATAATCCTTGCAGCGACTTGGATAAGAATTGTAGACCCAAACGAGCACAGGATATGACTAAACGAAGATCAGCATCAATTAACTTCATACATCAAAAGAACGTGGCTAGGAAAGACAGCGACAAGGAATGCAAATTGAAGACCTGGGACATCAGAATACGCAGACTTTCTGTATCCGGTTAAAAGAGCTATCGTTCCCAGATCAACACTTGCGATAGGAATTTAGGAGACGTCTGACAACAGAGTAATACTTTGGATATCAGATTAGATTGGAAGAACTGTCCATTTGGAGAGTTTCTAGAATGAAAAACTTGTACAGTATAAAGGGATATACGAAGTTAAACTGCATTTTGCAGACAAATAATCGAGACAGTGTCTCTAAAGATATATAAATAGCTTATATACAATAATTATTCCCATCCTGGGCTATAGCATGAAAAAAGTAGGTTGTTGGTATTTTTATAGTTATAAAAGTTAAGCACGATTGATGCTTATAGCCAAAAAAAAAACATTTCTCCCACTCTAAAGCATATATATAGAGAAACTTTTAGGATATAGAAAAGTTTACAATAACCAAATTTCATTTTATATATACAAAGACATTATTTATAGAAATACAAAAAGAAAGGGGGGAATTTTTACAAAGGGTTAAGAAAAATACTTTATATTACCCGCTCTGCAGGTGATGGCTAAAAGGTAATAGAACTTAATACATACATAAAATAGATATTAAGAGAGAACAAAAATGCTGACATCGAAGCGCAAACATGAATTTCAATGTGAAAGTTCATGAACTAATTTAAATTTTGCATTTTTAGTTTGGGAAAGTCCAGTGCTTTCATAACAGTTCTAAATATAAAGTCCCAAAAAGGCTTCAAAGTATGTCGAACATTTTGTGCAGCTCCGACAGAAATGCACTTGCAACTAGAAAAAAAAAAAAAGAAAGAACGGTATCACCTGATTTAAGTTTGGAGCTGTAACGTCAGTAAGGTTAGAGGTCTTGGTGAAACTGCTCGTTGTACTCGTCAGCTAGGCCACATGCTTGAAGACTTTCAGACCGGGGTCTAGGGTTATCCCAGGACGCTCTTACAAACGCTTGTTCGGCAGGTGATTCGTATGGAGGAGCCTGTTGTCGGAGTTTGGCTTGACGCCGGGTGTTGAGTGGGTGCTGAGGGAAAAACTCGTCCGAGCGGACCGAGTCAGGAGCTGTTAAAAATTTGTCCATGTGCCGTCCGCTAGCTGAGGAAGAGGGTGGAGATCTTTTTGAAACCCTTGCATTTCTCATAGGTCGAAATGAGTCGGTATGCACTGAATCAGGAACTGCCAGTAGCTTATGTGGTGGATGTGTTCCAGAAGAATTTGAGGACGTGGATTGAGGGCGTTTTAAAAACTTGTTCCATCCTTTCTTCTTTTTAATCTGCGGTATAAAAGAACTATTGGAAAAAGAATAGTCGCGTTTGCGACCAGTTTGCCTAGGAAATTTCACATTTGAGAAGTTTGATGACCCAGTACGAGCTCGCTTTTGTGCGATGAGTCTGCTAACACTTGATTGATCTGTGGAAGTTCCCTGAACAAAGTGTTCGGGTGTTGTTGGAGTAGGTAGTTTATCAGCTGTAAAAGAATCAGGAGCACTAGGCTGGGAGGTGAGGTTTGGCGTAAAGACGGACTGTTCGTCAGATGGGTTTGAATCCGGCACGCTATCACTATCAAGAGTTTCAGCATATGATTGAGTCCGCTCTTTAAATATTCGTATCTGATCGATCTTAATTGTTGTAGGGGTGCCGTTAAAATCGATTGTGAGATTATTATTCTCAATCTTTAAAACAGAGAAAGGCCCAATGAATTTTGGCCCAAATTTAGCTACTTTAGCATCTTTCTTTGAGCTAAGAAAATGTGATTCTAGGAGTATTTTATCTCCCACTTTTACATCTAAAATTCTACGCTTTAAGTTATAATATAGAGCTTGCTGCTCTTGAGCTTTTTCAAATTTCTCTGAACTTCTGGTAACAATTCTTCAATATTTCGCATAGTAAATTGAGATGCATTTTGCTGTACTAATACCGGTTTTTGAAAGGGGGTCAGAATCTTTCTGCCCAAAAATAAATCAGTGGGAGTTTTTCCTGTTGCATCACTTACCGCTGTACGAATCGCATAGCCAAAATGATAGAGAAACTGATCCCAATTTTCATGATTTTGACCAATGAACGTCGCAATCATATTAATTAAAGTTCTATTAACACGCTCAGCCTGATAAGCTTGCGGCCGATATGGAACCGTAAACCCGTGTTTAATTTCGAGTTTGTCGCAAAGCGCCTTAAAGACATTACTTATAAATTGAGGACCATGGTCCGTTATAATTTGAAGGTGGGGGGCGCCGTAACTAGAAATATAACTATTAAAGAAGGCAGTGGCCACTGCTTCGGCCGAAGCTTTACGTAAGGGCACAAATTCAACCCATTTACTAAAATAATCCACCATAACTAACACATAACGAAATCTATTAGGTTTAGAGAGGGGGTAAGGACCGATTAAGTCGAGTCCAAGAATTTGATTTGGAAAATCAACTTTAATAGGAATTAATTTACCGGCCGGTTTTATATTTTTATAATTATATTGCTGGCACAAGCGACAACTCGAACTTCCTCATTTTAGGAAAGTAACAGGCATCCTTGAGCTTTTTATAAGTTTACCTAATGCCAAGGTGCCCTGAAATTGGAGAGTCGTGAAACTCAAATAGGATGGCTTGACGAAGAGATTGGTCAATTACAACTCGTAAATCGCCCTAAGATGATAATAATTTTGAATAAAAAAGCAAGCCATCGATTAAAGAAAAAGATTGGGACCAGTTTAAGGCAATGGCTGATTCAATTATTGAAACTGACTCAGGATCTTCTAAATACTTATAGATTAATCCAAATTCGGGATCATTTTTCTGTTCTTGTATTAATTGATCTCTCGAATTTAACACAGATGCTGGCATAAGCACTAAAGCTACTTTTTTTCAATCATGAAAAACGACAGTTTTTTGAGTGACGCAAGCGGAGGGACAAACGGGACGCTGCGAACTCATATATACGGCTAGTTCGACATCAAAGAGATTGGTAAAAGCCGATACTTAATATCTCAGCAAATATGCCATATTTTGTTCTGATCTTTTCAAAATAATTTTTTATCTTCGGTCTCAATCTATCCTGAAAATTTTACATTTCTACATGCAATATGTTTTGAGATCTGAATCTCAATTTTAAGCCAAAATGGGAAAACGGTTGGTGTAATAGACTGGAATTCTGAAAAATATCTCTAAAACGGCTCGAAGGATTTTCATATAATTAATATATGTTGCTAATAGGATCTTTCTGAATCTAGTAACGTTTTCGTTTTTTTCAGGAAAACTCTTGTTTTTTATATAAATCGCTTTAAATATGGAACTATATTACTCCGCCAATTACATGTGTTTCTTAGGGTGAAAACGCTGTTATGCAGTTCTTACTTGTGAGGTATGTGGGCTGGTTGATTGACCGACTTCAATGCAGCCAATGAATTATTTAGATTTTTTTTAACGCAAAAGTACTTTATTACATGTTTAAAATATTTATTGTATATATACTAAGTCAAATTCACTTAAATATATTTTCTCTTCTGTTATGAAAAAAATATTTTTGATTTCAAAATTTCATATTTAGTCAAAAAAATATTTAGATAATATTTTAAATAAGGAAGTATTTTGTAGTTTTAGATATTCCATTTTATCATAATAATGATGAATTTACAATTTTTTAAAGCGAAAATTTTTTTAATCATTCATGAACATCGATTTTATAACAGCTCAATGATTTGCGAGTCATATTCATGTATCATTCCGCGCCGAGAATGGAAAAAAACAGCAAATAGAGTTTTGGCGCCATCTATCGTTTTTTATTTAAACCATTTACTTCCGTAAATACATATATATATTTTTTTCTTTTTAAAAATTAAAAATCTCTTTTGAAAATACAGTTAGAGTTTATTCATTTATTTATTTTTCAGACTTTAAAATGATACATATTTTAAATATTAACATAATCAAATTTTTTTTATTATTCTTTAAAGCAATAATGACTAGGGGCTTACACTGTTTATTAGAAATAACATTATTTCATGAATTTTAATTAAATTCATGAAAAATATGTCAAATAGCAATTATTAAAAAACACGTCAAAATAAATAAATAACATCTTTACTTTGAAACCCATAATAATGTATTTAAAAAATATTATTCTTTCTTTTATTTTTTTAATTAATTAATTTCTGAATGAAAAATTCTATTTCATAAATATATTTACAATTACAATAAACAAAAAATCTTCCTTTAATTTTAAATAACTATTTTTACCTGTTTCTAAACAAATTAAAAAAGTTTTTAACAAATTTACAAGTTTAAAAACAAGTTTTTCTAAACAACATGCAGAAATTAATTAATTTCTGCATGAAAAATTCTATTTCATAAATGTATTTGCAATTACAATAAACAAAAAATCCTCCTTTAATTTTAAATAACTATTTCTACCTGTTTCTAAACAAGTTTTTTTTTTTTTCTTTTTTTTTTTTTTCTTTAAAGGGAAAAAAAAAAAAAAAAAAAAAAAAAAAAAAAAGGTTAAATATATATGTATATGATTTTAGTATAAACTACTAGATGGCGCCACTACATGCATTATTTTTCTTAAAAAAAAAAAAAGAAAGAAAGAAAAAACTTTTAATTGCTTCGAAACATGTAGAAATAATTATTTAAAATTAAAGGAGGGTTTTTATTTATTTAAACTGTGAATATTGAAGCATACTTAGCCTCAAAAGGGGAAACAAAATATACAAATTTCCATTTTTAACATTTACTTGATTTTTTTTTTTTTTTTTTTTTTTTGTAATTGTTTAATTTGTAATTCTCTAAAAAGAAACTTGCAAACTGCAAATTACGTAATTCTAACTTAAATTTGAAATTATCCACTTATTTTTCTTTCTTCTTCTTCTTCTTATGTTTTTTAAGAGTTTGAGAATCCCAGTTAATAAATTTTTCTAGTGCGAAGCTTCTCCATTTTGTTTCCAAGTGGCAGGCTACTTAAAAATTTGTCAGTATGATAACGTTTGAAATACTGAATTAATTCACACTAAATTTGTAGTGTAGATTTATCTTAGAAATGTATTTGGTATGTTCATTTGCTAACTTAATCTACCCTTTTGTTTCCCTGTGCTAGCACACTGAAAATTTCAAATTTACATTAGAAAGGTTTTATGAACCGATTTGCTTAAAACTCCATATATACAAGCCTTCATTAATAAATCCACTAAGTCCATTAATAAATTGTAGCTGCCATTTTGAAAAAAAAAAAAATGGTGGCAACTTCATAAGAAAAGATAAATTAGTTTACCCTTCTTAGGAGCCAGAAGGACTTATTTTAATTTTTTGATCAATAACCACTAAAAAGTAATGATATCAGTTCAAAAAACCCTTAACGGCTTAAAAGTTTGTGACGCCGCTACTTTATGGCTATAAGAATTAGAAATATGAGTCTTAAAAATAATGATATGAAATTTTAAGTGACGCTTTGCAATTAGTTAAAGTATATATAGATTTTCTTATTTGATCATTTACTTTTATCTTTTATTTATATTTATAATGCAAACGTAATATTTTTAACTTCAAGATCAGACAGATATATAAAATACACTCACTGATGCTTTTTCATTCGCATTTCAAATTCAAAATAACAGTTTTAAAAGGAATTATATAAAAATTCCAGTGGCGCCTCGGTGTTATTTTAAAAGATATGTTTTTAGATTCCATTAAAATTACTTTTGTTTTGTCTAATAAAGTATAGTTACACATTTAAACAGTGCTTTTAATTTTCAAATATACTGTCAAATAATTATACTTTCACTGAGTTTGCATTATAAAGTAAAACTATTTATTTCAATAAATTGATTTATCTTTTGCGTCACGCTATCCAAAACTGCAAGTAAAATTTGTGTAAATGTTTTCTTTACGTCACACTACCTCTTTGAGCAAATTTTCACTTAGTTTGATACTATGATACTATGTTTTGGATAGCGTGATGCAAAAGATAAATCAATTTATTGAAATAAATAGTTTTACTTTATAATGCAAACTCAGTGAAAGTATAATTATTTGACAGTATATATGAAAATTAAAAGCACTGTTTAAATGTGTAAATATACTTTATTAGAAAAAACGAAAGTAATTTTAATGGAATCTAAAAACATATCTTTTAAAATAACACCGAGGCGCCACTGGAATTTTTATATAATTCCTTTTAAAACTGTTATTTTGAATTTGAAATGCGAATGAAAAAGCATCAGTGAGTGTATTTTATATATCTGTCTGATCTTGAAGTTAAAAATATTACGTTTGCATTATAAATATAAATAAAAGATAAAAGTAAATGATCAAATAAGAAAATCTATATATACTTTAACTAATTGCAAAGCGTCACTTAAAATTTCATATCATTATTTTTAAGACTCATATTTCTAATTCTTATAGCCATAAAGTAGCGGCGTCACAAACTTTTAAGCCGTTAAGGGTTTTTTGAACTGATTTCTTTTACACGAGTTTCAGTTACATTTGATAATATTTCGGATTTAACCGGTTCAGCATGTAAATGCGAATTATGAATATATGAAGCTCAGTAGAATTTAACTGAACATTCTTTTCATTTAAAGCAATTGATAGGGATTGATTTACACCATTAGATTCAATCGTATTTTCTTGAATTGGAGTAGTATGTGAAAGAACGTCAGCTACGATATTGGCAGAACCAGGGCGGTGTTCAATGTTCATATTAAAGTTAGATAACTTAAGAGCCCATCGAATCATGCGAGGGGAGAGATTCTTTCCAGTTGTTAACCGAGTTAATGCCGCATGGTCCGTAACAAGTGTTACTGGAAGGTGCGTAAAATATAAACGGAATTTTTGCAGTCCTCAAAGCACTGCTAAACATTCACGTTCAGTTACTGGGTAATTTCTTTCTGCAGTATTTAGCGTTCGGGACGCATATGCTATTGTGCGACCTTCTTGGCTTAAAACGGCACCAATGCCGTAGGGAGAAGCATCAGTTGCTACTTGAAATTTTATATTATAATTAGGATGAGCTAGTACAGGAGGAGCGGTAAGTATAGTTTTTAACTTATCAAAGGCTTCTTGTGCTTCATTTGACCAGTTAAATTTAATTCTTTTCCTTTTGAGTTTAAAGAGGGGCTCGCATATGTGAGTAAAATTAGATATAAATTTGCCATACCAGGCACACATGCCTAGAAATCTAGAAACTTGTTTGGAAGTTGTAGGGGGGGGGGTGGAGGGGCATGTTTAAAACTGGCTGAACTTTTTCATCATCTATAGAAATACCAGCAGGCATTATTTTGACGCCTAGATACTTAATTTCCTGTCGTGCAAAATGGCACTTAGAAGAATTTAAAGTTAATCCTGCATTTTGCAGTAGAGTAAAGACAGTTTTTAAATGATTTAAGTGCTCATTGTAAGATGAGGACGTGATTATTATATCATCGAGATAAACATGTACACAGGGCCCGACTTAGACTACCTGGAGCCCCGGGGCAAGCCTATTCTGGGGGGGCCCCTTGCAGTGGCATAAGAGCTCTTTAGGTTGCAGAATTTCTGCATACGCCTGTAGGGGGGGCCCTTCCAGAAGGGGGGCCCAGGGCATTTGCCCCGTACGCCCTGCCGTTAGACAGGGCAATTTTATTCAAAACAGGTTTAAGTATAGTTTCCATAACTTTTTGGAAAGTTGCGACTGCCCCTGAACATCCGAAAGGCATTCATTTAAAACCAAACGTGCCGTTTTTAGTTATAAATGCTGTTTTTGATATATCAGCGGGTTTCATGGCAATTTGGAAATAACCCGATGTCAGATCGAGAGTAGACATAAAATTGGTCGTTGTAATATGTGCTAACAAATCATCAATTATAGGCAAGGGATACTGAGGATATTGTGTAATAGAAATGAGCTTATGATAATCTATTGCAAATCTCCATGCCTCAAGATCGGTAATAAGTTTACCATTTTTCTTACGACATAAAACAACAGAAGATGCATAAGGAGAAGTTACAGGCATAATAATATCGTTTTTCAACATTTTGTCAATATGCCAATTTATAATGTCTTGCTTGGCCTGATCATAACGATAAGGTTTACTAAAGACTGGTTTATTAGTTCCAGTGTCAATTTCATGGCAAACAACATGAGTCAAGCCAGGTGTATCAGAAAATAACTGTTTAAACTGATTAAGGAAATTAACAAAATCAATTTTTTCAATAAGAGTCCTCTAGATTAACCCTATACCGGAACATCGGTCTCAGAGAGCGCTATAGGTTAGGCTTAGTGTAGGGACTTGCGGATGCATATTCCTAGAATAGAGTACCGGCACGTTTGGCGATAAATGTTGAAGACGCCAAGTCTATCTAACTGCAACACTAGTGCGACGTAAAATACACTCAACCTGCAGAGGATGGCATATCTCAGAACAACCCTAATGATGAGTCCCGGATCGTTGCCAGTTGTTCACAGCGTGGCACTAGTACAACGTAAAATTTGTTCAAACAAGGAAGGTAACCCTTTGGGATAGGAAAAGTGAGCAGGGCCCGGAGGCGAAATTCTAAATAGAAGGCACAAATCTGCAGTCATATCAAATACATCCATCTCATTGGTCGATTCAGTCACGTGGTTTTTGGCGATCGATCTCTTGGCGAAAACCATAGAACGCCAGATATTTTAGTTTGTTTACAAACATGTTTTTACTAGATACGCAACGAGGCTTGTGTTTGCTTTCGTATCTCTTGAAAAATAACATTTATGTAATAAATGTAATAAGAAATGACTAAATGAATCTATATTAAAAGCAGTAAAATATATTGAAGAGATGACTAAATGATTGTGTATTAAAAACAGTAAAAATATATTTTGTCTGAAGAACGTATATTAAATATTAAATTTATGGCATATTAAAATATGTGTATCTCTCTATATAAAAGTAATTATGTATCCATAAATATGTAAACTAATTAATAATGAACACTGGATTTATTTAGTTATTTATAATTCCAGCATTATTTTAACGTTTATTTAAAAATAATATATTGCAGAATATATATTAAAGTAAATTAAATATAAACTTTGCCCAGTTTCTGAAATTATTCAGATTCCCTTTTTTGTATTTATTAATTTTCTAATTGAGGCGTTGAAAATGAAAATGAGGTAAGTGCCAAAATTTGCGAAACTGCGTTTTTTCACTGAAAATAATCTATGTTCCAACGCCAATAGCATCGAAAAAGAGGCAAGTGCCTAACGAGCTTCATTTAGTTTCAGTCGTTGCCGGAATTTTTCTAATAATTAAAATATGGAACAGATGCTGTATAATCCACCGGTTGGCGCCATTTTTCAAAATGGCGGCGAAATCGCGCCAAAATGCCGTTTTCCAAAATCGACGCAATTTTTTATCACCCGCGATTACCGAAGTGTTTTTTTTTTAACCACAACATAAATTTAAACAAAAAATAATGGTTTAAAAATGCAATTTTAATACAAAATACGCGAACTTACAGGTTTTTTTTTTTTTTTTTCCATTAAAAATATACATTTAAAACTAATATTTGCATACATATCATGAAATTATTATAAAAAAAAAAAAAAAAAAAAAAAAAAACAAAGAGTAAAATCGCATATTTTGTATTACAGTTGCATTTTTTAACACTTATTTTTTCTTTAAATTTATGAAGTGGTTAAAAAAAAAAACTCCGATAATCACGGATGTTAAAAAAATACATCGATTTTGAAAAACGATATAAAAAAAAAAAAAAAAAAAACCGGAATTTGACTTAAAAAAAAAAAAAAAAAAATCTGTACACAATAAAATAAAGATTTAATAAGATTTTAATCAAAAATTTACAATTATTTTAAACATTAAAATTTAATAACTATGCACATTTTTTTATTTTGTCAGGGGGGGGAGACCCCCCCTGAACCCCCCCCTTGTTTTAAACATTAAAATTTAATAACAATGCAATTTTTTTTAGTTTTTCAGGGGGGAGACCCCCCTGAACCCCCCCCCTCCCCCGCTTGTTATAAAAATTTAATATCTTAACATGTCATTTGAAAACATTAAAAAATAAACTATGCACATTTTTTTAGTTTTTCAGGGGGGGAGACCCCCCCTGAACCCCCCCCCCCCTCCCCCGCTTGTTATAAAAATTTAATAATATCTTAACATGTCATTTGAAAACATTAAAAAATAAATAAGGAATATTACATAAAAATTATCGCATATATAAAATTTAATATGAATTTTAAGCAAAAAAATTTTTTTTTTTTTACATGCACTTTATGAATCAATATATGCATATTACTTTATCATTATATCCAAAATTTTTCCTTTTCTTTAACCTATAAATTATCAGGGGGGGAGACCCCCCCCTGAACCCCCCCCCCCCCTTGTCTAAAACATTAAAATATAATTTATATAATAATGAAAAAAAATGTCGTGTATCAATCAAAATTAGGCCTATGAGATGTTAATTTGAAGCCAGGCAAACAAATAAAGTTATCTTAAAAATTCTTAATACATTTGGATAACACCATAATAAATAATAATCAAACCAAAATAATAAACAATAACCTCAAAAAGAAAACATACTTAATAAAATAAAATAAAAAAAATTATACTACCTTACAACCACGTGCTCCAAAACAAAGGACCAGCAAACAAATAAACTTATCTTGAAAATTCTTAATCCATTGTGAATAAAGCCATAAATAATAATCAAACGAAAATAATAAACAATAACGTGAAAAATAAAACATACAAATTAAAATAAAAAAGAATTATCCGCCAGCACGTGCTGTAAAACAAAACAGCTTAAAAAACATTGCTACACGTACAAAATCCTCTAGCACCAAATGAATCACGACGCTAACGACGGAACGGAAACCCTATCGGCAGAAACACAGGGGTTGCCACAAATAAAAGCGCGCCACATTTGGCGAAAAATCGCTTCGCTTGGCGGTGAAAACGAACTTGGCGACTTGGTGGATGATACAGCATCTGTGCCTAAAATATTTTTTTTTTTCTTTTCACACTTACCTGTTATGTCTTTTGCTTCAATAAACCATTTGTAGTCAAGAGCGTGATTATTCATTTTGATATTGGACCATCAAAACTTCTGTTGCTTCTCCTGTAAAATTTAATTTTTGGCACTTTCCTTATTTTCATTGTCAATGCCTCAATTGTCTTATTAAACTTATCCATGGTTAAATTTAAAAATGTAAAATGATTTTCATTTATTTTTTTATCGTATTTGGGGGGGGAGGAAAGAAAACTGCAATCCGATGTGATAGTGTTAGTTTTCAGTATTTCCACAAAGTAAACAAAATCTGTTGCACCGTAATGTAAATTTTTTCAGGAAAAAAAAAAAAAAAAAAAAAAAAAAAAAGTGAAGTAATAAATATTTTTAGCTAATTTATATCTTTCTTATTAGAATTGTGTAAAATATTGATTTAGTTTTGTAATTATACATCTCCTGTAGTTTTTTTCAAATAGTCCTTAGTATAAATTCCTATTTACGTAAACTTTCTGTATTCCTCTCTCTCTCTCTTTTTAAACATACTGAGAGGGAGGGTATAAACCAATCTAGGTAGTTGTTTAAATTTGAAAGAAGTACAACTTTTGAAATCTGTAATTTATTTGTAAGCATTTTTTTTTTTTTAACTACTTCTCACACAGATTTTAAATATCTAAAGAAAGGTAAATTATTTAATTCCACTAATTTTAAAATGCCCAGTTCCTGTTATGAGTGTGATTACTGTAACCTCATGAATAATTACTATTGTAATATTTTATACATCTATATATATAACAATGGAAAACTGGTTAGTCTACTTTATTGGTTCTAACTTTATTTTTAAAAATGGTGTTGATCTTGCTCAATTTGCATAAAATTTAGATATATTCATTTTGACCATTATGCAGTGGTTCCCATTATATTACATGTAGTACGATTGCATAGACATATGAATAAGTTGAACTTGCTAGATTTAAATGGGAACAGCTTTACTATAAGGCACCCATTGCTTATTGCTGTTGCCGATGTTTTGATCAAGCGGTATGATAGTGTTTTGATTTTGTTTGTGAGTCAGTACTGTGAATCGTTTCACAATGTCGTGATTTAAATAAAAATGTCATGAAACAATACTTTTCATCATTATGGAACATTTAAAACAAAATTTTAGGAAATAAATGATTATTTTACTTATCTAGTAAGAAAAAAATCGTGAATCGTTACCAGGGTTGGCAAGTTTCTTCAAAGGTGGAAAAAACCGGCCGGAAGAAATAGGTTTCTTCCAAGTGGAAGAAACTGTTTTTCTTAAAAATTTATCCTATAAATTGCAGATTTGTAAGATACAATGGATGCGTTGATCTTATAAACAAGTTTAAGTGACTTTAAATATACAGTAAGACCCCTCTTAACGCTGTTTCACTTTAGCGCTCTTTTATTTCCCCTGTGGATTCCCCGAAATTGCTCGCAGCAGTATGGGGATTACCTGAAATTGTACACGCGCTGTTTAGCATTACGCTCTACTTGATGGAATGTATCCCCCGCGTTAAGCGGGGTCTTACTGTACCTATACAAATTTAATAACCTATTTAGTTAATAATTATGAGGTTATTTTTTAATCAAAATGAGCTAATGAGCCTAGGTATCTGATGATCACGTTCCAAAATACTCAAAATTCGGTAAAATAATCAATTTAAATTTAAACAATATAAAGTTTTATAATTATAATTTAGACAATTTTGTTTCTTTAACTGGTAATAAATAATAATTTGGATCACTTGCTTATACTTTCTGATCAAACAGCTCTTAACGTAATCCAGTTAATTAAAATACCAGTATGCAATAATTACTTTTACTGTATTACAAAATGTCATCAAAAACTTTATTTTCCTTATAGTCACATACAGTACAGTCAACTCCCTTTAATCTGCAGATTTATAATCTGCAAATCCTTCTAATCTGTAATTGATTTTTTAATCTAAAAGAAATTTAGATCTCATATTTTTAAAAAAAATTACATTTCTCACATTTTTACTTTTCATTACCATGTTTTTATTAACTTCGATTCTTGTTTGTTTGTTCGGTACAAATCTTGCAATCTATTTTTAAATAATTTCCCTACTAGCTAGACATTTGAAACTTTCACAGTAACTCAGAACCCGGTGACAACACAATACTACGAAGTCAGATTTTTGAATAGTTTTCTTTTAATTAATTAAAATATGAAAATAATCAGCTCTTAATAGCAATAAAATAGCCATTAAAAATTAGCTATAATTTAATTGTTGCCAAAAAAAATTTACGAGTTCATTTTCTTTCAACATAAAAATAAATACATTTAATTCAATGTGAATGTGAAAAAATTATAAAAAGTTAAATTATGCATTTCACAAAAATTGACGTCATTATCAATTTTGAAATTTTTTCACATTGATAAGTGCTAATATACGTTGTTCTAAAAAGAGTAATATTTTATTTTTAAAACCAACTTTTTTTTTTTTCACTATTATTATTATTTCACTGAAGTGATTCCGCATGCTTAAATATTGATAAAATATTATTTTTTAGCCTCGCATATTTTATTAATGACTTATCAGAAAAATTAAAAACATGGTATGTAAAAAGTTTTTTTCTTATCTTATAATTATATTTTTATCAGACTTTTAGCATAATCCTTACTTTGAAACACAAATGGGAAAGGGGGGGGGGATTAACCATTCTTATATTTATTATCCTGCAATTCATACAGACTAGCACTGGAAATGAACCACTATTACATGAATGTTTAACAAAATTAATCAACAATGAATATTATTTCCAGACTTTCAAAAATATTTTGTTTTGTATTTTTTAAATATGTTTGTTTACATTTTGTATTTACCTATTATTTGAATATGCTTAAATTATTTACCATCATATATGAATGTGATAGATTAGTTTTATTAATATTAAAGAAATATTTATTCTAAAAATTATTAAAAATCCTCTTTCCATTTGATGTCTATTTAATTAATAATGACTGACTTTGTATCGGTAAAAGAAAACTGTAAACAAAGACAATGATCTCCAATTTGCAAATTTCTATTATCTGCACAACCTCTGGACAAAACTTTTGATCGTTAGAGGGAGTTGCCTGTAAAACAAATGAAACACTTTTTCGTAGTTCAATACTGCACTTTATTTTTCAACTTAAAATAGATAAATACAAACTATGGATTTTTTCTTTTTTTTTTTTTTTATCCTAGAGAGCTTGCAGGACAGTTTAAAAGTAGGTATCTTACTTATTGATTCATTGGGTACCAGCTTCGAGTTTATACAAAAAATTGTGCCCTTAAAAAAAAAAAAAAAAAAAAAAAAGTGCAAATATTATGGCTAAAAATTCAATAATTACTATCACTTGTACTGTGTGAACGTATAATAATATTATGAGATAGTATGTATGCAAAAAGTTCTAAAAATATTAGCATTGAAAGGTAAAAACCCATCACCTGTGTATATTTAGTGTTTGTTATCAAATAACTTATTTTTCTAAAGATATTTTTAATATCAATTGAATTATAGTTTAGATTTGGCATTATATTTATGCTTTGAGTTTATATAGTTCATAAATTTTAATTTTGAACATCTGTTTTGTCTTTTGGTTGGTTTCTTCTGGTTTTTTATAGTTTCTTCCGGAAGAAACCCAACCCTGATCGTTACTCTGAATCATTACAAAACATCAAAAATGCATTTTAAATAAAGTAAATTATTGTTTCACTCTGGTGCTTGTTCTGAAATTCACTGAAAAAAATGTAGCCTATTTAAGATTAATAAAATAAAATAAACAGTAATTAATAGAAATTTGAGCTACTTCACCACAAAAAATAAATAAATATATCAGAGGGCTTTCAAGCTTTAGCACATAAAATTCAATGTTATGATTTATGTATAAATTGAAGATATTTTCCACAAATTTTCAAAATTACATCCTTGCATGAATCTGAAAATGTATGAAAATAAAAATCTGTATAGAAACAATCGCAATAAATAAATAACATCACTGGATGGATACCCCTAACTCATAAACGCATGAATTGGAAAATGTATAAAAAATCTGTACTGCAGCGGTCAGTATCCCGATATTAAAAAAAAAAAAAAAAAAATCACTTGATATCCTTAATTCGTAACACATGAACCAGAAAATGCATAAAAATATGTACTGCAGAATTTAGGATCCCGATATTAAAACCAAAAAAAAATCACTAAATACCCCTAATATGTGGTGCATGCATCGGAAAATGCATGAACATCTGTACTGCATTAATTACTACCATGCACTAATTTTTCTCTAAATAATAATAATAAAATACACTCGAAAAAATAATTTTTAAATCTCAAAAACACATTTAAAAAAAAAAATCATTCAGCTAGGCCGCATTACAATAAACATGGTCGGTGCAAAAAGAAAAACAAAGTTCCGAAATGGTTAATCAAAGTTACGATACATTAAAAAGTGTCGATACACTGAATCGCATCACAGTGTCACAAATCGCCAATGGGTGCCTTATAGTAAAGCTTAGCCTTTAAATGTTATCTACATTTTAATAATTCAAATAAGATAAGTTAGTGAAACTGATTGTTCTTTTTGTTTTCTCTTCTAATAATACAAATTAATGAAGATCCTACTGTAGTTGTTATATCTGAAATAAAGTGGGATGGCAATGCCACCTGCTGGATGATTTTCACCAAAAGTTGATAGGCACTAATTTATGCCAAGGTGCAACTACATATAAAATTTTATGAAATTCTGAGCAATAGTTCCTGAGATACATTTGCCATAATATTTTGCCACGCACATTTTCTAAAAATGATCAAATTGTGTTCTAGTCCATTGAAAACTTGACGTTAAAATTTTTTTACAAATACAATACTTTCCTCAATTGAACGTAGAAGAAAGTAATTAATTATATGAACAGTCATGAACTGGAAAATGTCTCTTTGTTTACCAAATAGTTCAACACCTGCAAATAGGTATCACCTATCTTTAAATTCGTTCATATTCATAAAAAATTATATATACAGTCCTGAACTGGAACCTGTTTCTTTGTTTACCAAATAGTTTGACATACACAAATATCTGTTTTCCATCAAATTCACTTTATTCATTTAAAAATAAATAAAATAATTTTATATGAGCTGTCATGGACTGGAACCTGCCTCTTTGTTTACAAAGTAATTCAGCACATACAAATATCCATCATCTGCCTTCGAATTCACTTGTATTTATTAATATATACAATATATATAGTTTACATATTATGGTGTCCCTTAAATGAGGGGGAATTATATTTAATCCGATATACATCAGCGGCAGCTCGTGGATCGAAAATAGGTGAAGAAGCACTTCATCTAATATTTTACACTGTACTCATTTATAAAGTATGAATTTACATTTAAATAAAATGGGTACTTTTCGTTAAAGTTATGCATAACTACTTTAATGTTATTCTTCAGCACTTATCTATGTTCAATTCACGAGCCGCCACTGATATGCATATCCTCCAATTCTTTTCTGTTTGACCCTAAACAGTTTTTAGCAAAATTCTAATATTAGGATTTTCCTGTCAATTTGGCACATGTTAACATTATCCCAAAGAAAATTTATTACTACATACTACACGAGTCATATTAAATCCTCGACAAAAGGTTTAATGCCTTAACCCAAATCCCTTTCTGTTCTTGAATGACTTTTTCTACTTAATTTTTTCCTTTTATTCCTTCTGGTGTTAACCTTTTTTTTTTTTCCCGGCCTTAACGTAGTGTATTTTTATTTTCATCCCATGCTTTTTGTATGGAATTTTAGGTTTTTTCCTCAATTTTTATATTCAAAAATGCAGTGGAAATGTGCTTGAAAAGACTTTCGCCTTTTTACATGAGACTTCTTGCCACCACACTTTAGAATACAATATATCATTGCATGGATTTTACATCACGCTCGTGCTACACTATGGGTAATTACCGATGGTCTGAGACACACCCCCTAAGGTGGTCAGGAGACAAGCTATCAGTGGGTGAGTCCCAAATAAAAATGGAATTTCTAGGTGTAAGTACAATGCAGTGCCTACCAAAAATAACAAATATTTTTCAATGATTTTGGTTAATAACTGAATTTCTGAAAATCTCAACAGTTACTGATTCTCTTATACATGCTAAGATACAATTCTACCATAATGATCGATGGGTTGAGCTTTTGGCAAGGTCTAAGCCAAGGAGAGTGGGAAGGGTTGAATTGATTTAATTGGCATCCTCCTCCTTCCAAAAAAAAAAAAAAAAAAGTAGATTTGTTGAAAATTTTCAAGCTACACTTCATTTTTAACATACATCTCTTATATTATTAAAATCTGTACATGTGTGTGTCTGTCTGTGAGAAACGGCTTGAAACAGCTAAGGCTCCGCCGCTAATGGTCGCACAGACTTCGGACAGGAACCGTCGGACAGAGAATTTATCGCAGATGTACGTTATCTAATTTGCTAAACGATGCTACCCTAATTAGCGGAGATAGTAATTAAAATGTCGACCCATGTCTAACAAAAAAAAACAATTCAAAATGGCATGCGATCATCATTTTCGACCGGGACCGCTTACCTCAAAAGAAGAAGGAGGAAGAGGAAATTTCGTGGGTTTTTGTAAAGCGATCGCTGCCGATCTGTTGGAAATATTGAAAATACACCTGCACCACGAGAAAAAGCATTTATTACCGATTCTTACGGTACAATTTTTTTTTTTTAAATACAGATTTTTTGTATTTTTAAAAAAAAAATTAAAAAGGGTCGAAATTTTCTCTTTCTCGATCGTTTTTTTTTTTAAACGCCCTGTACAACCGAGTAACTGTTCCATTTCTTAACAACTGGTATATTTCAGAGAGGACATTTAATCCTCTTTCGAACCATATAAACATTTTTACAAAATACGGATTAGCGATCCATATTTTTAGATTTTACGAAACGTCGATTTTTTCACAAAACATTCTATAACCCAAAAGCGTTTAGAGATAAATCATTTCTTTTTTTTTTTTTTTTTTTTTTTTGTATATTACATCTCGCTTCCATAATTCAATTCCGAAAAGATTGAGAGAAAATTTTAAAAACTGAATGAGTTATAATTTTTTTAATTTTAGCCATAAAACCATTGAATTGAATATGCGACCTTCGTTCAGTACTGATTTCCAGAATGAAATGCTGCAGTCGTCCGTTTCCGTTGTTACCTTGGTAACCCAGTCCAGTCACAGAGAGTCTGCGGGAAGAAACATCACATGCTTTTTCTACTAGGAATATAAATTGCAAATTTCAAAATGCTTCAATGCGAGTTTCTATAGCAACACAAATACACTTACCTTGCAAATTAAATTTTATTCTAATACACATATTTCAATTTCTAATTACAATTAAATTATTTTTAATACATCATTCGAAAGATATTTTAAAGTTCTTTTATATTAGCCAAAGTTTTCACCAGATTTACACGTTTTGAGGTTTCCTGAATCTGTTTTCTTTTATAGTGTGGTAATATTTTCAAATTTCAATTTCTAATTATGATTAAATTATTTTTAATACATCATTCGAAAGATATTTTAAAGTTCTTTTATATTATCGAAAGTTTTCACCAGATTTACACGTTTTGAGGTGTCCTGAATCAGTTTTCTTATATGGCACTGTAATATTTTAAAATTTCAATATTTCAATTTCTAATTATGATTAAATTATTTTTAATACATCATTCAAAAGATATTTTAAGTTCTTTAAATGTTATCCAAAGTTTTCACCAGATTTACACGTTTTGAGGTGTCCTGAATCAGTTTTCTTATATGGCGCTGTAATATTTTAAAATTTCAATATTTCAATTTCTAATTATGATTAAATTATTTTTAATACATCATTCGAAAGATATTTTAAAGTTCTTTTATATTATCAAAAGTTTTCAGAATTGGAATCGAACAGTGTAATACAGAAATTTCTACCGCCAGATAGTGCTGTAATATTTTCAAATTTCAATATTTCAATTTCTAATTATGATTAAATTTTTTTTAATACATCATTCAAAAGATATTTTAAAGTTCTTTAAAATTATCGAACGTTTTCACCAGATTTACACGTTTTGAGGTCTCCTGAATCAGTTTTCTTTTGCATCTCAGCTAATTGAGTTAGATTGTTCAAAATTGTTATATGTAGGTTAATTAGGCGGGGCTGAAAGTGTGAGGAAGAAATAGGCGTGCACCGCACGTGTGTCCCCTACCTTGTGCACGCTGAGTGTGCACAGGACTACGCTGCCGAAGGCAGTGGGGAGCCGGTCCAACTTTTTAACCAATGAGAAATGATTTTTTTATTTTCTTTTCTTAAGAATAAAAATTTTATCACAGAAGGAATTTGTGCGCACAGCGCACGTATACCCTCACACGTGCACGCGCATGGGTTTGTGCTGCCGAAGGCAGTGGGGATCCAGTGTGAGTTTTACCCGATCAGAAATGATTTCTTTTTTAGGGGAAATGAAGTGCCAGGGAAGGAATACGCGCATGCGGCACGTGTGTCCTTTAACTTGTGTGCGTGCAGCGTGCAAAGGACTTTGTTGCCGAAGGCAGTGGGGACCCGGTCCGAATTATTACCCGATGAGAAATGATTTTTTTAAATTTTCTTAAGAATAAAATTTTGATTCGAGAAGGAATATGTGCGCGCAGCGCACGTATACCTTCACACGTGCGCGCAGGCATGGGTCTGCTCTGCCGGAGGCAGTGGGGACCCGGTGGGAGTTTTTACCCGATCAGATTTTTTTTTTTTTTAGGAGGCACGAAGGGTCAGGGAAGGAATATATGCACGCAGCGCGTGTATCCTTTAAGTTGTGCACACGCAGCGCACACGGGACTGCTCTGCCGAAGGCAGTGGGGACACGGGCCGACTTTTTACCCATTCATAAATGTTTTTTTTTTTTTTCCAATTTCTTTTCTTAAGACTAAAACTTACTGTTAGTGATTCATTTGAAAATACTGACCCGCTAGCGGGCAAAGCTCGCTAGTTATGTACTAAAAATTAAAATTGAATTCCAACCTAAAAAACTTTTCTGGCTGCATTGTGTTTTTCAACCAGCTTTAGTTTTAGTTTTGCTGTATTACATATTAGACTTAGTATATTGTGGCCATCAGAAAATTTTCTTTTTTTATAACAACCCCACCTACAAATAAATATATACAAAAAAGTATCGAAATAACTTCTCTCAATCATATTGTTTTCTAGTGGAGGCCACTTGAAAATTTGTAATCGCGATAACTTTTGAAATACTTGATTATTTCAAACCAAAGTTGAAAAATGGATTTATCATTCAAATATGTGTGATTTTGGTGGGTAAGTTTCTTTAGAATTTTGTTTCCAAGTTGCGACTACTTGAGAATTTTTTATTGCAATAACTTTCGAAATACTGAATTTATTTGAACTAATGTTGGACAGTGGACTTATATTTCAAATATGTTAGAATAGTTCACTGAATAACTTGCTGTGCCATTTTTATCTAAGTGGCGGCCACTTAGTTTTTCAACGTGATAACTTTTGTAATTCTGAATTAATTCAAACTGAATCTGTACAGTAGAATTATCTCCCAAATACATTTGTTATGCTTGTTTGCCAAATTGGCCGATCATCTTGTTTCCAAGTGCTGGCTACTGGAAAATTTCTAAATCACATAAAAGGTATTTATGAACAGATTTGCTTAGTTAACCCACATCAATATTTCTACCAAGTCCATTAATAATTTGTAGCTGCCATATTGTTTCAAAATGGCGGCTGTTTGATAAGAAAAAAGAAATCAACCTATCCTTCTGAATGAGCCAAAAGGACTTCCTTTTTTTTTTTTTTTTTTTTTTTGTGAAATTTTACTTAAGTAATTTATTACATCTAGTCTGTATCGAAAGAAAAGACTACATCTCAAGAAATAAAAAATGTTTGAAATATGGTTCTTTTAAACATGAATCATCTTAATAACATTGTAAGACTGCAAGTAAAATCTGTGTAAATGTTTTCTTTATGTCACACTACCTCTTTGTGCAAATTTTCACTGTTGGATACTATGATATACTATGTTTTGCATAGTGTGATGCAAAAGATAAATCAATTTATTGAAATAAATAATTTTAATTTATAATGCAAACTCAGTGAAAGTATAATTATTTGAGAGTATATTTAAAAATTAAAAGCACTGTTTCAATATGTAAATATACTTTATTAGACAAAACAAAAGTAGTTTTAATGGAATCTAAAAACAAATCTTTTAAAATAACACTGAGGTGTCACTGGAATTTTTATATCATTCCTTTTAAAACTGTTATTTTGAATTTGAAATGTAAATGAAAAAGCATCAGTGAGTGTATTTTATATATCTGTCTGATCTTGAAGCTAAAAATATTGCGTTTGCATTATAAATATAAATAAAAGTAGAAAGTAAATGATCAAATAAGAAAATCTATGTATATTTTAACTAATTGCAAAGCGTCACTTAAAATTTGATATCATTATTTTTAAGACTCATATTTCAAATTCTTATAGCCATAAAGTAGCGGCGTCACAAACTTTTAACCCGTTAAGGGTTTTTTGTACTGATAATAAATACCTGTGGTTTATCTTTTAATCCAAATTTTGCTGATGTCATTCTTTTTCTTAGTTAAAAAAATTCAAAATGGCTGCTAAGCATAAAAGTCAGGGTTGTCATTTCGTCCACTTTTTCGTCAAAAGTCCGGGACGCTGGACAAAAGTGGAAAAAACCTGGACAAAACTGGAAAAAACCACATGAAACTGGACAAAATAAAATTCAATGAACTGTACATGTTCAGTGCATAAAAGTATTCCGTTAAAACAATAAATTGCAATTTTAACTTTAAATTACAATTTTAGCAATAGAAATATTTTATTAAAAATTAATAATTTGATTAATGAAAAGCATAATTTTATTTTAATCACGATAAAAAAAAAAAATAATAAAAAAATCGTGAAGAAAATGCTAATTACATTAGTTTACAGTTTGTAGATGTAACAAAGTAAATCTATTGTGGTGGACTTATTATAACATTATCATACTGGATATTAAGAGGGGGAAAAAGGTTATTTAACACTATATCTAAATCCTTAAAAACAAAAGAAATAGACACGGCTGTTTAGCTGGAAAAAGATTTCGTGCCCAATGTTGAGTTATCTTCAGTACATAATGTTGACAATTAAAAATGAAGAATAACTTAATCCCCCCCAACACCCCTATCCCCTTTCGAAAGAGACTATTTTCAATATTAAAGTTTAAAATAATTTAAGTTGTTTCTTTGCTATTTTGTACTTAAAAAGGAATAAACTACTACGTCAGAAACGCCAAAGAGAAATATCTGTTTTGGAAAAATATCTATCCGTTTCTGACGTAGTAGTTTAATCGGGTTTTAATATACCAACGCCAAGTCTCCTGTTATTATTTTTAGTTAACTTGGAAATATCTTATTTAACATTTCTATGCTAGGTTTAAAAAAAAAAAATCTCATAGATAAAATGTTTTTATCAATTTATGTCCACAAGTCCTTTCAAAACAAAGCTTTCATTTCTATATAACATTTTATTTGCAATACCAACATGTCACTTTTCAATCCAACAATTTAAAAAATTAAATTTACATGCTTAATTATTTAATAATTTTATATTCTTATTTATACTCTTATTAAAATATATTTTATACTCTTATTAAAAAAATATTACTTGGTAATGGAAATTCCAGATGAAAAAAATACAAAATTAAATTTTACTTCCACATAGAAAAGTTATTTATTCTTCACAAAAGTAATGTCTTTAATAATATAAATGTGACATATATGTGTATGACTGTATATATATTTAATCAATTTGATAAATATGCAGAAACTTAAAGAAAAATAATAAAGATGTTGAGTGACTCCAGTCGACTTTCTGAACATTAAAGTAATTCACTGTTGTTTAAATAAAATAACACAAGAGAAGTCATTAAATAAACAAACGAGAAAATTATAATAAGTGTTTGATTATTTGCTCCCAAATAATATATTGTTTAATGGAACGGAATGCATGCAAATTCTTTTGTGTGTATCTGTAAAAGAACCAATAGCGTTAGATTCACCAAAATGTATACAGTTTGTGTGACATATACTTATAATTTGTATATGAATTCAAAGCTCAATCAATGAGGCTTCAGACGCCATCACATTTTAAATATATTCTATAGGCCATAATATTACAGAATTTTTCGTTATTTCCCTGTAAAAAAACTATAAATGATAGATTCACCAAAATAAATCTATACGATTCAGTCGACAGTGACTGATATAACATGCGCATAAAAGTTTCAGCTGAACTGAATAAGGAATTCAGATGCTATCACACTTTAAATTATTTGAGCCCATAGACTATAATGATAAAGAATTTATCTTTGTGGCCTGGTTAAAAAGAAATAAATAAATAAAACTGTGCTAGATTCTCCAAGATGTATACAGTTTGTACTACGATAACCTATAACATATGCACCAACTTTTAGCTCATTTGGACAAAGCATTTAGACAATATTGTGTTCACTCTACTCAGATATACATACATTATCGTAAAATAGCAAAAATGAACTCATAGAGCCTCAAAACATGTAGATACACCAACATCACAAGTCAAATTTTTGTCATGATTGCAATACTTTCCTTACCTATGTATTTTCAGAAAGTAAAAAATTCCATGAAAGATATGTGAATCACTGATTTCATCATGCTTAATAACAAATTTTTGAAAGGTGTTTATGACTATGATGGAGGAGATGACAATGTAGTTGAAAGCAGTGGGGAGGGGGGATTAAAATTTTAAGTATAAACTATCACTTTTGCATCCAATCCACCCTTAGAAATAGATATATTTGTTTATTAAATATTGTTAACTTTGCATGTCTATTTTGAAATATTTAAATTGATTTTATTCACATACACAGGGTTCAGGAATTTATTAAAAAATATGGTCGCCAACAAAAAAATTCTGGTAGCCCATAAACAAATATTCTCCAACGTTTTCTTTTTTTTTTTTTTTTTATTTGTTCCATTTCAAAATTTACTTGAATATAGAAATTAAGATTCTAGATATACCAATTATTATACCAACTAAAACAATTATTTATTGGGCTTGAATGATTTTTTTTTTTTTTTTACACCAGGAAACACCTGTTTAAATTTAACATCATGAAACTGGTTTTATTATTTTCACGAAATCAATACACCATCGGCAATGATACATCATTACACAGATACAACAATTCAGCACCAGGTCGATGTCGATAGCATGCACAGACAGGAGCAGTGTAAACCAATTCCCTAAAACGGCGCAATAATTTAACACTGAGTTGTGAAACATGCACAGAGATGTGTAAATTCCCTAATTCAACACAGTGTCTCAAAAAGTGGTGAGAGAAGCAGGAATCAAAACAGCGAAAGTAGAATTGGAGCCCAATTCTGGGACCAATTCTTTCACCAAAATATATATTTAAAAAAAAAAAAAAAAAAGTTTCCTTAAAGTTGAAAACATTATTACTAGTTAAAAAAAATATTGGTCGCCAATGGCAACCAGGTGACCGTATTTCACGAGCTCTCACATATGCATAATGATAAAGAATTCTTTTATATATATGGAAAGAATAAAGGTAATTTTTAATTTAGTACTCGCAAATAATTAATAGTGGACAAAATTGGACAAAACGGTATTTTGTCCGGGACGGTTTTAACCTGGTTTTTTCCACTATGGAAAAAACCGTTCAACCCTGATAAAAGTTATTGCATTTAATTGCAAAAGCATGAATCATTTATTTAATTATTTATGTTATTATATGTAGCTGAAAAGTATCAGCTATATTGTTTCTGGAAAACATGAGATCCAGCTATGGATCTTATACACAACAAGTAATTATATACAAATGTTAATCTTACATACAAAAAAGTAAACATGCAAAACCATGACATCGCATATTTTTATATTTACTATATGCCATGAAATGAGAGTATAGTAAAAAGCAAAATACAACTAAAATCATACCTTGAGCAATTTTCACTTATATTCTATTATTTATTTGAATATTTTTGTGTGGTTCTGCATTTTAGTGATTACAAAGTACAAAACTTTGAATAAACACCATAAAATGCAAGAACTCGCAACAGTTGTTTCGTGTTGAGAGAAAACACAACCCTTTGTCAGGCGAACAAAGTAGGCATGAATGTTGCAAACAGAGGTAATGCACACAATAATTTTAGGTTGAAGGGCTTTCGTAAGGTGAACTAAATAGGCAGGAGTGTTACAAATAAAGTGGTAATCTATCTACTTTGTTCGCCTGACAAAAGATCATGTTTTGTTTTGACCTAAAACAATTGTTGCAAGTTCTTGCATTTTATGGCGTTTATTCAAAGTTTTGTACTTATTACTTTTAAACACCAGTTCTGAGGTGCTTTTTTATAATATTAATGATTAACCCCTTGGGTATGGATTTATTTGAGAAAATATTTTCATGTGGAACGGATATAATTTTTGGTTGCTTGGAGTAGTATGTAAAAGCCCAGTGGCAGAAACACCGTGACAAGGCGACATAGTCGCAGACACAGAAAATCGGCTTGCGGACAGTTTTTTTCTGCAGTGAGAAAAAAATTTGTCCGCAACTTTCAGATAACAATTCACTTATAAAAATTTCTGTATCAAAACTAAAACTAATACTTTCATGATTTATAATTATTTTTTCTGTGTTGTGTCAAACATTGCTATAAAATATTTAATTGAATGAGACGAACTGATGAATACAATTGTTTATACTATATTGTTTTGTAGTAAAATTTGTATTCGTGTATTGTTACATGAGATCACCTCTGATGTTAAGCCCCCCCCCCCCCCCGTCACCATCAGCTTTCAGGCTTTTTGAGTGTAAGCCATTTTCACCCCTGATTACACGCAAATTTTGCAGAAATATTATGAAATTTTAAAAGCCTGTCGCAGACCGCTTCAAAACTTTCTGCCACTGGGTGTAAAAGCAGTACATTTTACGTAAGAATTTATTTATTTCTAAAATATTGGTGACATATGTAGTATTAAGATATCTTCAAGTAATTAGAATTGCAAAACAAAAAAAGTGTCTCAGACGTCAAATGTACCCAAGGGGTTAATCATCTGTCTGCCTTAAATTTCATTTTAAATATATTTTTTAACTTAATGTGAGGTAAAATGGAAAAGAAAAAAAAATTAATTGGTCTAAATATACAAAAAGCATTTTTTTAAAAAAAATGTATATCAATTTAAATAAGTTTTTTTTTTTTTTTTTTTTTTTTTTGGGGGGGGGGGGGAGTATCAACATAAAAATAAATAGATTTCCTTTAAAAAAGAAGTAAATGAACATATTATATATTAGGGTTGCACCGAATAGCAGTTTTGGCCGAATATCCTTCAAACCGGAATAGTAACTATTTGGCTGGCAGGGGTCGATCCAGGCAAAATTTGGGTCCCTTCACAATATTCCACATAGTAAAAGGGGACCCTTCACAAAATTCAAATTCACAAAAAGGGACCCTTCACAAAATTCAAATTCATAAAAAGGGACCCTTCACAAAATTCAAATTTATAAAATGAGTCCCTTCACAAGATTTTATTTTATAAAAATGATCCTTTTATTAAATGTTTTCATAGTTTCAGTATTATTTTTAATTAATTCCTTAATTTGGCTCAACGAAACTCTATTAACTTGATATTAAACATTACATAAAGTGATTGTAAAAACGGAAGATTTTACACAATATTTTACTTTTTTCACAAAAATATTTTATATTTCACAAAAATATATAAAAATTTCACAAAAATATTTTGTTTTTCACAAAAAAGGGACCCAAAAATTAAAACCTGGATCGACCCCTGGCTGGCTGATTTACTCTTATATTAAGTTCTTATTCTTATCGTCAATCAGCCTAATTCTTTGCAAACTCTTTCAGCAATACCATTTACATTTAGTAATATATATATATATTTTTAAGTATGAAAATATATAAAAAAAACTATTCAGAAACAGTGGTTTACATAAATGTAGAAAAATATTAGGAAATATTACTATGCATAAGTAGTGGTGTAATGCTGAATTCACAGTACAAAAAAAATTAATTTCTTGTTTTCACCGTATCTCACGAACCAATGAATGAAATTCAACCAAACTTGGTATATAGTTGGAACCTGACGGGGCATGGTGCCGATTAGATTTGGGGATTAATCGCTCAGCAGGTGGCGCTGTGATTGCAAAATTTCGTATTTTTCACCGTATCTCACGAACCAATGAATGAAATTGAACCAAACTTGGTATATAGTTGGACCCTGACATGCAATGGTGCTGATTAGATTTTGGGATGAATCGCCCAGCAGATGGCGCTGTGATCACATTTTATGTAAACTTTTAACACTTCAGTACTAGGCGAGTCGTATTAATCCTGGACGACAGGACCCATGCCCAGGGCTGCCAACCTCTGGGAGTGCTAAAGTGTAGTTAAAAAGCAAAAAAAGTGTAGTTTTAAGCTACAAAGTGTAGTTGCTAAAAAATTAGAAAATACTTAAAATATAAATAAGCATAAAATCTTTTGTTTACATTATGACTTACTTTCTGAAATTTATTGATTTTTAATAATCAAACATTCAAAAATAATAGAAATGTTATCCAAATTTACTTTTTATATTAACATGGATACATGAAAATACACTAATTCTAATATAATACACTAATATGCAGGGTTGCCAACTTTTCAAAAACAGTTTGAGGAGTATTCAGAGAAATTTTGAGGAGCATTTCGGCTACTTTGAGGAGCAATTTTAAAAATTAAAAAAGAAAAAGAAAGAAAGAAACTACTAACAAAAATAAATTAGCAATAATCATATGAAATTAAGTAAAGAAAAAAAAAAAAAAGGTAAGATGTAGGTATGCATCAAATTTTTAGTTATTCAGTATACTGAATATTCATTATTCAGTAATAATCAAACATTTAGTGCATGCCTATTCAAAAGAAACTTGTTTAATTACAAGAACAAGACAATTGATGTGAAAATAATTTCAATGCTATACTTCAAACAGATACAAAAATTGGATTTTTTTAAACAAAATCTTAAATTTTTGGAGTAACAAAAGTCAAAATAATGAACAATTTTAATAGTTTAGATATTAGAAAATGTAATAAAACTGAATCTACAATAAAATAATCATTGTTATTAAGAATGGAAAAGGATTGAAATTGTACAACATTAAATTCAATTTCAGTGCAAACTGACAGCCATCAACTTTTCTGAAACTTTTTTCCCCCTTAAGATTATTGCTAAATATACCTAAAAAATCGAGTTTCCGTAGAGGGGGGGGGGTAGAATTACGTTTTTATCATTAATTAAATAAATATGCTATTCTTCTCGTATTTGACAGAATTCGCAATATTTTTACGACCGATTGCCGAAATTCGTAATTATCTCACTGCAAATTTACAAATCTACGTTTAATAGCAAATAATTGCTAATATATACTATAATTTTGCTCTAATTGATAAAATTCACTCTTCTTTAAAGGTAAATCCTAAAATACACGATTATTATGCGGCCGATTGCCGAAACACGCTATTATTTAGCTACTAATTTGAGCAAAATACGTTCATCTGAAAGCTGAATCTTAAATACTCAACTATTTTGCCACTAATCAGTGAAATTTGCATTTTTTTTTTTTCAAAGTGTAATCTCGGAAATCGGGAAAATTTTGAAGTAGTTTTCGCTAATACGGGATCGCTTACCCACTAATAATCAAAAATTTACGTTTTATATGCTATCATTTGGCTGCTAGCCAATAAAGTTTTTTTTTTTTTTTTTCCCCCAGTTGATTTCAGTAAATCGCGATATTTTTCCGCCGCTAATTAACAAAATTTATGTTTAATCGCTGAAAAAGGCTTTATTTTGATGCTAATCGATGAATTTCTTGATTTTTTCAAACATGATTTACATTATAAGTATAATTTTGTGGCTTTTTATAGAAATACGGAATTATTGTACAGCTAATTTTCAAAATTACGTAATCGTAAACTAATTGCTAAAATAGATGTTATTTTTCTAAAAATGTCTAATTATTTAGTCATAAATCAGCTTTTTTTTTTTATTACTGAAATGTCATTTTTTGCGGCTGATTTATAAAATACGCAATTTTCTTGTGCTATTTTTGTGATGAATCCATTTTAAATCCGGCGATTTTTGTGAAAGTCCCATTTTCAGATATGAAAATTTCTTAGAATCACCCAATAAAAACTAAGTTATCGCGTATTCAGTTATCCTAAGAAAAAGCACAGAAAATATTCTTTTTCTTTCTCCAACGGTAGATACTTCGTACGATAAAGTTCGAAATTTTCCATGATTTTCTCAGAAACTTGTATATTAAAACACTTAAGAAAGTTTCCTATTACAGAGGACAATTCCTCCGTTAAAGTCCGACTTTATACTGTTTTCTCCAAAACTCGCGTGATTACGGCTTCAGACACTTTAGAAAGTCTCCCACGGAAGATAGCTCTTCCTGGTCTTAGTTTCCTTGCGTTGTCAATCGTACGTAAAGTTCAGTAACTTTGAATCCATTATTTTTATCGATAAATAATTAAAATAAACAATTTTTTTCGTTAGAAAGTATTATTTTTTAGCGACTTATTAAGCATTAAGTTAACTGAAACATTGATAGAGTTTAAATGAAAATCAAAATACAGCATAATCATAGCCATGAAGATAATCATAGCATTCGGTTTCTTTCTCCCCCCTTTCAGCTTGCGGTGTCTGTGCTTGCGGTTTTAATTAAGCACACTCTCAGCTAATGTAAACAAATATGTGTTCCCGTTCTGAGTCAGCAATATTTCGATTACGCAATGCCTAGCACTAGAATGTTTTTTTTTTTTTTTCTTTACTATTTACTTATGAGTATTTACGATGAAGCATGTGGTTCTTCAACTAGATTGTAAAAGTTAGTTTTGTTATTTTTATATTTTCAAGAAGCACTTTTATAGATAAAAAATAAAATTCAAAGAATAATGTTTTATGCGGCAACTGTTGGAAATGCAAAATTAAAAGTTGATAAGGATTGGATTGGGATTTCTGTCTAGATGTGTGCAAGGAACAAAAAAAGAAAAAGAAAGAAAGAAAAAAGATAGTAGTTTTTTTTATTTTTTTTCAGTGTCTGCCACTATTTAGTTTTATATTATACTTTTTTAATCCGTGGTGAAATCGGAGTTCGCTCGTTGTAAACAAGATGACGATGGGGAAAGGAAAAGCGTAGCTTTAAGTATACGATGCGTAGAGTGTAGTAGAAGCAGGCTAAAGCGTAGTTACTATGCCAATTGCGTAGTTGTTGGCAGCCCTGCATGCCCCAGCCCGCCCGATTCCCGCTCTTCGATGTGTTTTTCTAGTCAATTTTGTCCTTTTATTACTTCCGGTGTGAGCCTGTTTTTTTTTTTTTTTTTTTTTTTTTTAAACACACTTGACATTGTGAGTTTTTTTGCTTTTCTTCCCATGCTATTCCTATGGGGTTTTTAGCCTTACCCCCCCCCCCCCCCCCTTTTTCTACATTCTAAAGTAGCGGTGGTATGTTTTTTTTATTTCCTGCATGTTTTTTTATTTTCTCACATAAAATTTTTAACATTGAAACAAATTTGTGCAGTCTTGTGGAGCCAATTCATTAAAATTTTTTGTCCGAAAACATAAACACTCTTAAAAAAAAAACACAACAAATTTGAAATGAAAAATCTTTCATCTTTCACAAAAAATTAGCAAATTTCAACAAACCCTTCACGACCATAGAATGATTTAAAAGAGTTTTCAAAAAATTTTGATAACAAAATTATTTGTTTTGCTGATAAGCTTCAAAAATACATTATATTTCTACAATAAACACCAGAAAAATTGGAATTAGATAAATAAACTTGTACATATATATATAAAGTTTCATCAATATGCAGTGCAATAACTATGTCAGTGATTGACAGTGAAAAAAAGATATTTTTAAGCAATTAAATGTAATTAAACTCAAATTATACGAATGAGCTGTAAAATTATGCATCATTAGCAATTCACATTAATCCAGATTTTTTTTTACTCTTCTGTTCTTGCATTCATTAATTCACATGCAGTTTTTACCTCTGATGAAATCCCCGATATACATTAAAAATTAGATGCATTTGGGCTTTAAAATACTCTTAAAAAAAAATAATAATAATAATAATAATAATACAGTGATGGATACAAATGTTACCTCACAGCTCACACTCCCTTTCAAACTCAAATAATCAATTACATTAAATATTGGCACTGTTAAAAACAGGTCTAATGAAATAAACAGATCTTACTGCTGTTTCATCATTCATTATGGTCAGCAGCCATTTTGAATCTTTCAATAATGACATAGCAAAATTTGGATTGAAAGATAAATCACGGGTAAGTTTTGTATTTTATATACTAAATGTTACATGTAAGAGAAAAAAATATACACTATTGCTTTAACAAATTAAAAAAGAATTAGTATTCTATAAACATTTAAATAAGAATAATCACAGGAAAATACTCACAGTTAGGCTTAGTAAATAAGGTGAAAGAAAAAAAAAAATGTATATATAAAGACTAAAAAATCTTATCTTATTAATTATTTTAGACATTAGAATATTTTAATTGAAAATTAACTAGTATGATAATTAGTACATATCTACTATAATGATTACACTGAATTTGCAATGATTTTTAATAATATCTAGTATAAAATGTCCTTCATGTTCAAAATACTTTTCATACAACTTAAGTATATTGCATAATTCTATACATGAAACATATACTGTAAAAATGTTAAAATAAATTATGTGTTATACTCTAACAATACTTTCTATTAAGAGTTTAATTTAAGTACTTAAATTATCTAACTACTTAATTTCTTTCTATGTACCTACTGTTTAAAAACATATGACAAAGTGACAAATTATGCAGAAATTTACTATGACCTTGTGTTTATTAACAGAGAGGGAAAAAGAAAATACAAAATATCTTAAAAAGAATAAATTGATATTTAAAGCTTACTTTAAAGTTATTTTTCTGTATTTTACAATGTAAGCTTAGCAGTTATTATTTGTTTTAAACTTAACAGATAAATTTCTTTAAAGTTTAAGAACAATAATAACAAAATATTGTAAAGAAAAAAATTAGGCCTTTGCCGGTTGATTTTCAACCTGACACCTGGAGTCTCCTCCATAGCTGCATTGTGTAGGGGTTTATTTGTTTTCCAGGTGCCGGCCCCTTCCTTACACTAGGCTATGGATTCTTCGACTTCAGCTATAGTAAAATCCATACGTGCATTCATCTTTTATAGATTACTAATTTTAAAAATGAGTTCTTTTACCATGTAAGTAATGATAATTATATTCTTACATGAACAGTAACTTGTCATAATTCATTATTAAAAAGTTCTAGTTATTATAGTTAGTATTTTTTTTTTTTTTTTTTTTTTCAAAAAGTTTACAAAACACTATCTTTATAAATAAATAAAAATATTTTTTTAACTAACATAATCAAGGTAGACATCAAATTAAATCTTATGAAATTATCTTTAAAATGAGGAGTCCAAAATTTCTCTATCTCTTAAAAAACATAATGTGTTTATTTAAGCTAAAAAATGCCCAATTTTCAAAATCAAAAGAAATAAAATATTTTTAAGAGCATTTTATCATTTATTTCAAAAAGAGGAATGATTCCTGAATGTTTAAAATTAAAAACACACTTGGCATGGGTTGATTTTACAAACAAAAAATTTTTTAAAGCATGTGTAGCACAAAATAGTCTGCCTTTAACTAATTCAATAAATATTATAGATTATATTTTAAACAGGGCTTTGCACAGTACTTTTAAACTTTTTAATATAATTTTCTGCAAATTAACCTTTATTTATAGATACTGCATTGAAAATTAAATTAAATACAAGTGGTAGATGATAAATTTGCGATTAAGCTTACTTTTGGGAGGCATACTATTGTAACAATCGCAGCTATCGTAGATCACAAGTCGGATCGTAGTCGTAATTTTGATACAAATGTAACGCCATCGGCCATATTGGATCGTAAAGTTGTGATTGTTGACATAAAAATTTGCGACTGCCTGCGCTCTCCCGTAAGCTCTCACAAGCCTCTCACAAGTAAGATGGCGGATAGTAGGGTTGATCAATGAAAAATAAAATATTTATTTATTTATTTATTTTTGTGTGTGGAGTGTTATTATTGATACAGAAAATGAAATTAAAACCTTTGTATAATTTTAAAATGACAAGATTTACTTCATTAAACGTGATATCGCACAAACACGAAAACGTCCAATATTGTTCATTTATGATTCATTATTTAAATAAATTGTATAATAATGTGAGATGAACAGCATATTTCTGATTTTTTATAATAATAATAATTATTATTAACTGTATGTATATTATTTTGTATCGTTTGTTCCTTGTTAAAAAAAGTCATACTATATTTTTACACTAATGGTACTGAATGCGTTAAGTACTCCTTAAATATCATTCACAGGTATAAATGAATTCTTTTAGTAATACATATATGATATACTTATTAATAAGTCTTTCCTCGCCATTCTTTCTGCAGACAAGTAGGAAGTTTTAGTGATTTTGCATGTTAAGTAGTTTGACCCCTAATTTATCACAGAAGTCATTAAATAATATAAAGCAGCTTGATACAACTACAAACCTAAATTCTAAATTGATTTTCATCAAAATTATTTAAATTGTAGAGTTAAAATTCTTATTAGGAAAAAGAAAAACTCTATATGTGGGGAATTAATTTTGTATCTAAAAGTAGATTATGAGAGAGTTACTTTCTAGAATTTTTAAGCTATTGATGAAATGCTAAAATTCATTAATGTAATTTTTTTTTATTCACAAAATTTATATACAGTCTCTTTTTTATAAGATTATTGTAACTCCTACATTCTTGAGATATTTTAACTCCTACAATATTTTAAGCATTAAAATTCAGAAATATTCTTTAAAGTTTCAACTTTCCAAATTTAGGTATATACTATACATTATGTTAACTTTAATTTTTTTATTGAATTGAAACATTTATGTTTAATAGTTTTAATGTAAGTAATGATTTAAAAGAATGGGATAATTTGGGTACACATTGCATTTTATTAATTAGGGAATGAAAAATAATCATTTTATACTCCTGCATCATCGTTACTTTAAGGTTGTATATGCTGAAAATATGCTTGCAATACTGATATTGACAAAAGTTTTCTTTTCTAAAGATAGCAATGTAAACATATCCATATATTATTAATTTAAATTAAGGTATACTGATTCAAATTCATCATTTGTGATAAAAATGTTTCCACCACTTGTGCAAAGTAGCTTTTGAATTGGTTTTTATAATCATTTTCATTCAATTTTGTGTCCTCTAAAATGACCTCTTTTTCAAAATTGAATGTTTTCTATTTTCTTATAAAATAGAATTGCATATTTTCTCCTCTTTTACCAATAAAAAATTCTCATCACCTTATACGTAAAAAATAGAGTAAGATAATCATATTTTGTGGCGAGTAGTTTTTTTTTTTTTTTTTTTCAGTGAGTATAATATAAGTTGAAATTTTGGGCTCTGATACTGCTATCCCACTTAAATTTTAAAACACTTTATTATGAAAGGTGCTACACTGAGTAAGAAAATGTTACATATTTTTTTTTTTTTTTCTAATTAAATCTTCATGTAATGCAGAGTTAAATAAATGCTTTGCTTAGTAGGGGATCTAATAATATCTTATGTGTTTAAATTTTGAGTTATTTTTGAAATATTTCTGGGTTATTCTTTTATAGATAAAATAATTTATTGTGCTTTAAGTTATATTGAAATTAAAAGGTTTGTAATCCAGCTATCTCACTGTTTCAATTAATTAATAAATTGCTTAATTTAAGATTTCAAATAGTGTTTTTTTCATGATTTAAGGAGGGGGGGGGATATGAATTTTCTTGCTGTTAATTTAGATTTTTTTTTTTTTTTTACGTGTTGCATTGGCATTTTAAAAGATAACTTGTTGTTACAATACACTTTTAAAGCAAAAAAAAAAAAAAAAAGTCAAATAAATTTGGGTTTTGCTTTGTATAGAGGGCACGCATAATTTTGATTTACTTATTGGTGAATTGATTCACAAGAGTTGTTTTTCACTTTTAAGATTTTGAACTTTGTGTGTAAAATGATTTTTTTTTTGGGGGGGGGGGGGGAGGGGGGAACACTGCTCTGCAAAAAGAAAAAAAAAATTCGACATCTGATACCATTCTTGCTCAACTTATGTGAAATGACCTCCTGAATCCGAATGTGACTCCCATTTTGCCTAGTCACCCACCATTTTCTAGATACACCACCTCCTCTCTGATTTTTTTCCCTGTTTGATAATTTTATGACCATGAATTTGATTTGAAGAATTAAAAATAATTTAACACCTAAAAGCAAAAAATATATAAAGTTTAAAAAATAACATTAATAACAGATTAAAAAAATATAAGATATGTAATGCATAATTTCAGTTTCCTACCCAAAATTTTTCCCTTGTCGCAAATGTCAATGTTTTAGAATTTTCCAACTCTGTAACCCCTCAGAAGGCATTTAATGGTTAAAATAATCCTCTCCCCTCCTAGAAATCAAATTCATAGCCATAAAATCACTGAAAAATGATAAAAAATAGGGTGCCATTCCTAAAAAACGGTGGGTGATAGGGCAAAATGGGCATCATATTCGGATTCAGGAAGTCATTTTACATAAGAATATACTGAAATGGTGTCAGAGGCAACTTTCATGCCGATCAGTTTAATGGAACTAGCTGTTTTTGTTTAAAAATGCATCCAATTTTAAAAGAGTCTTTCTGCATCACAATCACATCTTTTGCACCATAATATTTGCATATTTTAGAATCCAAGTGGTTTCAAGAATGACACATAATCCTTTAATTTAAGTGTTATAATTGCCATTTGGTACTTTCATATTAATCGCATGCTGGCAATTTATACTTTAGTATTAACTTGGCTCATGAAATACAGTCGCCTGGTTACCATAGCGAACCAGTATATTTTAACTGGGCTCTGATTCCACTCACGATATAAGCGAACTCTCAGCGTTTTCATTCTCGCTTCTCTTACTACATTTTGAGACACCATGTTAAATCAATACACTATTAGGGAAGTTACACCACTTTTCTCCATATATATTTCACAACTTGATGTTAAACTGCTGCGTCATTTTAGGGAATTGGTCTAGACAGCTCCTCGTTTGCATGTGCTTTGCAACCAGGAGCTGAATCGTTGTGCTGGTGTAATGATATATTGATAGTGATAGTGTATTAATTTAGTGAAATTATTAAAACTGTTATTTGTATAACTTAAATAGTTATATTACTGTTATTAATAAACTCATTATTTAAATGTATTTCAAGTTAAAACGTCTAATAAAATTTATGACATTTCACTTAAAAAATTTTTTTTGGAAAAATGCTTACAAATAGAAATACTATATATGACATCACTTTCTACAATGTACTGTCAGTGTGACGTCAAACTGACTCCAAAAAAACAAGCTATCTTTATTTTCTATATCGTTTAATACTAAGACTACATGTTATGATAATAACCTTAAATTTGTATGATATCTTTAACTCTATTTTGTTTGAATTTCTATTTTTAAATAAAAGCATCACTAAAAAAATAATCATCTGTAACAAAAAAATTATCTCAAACCAAACAGAACAAGGGCTCGTAACCCCGATGCCTGCAGCAGCTTATATGTGGGCTGCTAATAACATGAAAACTTCTCAAAAATTAACCTTGAACCGAATGAGCCTCTGACTCGTGTTTCCGCTGCCTGTGGCTGTGGCACTGTATAGCAGGCATGCTACACACACGCTGCAAAATCCACTTTTCTCCACCAGGGGGCACAGTATGTTGTGTACAAACCACCAATTGCCTTGAATTTCTAAGACCTTTCAAATAAGGTGTCACATGGTGTTATCAACTGCAAAATCTTTTAGTTGCACTTTCCACCGCCAGGGGGCACAATCTGTTCTGTATGAACATCACCAACGGTCAGAAAATATAAAGACCTTTAAAATAAGGTGTAACATAATAGTCTACTACGAAATCACTTAGTTCCACTGTTCACCACCAGGGGGCACACTATATTGTATATAAACATCCCCAATCAACATGAAATTTCAAGACCTTTATCGCCAATCTCCTTCAATTTCCAAGACCTTTCAAATAAGATGTCACAGGGTGGTGTCAAGTACAAAATCCTTTAGTTGCACTTTCCACCGATAGAGGCACAGTGTGTTCTCTATGAATATCACCAACAGTCAGGAAATACCAAGACCTTTAAAATAAGGTGTAACATGATAGGGCCTACTACAAAATCACCTAGTTCCATTTTTCACCACCAGGAGGCACACTATATTGTATTCAAACATATCCAATCAACATGAAATTTCAAGAGCTTTAAAATGAAGTGCTACAAGTGTGGGTCTAGACCGGATTTTCCTCTCAAACTAATCCCCCCTATGCACAATTTCTTCACCGTGAAGTAATTTGGAAGCCCGGTTTATCTGCTTCCAGTGAGCTACCCAGGCTGATAACCAGCTCGGCATTTCTCACATAATATCCATTGGCAAGGTCACCGAGTCTGCAAACACAGATATAACAAGTGAGAATATTTTTCGTAGCACAACTCCATTAGACCACAAATTTTCCAATTGGAAATTACTAGCTGGAACCCATGTAATGTTTCAAACATTGTTGCATCATTATTTTAATGATAAAAACATCTAATATAAGTTACGACATTTCACTTACAAAAAGAAATGCGGAAAAATTCTTATAAATAGAAATGAACCTTAAATATGTATGATTTCAAATCTTTAACTCGATTTTGTTCGAATTTCTGTTTTTAAATGAAAGCATCACTAAAAAATAATCAGCTGTAACAAAAAAATTACCTCGAAGCGAACAATACTCTGCCTTGTGACCCAGGTGCCTGCGGCAGTGCACACACGGCCCACTACTAACATCAAAAATTAACTTTGAACCGAACGAAACCACCCGGCGTTGACCAGGCCCATGATAATAACCTTATATTTCTATGATTTCATATCTTTAACTCGATTTTGTTTGAATTTCTATCTTTAAATGAAAGCATCGCGGAAAAAATAATCATCTGTAACAAAATAATTACCTCAAACCGAACGGAACTTGGGACCATGGTGCCTGCGGCAGCGTATACGCAGGCCGCTAATAACATGAAAAAATTCTCAAAAATTAACCTTGAACTGAACGAACCTTTGACTCGTGTTTCCGCTAGCAGTGGCTGCAGAATGCTACACAAAATTCACTTTCTTCCACCAGGTGGCGTAGTATGTTGTATACGAACATCACCAGTTGCCTTAAATTTCCAAGACCTTTCGAATAAGGTGTCACATGGTGGTGTCAACTGCAAAATCCTTTAGTTGAGCTTTCCACCGCCAGAGGGCACAGTGTGTTCTGTACGAACATCACCAATGGTCAGGAAATACCAAGACCTTTAAAATAAGGTGTAATATGATGGGGTCTACTACAAAATCACCCAATTCCATTTTTCCCCACCAGGGGGCACACTATATTGTATACAAACATCCCCAATCTACCCGAAATTTCAAGTCCTTTAAAACGTGGTGCTACATGTGTGTCTAAAAGAGATTTCCTTCTTAAACTAATCCCCCCCCCCCAAAAAAAAAAAAAAAAATCTACTTTTCCTCTTTAAAATCGAAAATTCCAAAATCACAGAAATTGATTTTATAGTATTCGAGTCTAGTCCCCCCATGTTCAACTTCTTCACCGTGAAGTAATTTGGAGCTAAGTTAAGCTCGCAAACATGTTTTTATCTCCTGCCCCGACACCTCAGCCAAATTTTTACACCAAGCTGTTCTCTCGATTTAGTGGATACAGACAAAACACGTGTCAAATTAAGCCCTTCCACTCCAGGGACGTACGTGCATACGTCCAAAGAAAGTATACGATACTATTTCAAAATTATAATCTGGTATTTCAGACATTTACACTACAGCTAGCCTGGAGCGGAAGGGGTTAATATATAGATATTCAATAATACATCAACCATGAAATTTCATTTAGAAATATTGTAGTGAAAGACTGATTTTTTTTTTTTTTTTTTTTTTTTTTTTATACCAACTACGTGAAAAATCAACCTCACACTCCAATCTTTCTAAATGAAGTTTCTAATTTTACAGCAAATTCAGAAAACTTTCTACGAATTATTTTCACACATTTATCTTGATTTATAGAAAACTGGCCCTTCAGAGAGGTGGCCTTTCAAAAAAGGTTTGTGACGGAAGGCCCTCCCCCTCAGGCCTAGGACCCCAGTGTTGTCAATCGGCCTTAATCCCTAACACCAACACCAACACCAAAAAAGGTTTGTCCTATGGCACAATTTGCCAGTGTTCTAAAAATTACTACCAAATCAATATCTGACTTGCACTCGACTATAAATATGTAATCTGGCAAATAAAACAAAGAGTTAAGTTGTAATGAAACTGTTCATTCTTATCCAGCAAACATTAAATAAAACCTAAGAGAAAGTACTAAATACTGTGTCTATATTTATCGAACAGGTCAAAAGGTTTCATTTTTCTACGAGTTAATATTTTAGATGTTTACCAGAAAACTTAGTTGGTATAGGGGATTAGAATCTGCGAATAATTCTGATTTAGAATCGATCAATAAAATAACTGATTTAAATAAATGTGTGATGAGTGAGAAAGAAATTAAAAATTGTTAAATATTTTTTTATGTAAAATTTTGTAGTAAGGAAGAAAAAAAAAAAGCGAGAGGAGATGTGTTATTTTCTTCACTGGCAACAAAACAAAAAAAAAAGTTTTAAAAAGATAAATTACAATTTTTTAGCCATCTGTAAATGTAATATGGTTAAAAAGAAAAAAAAATGTAATACTGCATTTGTATTTACATAAAGAAAAGAAAAATCTATTTCATGCGAATGCTACGGTAAACTCAAATATTGAATGAGAAGATCCCTTTGCAGAACAAGTTGCACAGCAAACTTACTCCAAATATTTGAACTGTAAGTTTACTTTCCAACGTTGGTTTAAATCAGCCTAGTATTTCAAAAGTTATCATGATGGCATATTTTCAAGTGACTGCAACTTGAAAGCAAAATGGCAGAGCAAGTTGTCCAGTGAACTTATCATCAAAACATTTATATAAGTTCACTACCCAACTTTGGCTTGAATTGATTGATTAATTCAGTGTTTCAATAGTTATTGTAATAATAAATTTTCAATTAGCCCTAATTAATTTAATGTATCCGGGTTTTTTTTTGTAAGAAAAGAGCGGATGAATTTCATTAATAAACTTGGTTGAGACACTTATATGGCCTTTGTATATATCAAAATTCAAGCAAATCCAACCTTAAATACACTTATCACAATGTGGATTTGTAATTTTCAAGTGAACTCTTGAAAATAAAATAGCACAGCAACCATTGTTAATGAACTCATCCTAGATATTTGTAAGATAAGTTCGCTGTCCAATTTTGGTTCGATTTGGAGTATTATTTTGGAAGTTACTGTGATGACAAATTTCTATTATATATAGATTTAAAAAAAAAAAAAAGGTGATTGTAGTAGGTTGAAATCAACCTACCTTTAAATCAACCTTGATTTCTAAAGAAATCAACCTAAAACTGATTTACGTACATGAGTGCTGGCAGAGAAGGAAATCTAAATATATTTAATACTATTTATTTAATGTTTTGCAAAAAAAGAAAAAATCAAGTTTTTTTTTTTCCCTTAGCTAGCTTAATTCAGGATAATTTTTTAAATATAAAGTTTTTAAATTATAATATTTAATATAAATAAAGCTTAAAGCTTTTAAATTTTCTTTTAGGCTCTTTCGGTAGATTTTACCAATTGCCTACTGCATAGCTCTGCTAGATTAATATGTAATGTCACAGTGTAAAGTAAAAGAAAAGAAAAAGAAAAACAGCACTCGCTGTTGATTTCATTCTGCCATCATCTATGTTTACATAAATCTTTAAATAATATAGATAATTTTTGGATGTAATTGTAATATGCACTAAAATGGACAGGTCTATATTATGTTCACATGTTTATTTATTTTCGCTTCAAGACACTTATTACATAAAAATACATTTCAATATAATATCTACAAGATCTGGTGAAAAATCTAAATCTAGCTGTAATATGGACATATCATATTATGTACTTTGACCTAATCTACATGAATTTGTGTTGACTGGGTTCTTTTAATAATAATGTTCTATATACTTTTTAAAAACCAACTTCAAACTAAAAAATAACTTTTTGAAACACTAATCAGTAGAATAATAGTTGTAGGGATTATATAATTATATATATATATTAGATAACAGATGTATAAAGACATTAATTAGAATCAATTTTTCAAAAGATGCTTTTTGATGTTAGAAAATGAAATATTACAAGGAAATATTTTTAAATATCTTGCTTTTAAACAACTTCAAAATTACTTTTTGATACTTTGTTTATAATGAAAAAATTAGACTAACCCCTCTATTTCCCATTTTGTGTAGGACTTTTACAAAATACATAAATAAAAGAGAAAATATTTTATAAATAAAACACTCTTAAATGAACTTTTATTACGAAAATAGGAAAAGTACTATATGTGTAAGTTTAACTAGGATGTTAATATATAGTTTTATTTTATGTTTTTTTCTCTACTTATACATCACATAAAAGACACTTTTTACTGAAAAATGAAATGTAATCAATCACTTCATTCGCATTTAAAAATTGGTAAATATAACATTTTTTTTTTTTCAAATGTTTGTAAATATAAACATTGTATTGCACACGGCACACCGGACACACCTACATATCAGCCAATCAGTAAAGCCAATCGTTAAAATAATCGAAATGCCAGTTACCGGAAATCACAAATTTGCGATCGAAGGGTTGCCATTTGTGATAGTCACAAATGTTACAATAGTATCATAATTTGTGAGCCGATCGCAAATTCCAGGATTTGTGATCTACGATTACGATAGCTGCGACTGTTACAATAGTATGCCTCCCAGGGAGGCATACTATTGTAACAATCGCAGCTATCGTAGATCACAAGTCGGATCGTAGTCGTAATTTTGATACAAATGTAACGCCATCGGCCATATTGGATCGTAAAGTTGTGATTGTTGACATAAAAATTTGCGACTGCCTGCGCTCTCCCGTAAGCTCTCACAAGCCTCTCACAAGTAAGATGGCGGATAGTAGGGTTGATCAATGAAAAATAAAATATTTATTTATTTATTTATTTTTGTGTGTGGAGTGTTATTATTGATACAGAAAATGAAATTAAAACCTTTGTATAATTTTAAAATGACAAGATTTACTTCATTAAACGTGATATCGCACAAACACGAAAACGTCCAATATTGTTCATTTATGATTCATTATTTAAATAAATTGTATAATAATGTGAGATGAACAGCATATTTCTGATTTTTTATAATAATAATAATTATTATTAACTGTATGTATATTATTTTGTATCGTTTGTTCCTTGTTAAAAAAAGTCATACTATATTTTTACACTAATGGTACTGAATGCGTTAAGTACTCCTTAAATATCATTCACAGGTATAAATGAATTCTTTTAGTAATACATATATGATATACTTATTAATAAGTCTTTCCTCGCCATTCTTTCTGCAGACAAGTAGGAAGTTTTAGTGATTTTGCATGTTAAGTAGTTTGACCCCTAATTTATCACAGAAGTCATTAAATAATATAAAGCAGCTTGATACAACTACAAACCTAAATTCTAAATTGATTTTCATCAAAATTATTTAAATTGTAGAGTTAAAATTCTTATTAGGAAAAAGAAAAACTCTATATGTGGGGAATTAATTTTGTATCTAAAAGTAGATTATGAGAGAGTTACTTTCTAGAATTTTTAAGCTATTGATGAAATGCTAAAATTCATTAATGTAATTTTTTTTTATTCACAAAATTTATATACAGTCTCTTTTTTATAAGATTATTGTAACTCCTACATTCTTGAGATATTTTAACTCCTACAATATTTTAAGCATTAAAATTCAGAAATATTCTTTAAAGTTTCAACTTTCCAAATTTAGGTATATACTATACATTATGTTAACTTTAATTTTTTTATTGAATTGAAACATTTATGTTTAATAGTTTTAATGTAAGTAATGATTTAAAAGAATGGGATAATTTGGGTACACATTGCATTTTATTAATTAGGGAATGAAAAATAATCATTTTATACTCCTGCATCATCGTTACTTTAAGGTTGTATATGCTGAAAATATGCTTGCAATACTGATATTGACAAAAGTTTTCTTTTCTAAAGATAGCAATGTAAACATATCCATATATTATTAATTTAAATTAAGGTATACTGATTCAAATTCATCATTTGTGATAAAAATGTTTCCACCACTTGTGCAAAGTAGCTTTTGAATTGGTTTTTATAATCATTTTCATTCAATTTTGTGTCCTCTAAAATGACCTCTTTTTCAAAATTGAATGTTTTCTATTTTCTTATAAAATAGAATTGCATATTTTCTCCTCTTTTACCAATAAAAAATTCTCATCACCTTATACGTAAAAAATAGAGTAAGATAATCATATTTTGTGGCGAGTAGTTTTTTTTTTTTTTTTTTTTCAGTGAGTATAATATAAGTTGAAATTTTGGGCTCTGATACTGCTATCCCAGTTAAATTTTAAAACACTTTATTATGAAAGGTGCTACACTGAGTAAGAAAATGTTACATATTTTTTTTTTTTTTTTCTAATTAAATCTTCATGTAATGCAGAGTTAAATAAATGCTTTGCTTAGTAGGGGATCTAATAATATCTTATGTGTTTAAATTTTGAGTTATTTTTGAAATATTTCTGGGTTATTCTTTTATAGATAAAATAATTTATTGTGCTTTAAGTTATATTGAAATTAAAAGGTTTGTAATCCAGCTATCTCACTGTTTCAATTAATTAATAAATTGCTTAATTTAAGATTTCAAATAGTGTTTTTTTCATGATTTAAGGAGGGGGGGGGATATGAATTTTCTTGCTGTTAATTTAGATTTTTTTTTTTTTTTTACGTGTTGCATTGGCATTTTAAAAGATAACTTGTTGTTACAATACACTTTTAAAGCAAAAAAAAAAAAAAAAAGTCAAATAAATTTGGGTTTTGCTTTGTATAGAGGGCACGCATAATTTTGATTTACTTATTGGTGAATTGATTCACAAGAGTTGTTTTTCACTTTTAAGATTTTGAACTTTGTGTGTAAAATGATTTTTTTTGGGGGGGGGGGGAGGGGGGAACACTGCTCTGCAAAAAGAAAAAAAAAATTCGACATCTGATACCATTCTTGCTCAACTTATGTGAAATGACCTCCTGAATCCGAATGTGACTCCCATTTTGCCTAGTCACCCACCATTTTCTAGATACACCACCTCCTCTCTGATTTTTTTCCCTGTTTGATAACTTTATGACCATGAATTTGATTTGAAGAATTAAAAATAATTTAACACCTAAAAGCAAAAAATATATAAAGTTTAAAAAATAACATTAATAACAGATTAAAAAAATATAAGATATGTAATGCATAATTTCAGTTTCCTACCCAAAATTTTTCCCTTGTCGCAAATGTCAATGTTTTAGAATTTTCCAACTCTGTAACCCCTCAGAAGGCATTTAATGGTTAAAATAATCCTCTCCCCTCCTAGAAATCAAATTCATAGCCATAAAATCACTGAAAAATGATAAAAAATAGGGTGCCATTCCTAAAAAACGGTGGGTGATAGGGCAAAATGGGCATCATATTCGGATTCAGGAAGTCATTTTACATAAGAATATACTGAAATGGTGTCAGAGGCAACTTTCATGCCGATCAGTTTAATGGAACTAGCTGTTTTTGTTTAAAAATGCATCCAATTTTAAAAGAGTCTTTCTGCATCACAATCACATCTTTTGCACCATAATATTTGCATATTTTAGAATCCAAGTGGTTTCAAGAATGACACATAATCCTTTAATTTAAGTGTTATAATTGCCATTTGGTACTTTCATATTAATCGCATGCTGGCAATTTATACTTTAGTATTAACTTGGCTCATGAAATACAGTCGCCTGGTTACCATAGCGAACCAGTATATTTTAACTGGGCTCTGATTCCACTCACGATATAAGCGAACTCTCAGCGTTTTCATTCTCGCTTCTCTTACTACATTTTGAGACACCATGTTAAATCAATACACTATTAGGGAAGTTACACCACTTTTCTCCATATATATTTCACAACTTGATGTTAAACTGCTGCGTCATTTTAGGGAATTGGTCTAGACAGCTCCTCGTTTGCATGTGCTTTGCAACCAGGAGCTGAATCGTTGTGCTGGTGTAATGATATATTGATAGTGATAGTGTATTAATTTAGTGAAATTATTAAAACTGTTATTTGTATAACTTAAATAGTTATATTACTGTTATTAATAAACTCATTATTTAAATGTATTTCAAGTTAAAACGTCTAATAAAATTTATGACATTTCACTTAAAAAATTTTTTTTGGAAAAATGCTTACAAATAGAAATACTATATATGACATCACTTTCTACAATGTACTGTCAGTGTGACGTCAAACTGACTCCAAAAAAACAAGCTATCTTTATTTTCTATATCGTTTAATACTAAGACTACATGTTATGATAATAACCTTAAATTTGTATGATATCTTTAACTCTATTTTGTTTGAATTTCTATTTTTAAATAAAAGCATCACTAAAAAAATAATCATCTGTAACAAAAAAATTATCTCAAACCAAACAGAACAAGGGCTCGTAACCCCGATGCCTGCAGCAGCTTATATGTGGGCTGCTAATAACATGAAAACTTCTCAAAAATTAACCTTGAACCGAATGAGCCTCTGACTCGTGTTTCCGCTGCCTGTGGCTGTGGCACTGTATAGCAGGCATGCTACACACACGCTGCAAAATCCACTTTTCTCCACCAGGGGGCACAGTATGTTGTGTACAAACCACCAATTGCCTTGAATTTCTAAGACCTTTCAAATAAGGTGTCACATGGTGTTATCAACTGCAAAATCTTTTAGTTGCACTTTCCACCGCCAGGGGGCACAATCTGTTCTGTATGAACATCACCAACGGTCAGAAAATATAAAGACCTTTAAAATAAGGTGTAACATAATAGTCTACTACGAAATCACTTAGTTCCACTGTTCACCACCAGGGGGCACACTATATTGTATATAAACATCCCCAATCAACATGAAATTTCAAGACCTTTATCGCCAATCTCCTTCAATTTCCAAGACCTTTCAAATAAGATGTCACAGGGTGGTGTCAAGTACAAAATCCTTTAGTTGCACTTTCCACCGATAGAGGCACAGTGTGTTCTCTATGAATATCACCAACAGTCAGGAAATACCAAGACCTTTAAAATAAGGTGTAACATGATAGGGCCTACTACAAAATCACCTAGTTCCATTTTTCACCACCAGGAGGCACACTATATTGTATTCAAACATATCCAATCAACATGAAATTTCAAGAGCTTTAAAATGAAGTGCTACAAGTGTGGGTCTAGACCGGATTTTCCTCTCAAACTAATCCCCCCTATGCACAATTTCTTCACCGTGAAGTAATTTGGAAGCCCGGTTTATCTGCTTCCAGTGAGCTACCCAGGCTGATAACCAGCTCGGCATTTCTCACATAATATCCATTGGCAAGGTCACCGAGTCTGCAAACACAGATATAACAAGTGAGAATATTTTTCGTAGCACAACTCCATTAGACCACAAATTTTCCAATTGGAAATTACTAGCTGGAACCCATGTAATGTTTCAAACATTGTTGCATCATTATTTTAATGATAAAAACATCTAATATAAGTTACGACATTTCACTTACAAAAAGAAATGCGGAAAAATTCTTATAAATAGAAATGAACCTTAAATATGTATGATTTCAAATCTTTAACTCGATTTTGTTCGAATTTCTGTTTTTAAATGAAAGCATCACTAAAAAATAATCAGCTGTAACAAAAAAATTACCTCGAAGCGAACAATACTCTGCCTTGTGACCCAGGTGCCTGCGGCAGTGCACACACGGCCCACTACTAACATCAAAAATTAACTTTGAACCGAACGAAACCACCCGGCGTTGACCAGGCCCATGATAATAACCTTATATTTCTATGATTTCATATCTTTAACTCGATTTTGTTTGAATTTCTATCTTTAAATGAAAGCATCGCGAAAAAAATAATCATCTGTAACAAAATAATTACCTCAAACCGAACGGAACTTGGGACCATGGTGCCTGCGGCAGCGTATACGCAGGCCGCTAATAACATGAAAAAATTCTCAAAAATTAACCTTGAACTGAACGAACCTTTGACTCGTGTTTCCGCTAGCAGTGGCTGCAGAATGCTACACAAAATTCACTTTCTTCCACCAGGTGGCGTAGTATGTTGTATACGAACATCACCAGTTGCCTTAAATTTCCAAGACCTTTCGAATAAGGTGTCACATGGTGGTGTCAACTGCAAAATCCTTTAGTTGAGCTTTCCACCGCCAGAGGGCACAGTGTGTTCTGTACGAACATCACCAATGGTCAGGAAATACCAAGACCTTTAAAATAAGGTGTAATATGATGGGGTCTACTACAAAATCACCCAATTCCATTTTTCCCCACCAGGGGGCACACTATATTGTATACAAACATCCCCAATCTACCCGAAATTTCAAGTCCTTTAAAACGTGGTGCTACATGTGTGTCTAAAAGAGATTTCCTTCTTAAACTAATCCCCCCCCCCCCCAAAAAAAAAAAAAAAATCTACTTTTCCTCTTTAAAATCGAAAATTCCAAAATCACAGAAATTGATTTTATAGTATTCGAGTCTAGTCCCCCCATGTTCAACTTCTTCACCGTGAAGTAATTTGGAGCTAAGTTAAGCTCGCAAACATGTTTTTATCTCCTGCCCCGACACCTCAGCCAAATTTTTACACCAAGCTGTTCTCTCGATTTAGTGGATACAGACAAAACACGTGTCAAATTAAGCCCTTCCACTCCAGGGACGTACGTGCATACGTCCAAAGAAAGTATACGATACTATTTCAAAATTATAATCTGGTATTTCAGACATTTACACTACAGCTAGCCTGGAGCGGAAGGGGTTAATATATAGATATTCAATAATACATCAACCATGAAATTTCATTTAGAAATATTGTAGTGAAAGACTGATTTTTTTTTTTTTTTTTTTTTTTTTTTATACCAACTACGTGAAAAATCAACCTCACACTCCAATCTTTCTAAATGAAGTTTCTAATTTTACAGCAAATTCAGAAAACTTTCTACGAATTATTTTCACACATTTATCTTGATTTATAGAAAACTGGCCCTTCAGAGAGGTGGCCTTTCAAAAAAGGTTTGTCCTATGGCACAATTTGCCAGTGTTCTAAAAATTACTACCAAATCAATATCTGACTTGCACTCGACTATAAATATGTAATCTGGCAAATAAAACAAAGAGTTAAGTTGTAATGAAACTGTTCATTCTTATCCAGCAAACATTAAATAAAACCTAAGAGAAAGTACTAAATACTGTGTCTATATTTATCGAACAGGTCAAAAGGTTTCATTTTTCTACGAGTTAATATTTTAGATGTTTACCAGAAAACTTAGTTGGTATAGGGGATTAGAATCTGCGAATAATTCTGATTTAGAATCGATCAATAAAATAACTGATTTAAATAAATGTGTGATGAGTGAGAAAGAAATTAAAAATTGTTAAATATTTTTTTATGTAAAATTTTGTAGTAAGGAAGAAAAAAAAAAAAGCGAGAGGAGATGTGTTATTTTCTTCACTGGCAACAAAACAAAAAAAAAAGTTTTAAAAAGATAAATTACAATTTTTTAGCCATCTGTAAATGTAATATGGTTAAAAAGAAAAAAAAATGTAATACTGCATTTGTATTTACATAAAGAAAAGAAAAATCTATTTCATGCGAATGCTACGGTAAACTCAAATATTGAATGAGAAGATCCCTTTGCAGAACAAGTTGCACAGCAAACTTACTCCAAATATTTGAACTGTAAGTTTACTTTCCAACGTTGGTTTAAATCAGCCTAGTATTTCAAAAGTTATCATGATGGCATATTTTCAAGTGACTGCAACTTGAAAGCAAAATGGCAGAGCAAGTTGTCCAGTGAACTTATCATCAAAACATTTATATAAGTTCACTACCCAACTTTGGCTTGAATTGATTGATTAATTCAGTGTTTCAATAGTTATTGTAATAATAAATTTTCAATTAGCCCTAATTAATTTAATGTATCCGGGTTTTTTTTTGTAAGAAAAGAGCGGATGAATTTCATTAATAAACTTGGTTGAGACACTTATATGGCCTTTGTATATATCAAAATTCAAGCAAATCCAACCTTAAATACACTTATCACAATGTGGATTTGTAATTTTCAAGTGAACTCTTGAAAATAAAATAGCACAGCAACCATTGTTAATGAACTCATCCTAGATATTTGTAAGATAAGTTCGCTGTCCAATTTTGGTTCGATTTGGAGTATTATTTTGGAAGTTACTGTGATGACAAATTTCTATTATATATAGATTTAAAAAAAAAAAAAAAGGTGATTGTAGTAGGTTGAAATCAACCTACCTTTAAATCAACCTTGATTTCTAAAGAAATCAACCTAAAACTGATTTACGTACATGAGTGCTGGCAGAGAAGGAAATCTAAATATATTTAATACTATTTATTTAATGTTTTGCAAAAAAAGAAAAAATCAAGTTTTTTTTTTTCCCTTAGCTAGCTTAATTCAGGATAATTTTTTAAATATAAAGTTTTTAAATTATAATATTTAATATAAATAAAGCTTAAAGCTTTTAAATTTTCTTTTAGGCTCTTTCGGTAGATTTTACCAATTGCCTACTGCATAGCTCTGCTAGATTAATATGTAATGTCACAGTGTAAAGTAAAAGAAAAGAAAAAGAAAAACAGCACTCGCTGTTGATTTCATTCTGCCATCATCTATGTTTACATAAATCTTTAAATAATATAGATAATTTTTGGATGTAATTGTAATATGCACTAAAATGGACAGGTCTATATTATGTTCACATGTTTATTTATTTTCGCTTCAAGACACTTATTACATAAAAATACATTTCAATATAATATCTACAAGATCTGGTGAAAAATCTAAATCTAGCTGTAATATGGACATATCATATTATGTACTTTGACCTAATCTACATGAATTTGTGTTGACTGGGTTCTTTTAATAATAATGTTCTATATACTTTTTAAAAACCAACTTCAAACTAAAAAATAACTTTTTGAAACACTAATCAGTAGAATAATAGTTGTAGGGATTATATAATTATATATATATATTAGATAACAGATGTATAAAGACATTAATTAGAATCAATTTTTCAAAAGATGCTTTTTGATGTTAGAAAATGAAATATTACAAGGAAATATTTTTAAATATCTTGCTTTTAAACAACTTCAAAATTACTTTTTGATACTTTGTTTATAATGAAAAAATTAGACTAACCCCTCTATTTCCCATTTTGTGTAGGACTTTTACAAAATACATAAATAAAAGAGAAAATATTTTATAAATAAAACACTCTTAAATGAACTTTTATTACGAAAATAGGAAAAGTACTATATGTGTAAGTTTAACTAGGATGTTAATATATAGTTTTATTTTATGTTTTTTTCTCTACTTATACATCACATAAAAGACACTTTTTACTGAAAAATGAAATGTAATCAATCACTTCATTCGCATTTAAAAATTGGTAAATATAACATTTTTTTTTTTTCAAATGTTTGTAAATATAAACATTGTATTGCACACGGCACACCGGACACACCTACATATCAGCCAATCAGTAAAGCCAATCGTTAAAATAATCGAAATGCCAGTTACCGGAAATCACAAATTTGCGATCGAAGGGTTGCCATTTGTGATAGTCACAAATGTTACAATAGTATCATAATTTGTGAGCCGATCGCAAATTCCAGGATTTGTGATCTACGATTACGATAGCTGCGACTGTTACAATAGTATGCCTCCCTAAATCTGTTTACACTGTATTTCAATAAAACAACGATAATTCATAACCTAAACTTAATCTGTTTCTTTTTTAATTTAATTTAACAGCATCCAGCTTCAAATACGTTAAGTAAATATGTAAAATTAATATTTACAAGAGGATTATTAAAGAGTAAACTTTTGACAAAATTGTTACATCATTTTTTTTTTTTCCAAAATAAAAAAGCCTTAATTAAATCAAATACAAAACTAATCTGTCTTTCTTTACTTTTAAATTAACAAAATAATTAAATATTTAAAATTATACATGTACAAGTAACAAGCAACATACTTAAGCATTTCATGCAAGTCCATTTCTTAAATATCCTAATCTGAAAGCACATGGACGAACCCCTTTTTACAGAACAATTTATATAATTCAAACTTCACACTACTAAAATATGTATTACAAGCTTTAAAAATATGTAAGTATCACACTCAAAATTTTGTTAAATTTGAAATATTGACGTTCAGGTTGACATTTCCGTGGAATTGCCTTATTACGAATCAACAGCTATATAGTAAAATTAAATTAATGTCAGGCACATTTAAGATTATATATATATAGGAAAGAAAAAGATATACATTCAACTTATTCAAAAAATACTTCTATGTAGATTTTTCATTTTAAAAGTTATAAATTTAATATATGTTTACAATAAATTTTGGTGAGTATTAAATAATAAGACGATTAAAATATATATAGCAAATAAAAGTAGTCTTAAAGATGCAATAATGAAGTTGCAGCAATCCTATAATGAATACACCCGCGAGATATTTATTCATCAAACAAAATCTATTCAATTTCAAAGGTATCCAAATCAAAGGGAAGAATAACTTGAAAAAAATATAAATATGTTTTATATGAATAATTAAAAAAATTTCTCTCAAATCGCTCACACAAACAAAACAAACTATCCTTCCAATCCAAATACGTTTAATAGTGGTTTAGTTAAGCGGGATTCGTATTTGTCAGCGAAGCTGATTGGTTCCGTGGTGTAAACATTCCATGACGTACGCAAATCTGGCGTTCTATGGTTTTCGCCAAGAGATCGATCGCCAAAAACCACGTGACTGAATCGACCAATGAGATGGATGTATTTGATATGACTGCAGATTTGTGCCTTCTATTTAGAATTTCGCTTACCGGATATGTCAGTTGTAGGATCTGTATGATATTTGTAGGACATCCAATGGATCCTTTTGGTTGTATGGGTATGATGCTTTAACACAGTTAAATTATATTTACATTAAAAAACATAAAAATATTATCATTCTTCTGATTAGTATTTCCCTTAATATTATTTTATGCATGCTAAGTGACAGATACGCATCTCAGTCTTTCAGAAAGAATAAAAAAAATAAAAATAAAAATAAACATGCTTCAACAAAATATTTTCACCATTGTATGAATAAAAAGGGTGTATTTATTTCATTTCTTTTTTTATTTATTTATGCATTTGTTAGCTTCTCAGTTTCTTTGTTTATAAATTTTTGTTTAATCAGTATAATCCAGTTCTTGTAATATATGAAAAAAAATAAATAAACTTGATGTGTGTAAAAAGTGTAAACAAAAATATAAAAAACTGCTATTGCACAGGGTTAAAAATATATATATAGGCATAGCAAATTAATACGAAAGTGAATTTTTGAATGTACGTGAAAGATGAAATGTGTAAATTTATAGCAATGTGTGAAAATAAGAACATCATGCATGTAAAATATTATGGGCGGGAAAGTCTTTTATGAACAACAGCTGTTTTACTGTAATGACGTAATCCCGTCACATCTACATGCAGTGAACAAATGTAAAAAAATGAGAAAAATATTTAATAAATAAAGAATCAATGTTTATCAATTTAATTACCTTATTGCCTTCATTTAATTATTATTTTTTTTATTTATATATGAATATGAAAAACAAATGCAGAACTGTAAAATTTAGCAAAGTAAATATTTTGTATTAATGAAAATAAAATTCTAGCAAAAGTAAAATTGTGCAATGCAAGGCAATCAAGGCAGATCTCTCTCCATAAAGAAATCTGGCCAGGATTTCCGAAGAAAGAAATACACCCCGAGTACCAAGCAAACACTACTGCATTCAAGACGTCATTAAATGCAACAGTGGGGCACAAAATTACAAAAATTAAATCTTAATAGGAAATGTGTAAAAATTTTGAAATGTAGAAAGGATAATTATAATGTGTACGTGTAAAGAAAAGTTACCTAAAATCATTATGTAAAATTGAAGTATTTTGAAATGTTCAGCAAGAAGATATGAGAACATTTTAATGAAGGGCTACCTATTTGTGACAACAATGTAAACTATGTGTGAAATAAATTTATTGGGTGTAAAACAAGAATGAAGAAAAAAAAATATATAGAAATAAGTTTAAAAAAAATAAAACAATGTATAAATAGATAATACTTAAAAATATTTATGGTCTTACCAAAATAAAGTAAAGCATATTTCAAATACAAAGGCCAATATACTTTATGTAGAATTCAACCTGAAACACTGAGAACAGATTTAACTCGTTTATCTTGTTATTCGATATAAACAACCTTGATCTTAGATGTGCAATTAAACATCACTCTTTTCAGAATTGAAAAAGATGAGATATTATAATATTTATTACTTATTAAGTCTAGATATTCCATATTTTCTTTTTTAAAAAGTAAATCTATTTCAACTTTTATAACATATAAAGTTGATAAAATGTATATATATTCATGTGCATTTTAAATTACCTGACAGAAAATTCAAAAATCTCAAATTCTCTAAACGAAATTATTATGAATCTAAAAATGCTTCCCTATAAAATTGATAACATATATATTTGTATGGATTACCCATCATTTTAATATACAGATTAAATACAAGAAAAAAATATATAGAACGTATAAATAAGCAAGAGTACTACTATGCAAGTAAAAATTATAATAAATATAAAACGAGAAAAATATAAATTTAAAATTATTAATACATATACTTTTTAATTAATAATTAATAGAGTTGCGTGCTCCATTCAAAAATTATTTAAGTGTTCTAGAATATACAAATCTTAATTCCCTATTCATTTATTTCAAGACCAAGGGAAAATTACTTACCAATCTTGAAAAATCAAAAAAAAAAAAAAAAAAAATTATCTTTATTTTTCTTCCTTTTTGAAGCATTGTAATTCTCATATTTTGGAAAACGAAACCTATTTTCATTACAGCAACTTGCTCCTCCGTGACAAAATAATTTGTATTCCTAAAAATAACACTAACTAGCGAAATTTTGAAGAAACAGTTTCAAATACAAAAGTACATAGTAGTCTTTTTGACCGAAGGAGGGAAAAAAAAATATTTCAAATATGTTTAAGGTTTTCCTCCTGTATGAATGCGCAGACACCAATGGAATGTCACATTTTTTTTGTGATTGTACGAAAATGACGATTTTTAACACAAAAATTTCTTAATGCAGAGATAACAATGTATGGTTTATATACTTTTCTGCAAAACAGCACACACAGGGAGAATCGATACAGGAATGCAAACACTGCAGCCCCTGCCAGCGATGGAAATGCACGATCACTAAAAAACGGAAAACACCCGGACATGATGAAGGTATTCCGTGTCCGAAACAACTGCCATCAAATCGAGAGAACGGCAAACCCTCCAAAGTGCTATCGCTCGAACTGGAAGACAGGAGTTGACAAATCTTTTATCTAGAAAAGTAATGCATTGTCTCTATACGTCAGCAGGTAAAGAAGTGTCACCAAAGCAAGAAATGTACACTCCACGTACATCTATTTTCTCCTTTTCATTTAATTCTTGGAATAATTCTTGGAATTTTCTTTAGCTAACTTCGTAAAACAATAAACCTCTTCTTTAGGCTCTTTGAAATTTTCCGTATTAAAAATGTGAGTAGTTATGTCAGTTTTTTGCAAAATCTAAGCAAAATTTAACAGTCTGAAAGTTCTTAAAAACCAAAGGCGTGATATTGAAGCTTTTCCATAATAAGTTTAAATAGCAACTTGCGACAAATATTTAACAAAATATACATAAGAATAAATACAGCCCCTCTCCCCCATGTCGACCAATCTCAACTCCTGGTGCTTTGGCACCAAGATATGTAAAGGAATTTCTTGACGCAGTCGTGATCTTTGGTTAGTGTAGATCAAAGCACGTACAATAGTAAGCAGCTCAACTCCTATGGAAATAGATGTCCTCTCAATGTCGGCCATTACGGGCGGCAAATGTAAACAAACGATGTCACACTTTATGGTTACCGGAAAAATCTTGGCGCAGCGACTTTGCGTATTCGGTTAATATACAAGTTTACGTTTACATTGTTTTGATTCGTTCGCTTTGATTAGAAGTATAATTATTTATTTTTCTTGCAATATTTTGGTATCATTTTAGAACAACTTAGAAAATATAATTAGTTTTGCATATGTTAAATAATAATCATATTTTTATCATTAAAATGTGTTGAATACTAATCAAGTACATTCACATCTAAAATAAAATACTAATGTGATTTTAGATTGTTGTTCTTTTATGATTGAATTGAGTGCTTTTAAATAATTGTGTTTAAATATGTAACTTTATTTAGTTCTTTAACAAGTTTGTCTCTGAAGATGTTAAAGTTATTATTATTATCTTAACGCTATTTTTATTTTTATTTTTTTTATTTTTAACTTCTTTTTAATGATGAAAATGAAAGTACTTAATATTTAAAATTGTTGAGCGAAGAAAAAAAAATATAATTACACATTACAGTAGGCTACACAATAAATTGTAAAATGTTACTTTGACTCATTGTTTTTAACATTTTATTTAGAATTCTCAGTTCGATTTTAAAAGACAAAAGGGCATTTTTGGCGATGAATATTTCCCTGGTGTCTTTACCTTATAACACTTTTACAGACAAATGAACTGCATTTAATGCTTTTTAAAATTAGCTAAACACTAAGTATATGTTATTTTTAAAACTATTCCATTTGAAAACGGAACCTCATCTAAAACTGATTCATTCTTATTAAATCTACTAAAAGTTTTCATGTATCTCAAATATTCTAATACGTTTTTAAATGGTGTTAATTCATAATTTTGCATTTAAAAACCATCATACTAAACAATCTTTCTATCAAAGCAAGCTTTTTATCATTTGTTTACGTTTTCCTAAAATTAAACTTTGTTGTAAAAGTTCAACTTTATTCCATAATTTTTTCTACGGCGTATACATCAAATTTGTACGCTTGAACAGACTCTTCTTCTTCCGTCTCACACAACAAGCAACAAGAAACCGAGGTCCGAGAAAAACAACAAACAAAATTGGCGATTAAATCTTGGCGATTTAAGAAAAAGCTAACTTGCCAAATATAGTACACGTTTTGGCTGAATCGCAATCCTTTCCAACGATTGTTTTTATTTGCCGCCCGACCGCTAATAGCAATTGGCGCTGCAGTAAGCGGACATTATTTTGTATTATGCTGTGCCGCTTAATATTGTACTCGCTTTGGTGTAGATATCTACAAGAGAAGTTGAATTAACAATATTTCAATAAGGAGTCCAATGGCAGTCATCAGGAAGTCTTTATTTTGTGAAAAGTCTTTTAAAACAACAACAAGAATAAATATTCTTAGAATCTTAAAACACAAAGCGTTGGTCATTATAATAAATTCAATAACCCTAGTGAAACGTTGAGATTGTCGCATAAGATGGGGGAGAGAGCGAATGTAATTACGTTATTATTATACTATGATCTGGAGCAGTTCTGAGATCCTTACCCTAGAACAGATCCGAGATGTCTGAAGAAAAAGAGCCAAATTTTAGAAAAACAGCCAAATTATAGGGCTAAATATTTTCATTGTTTATCGGATAAAACAATGTTAATTTTTTGAATTTGCAATGACGGTTTATAATTGTAGTAACCCTTCAATCGCCAATATTTTGCCAAATTACCGTTAGACGAGAGAAAGAGACGGTTAAGAAATGCAGTCATCAATAATTGCGCAATCTAAAATAAATTACATCCTGTGTTGAAATAATATAAATTCTGACAATGAGTTTCCTTGTTTTATGACTATTTGAGAACACTTTTTATTTTATAATTACGTTTAATGTCAGAATTTCCGTTAGATATTATTATTTTGATTTTCTTTTTATCGCATAAAATAAATTACTTCTCTATTTAAAATAAGATAAACATGTTATTTATAATTTAGATATAAAACATATAATTTAGATTTCTGAATGATGTGTGTTATTGTTTTATGTTAATAAATAGTGTAGGTCGTATGTATAATTAAAATTGTGTAATTTGTAATGACACCTAAAAAAAAACAATTCTTTCCTCAAATGTCCGAAAACAAATTATGTGAATAAAATATCACACATGAAATTTAATTATTTTTATATTGCGAAAATGCATTACTTTATCATTAGATTTTGTTTTAAATAAAAACTCAATTAAAATTTAACTAAATATATGTGAACACCTTCACAAATGGTCTTTATTATTCCCAAAATGATGGTATGGCCATGGGTAGTCCTCTCTCTCCTTTACTTTGCGACATTTATATGCACTATTTTGAAGAAAAACTCTTCGGTGTATATAAATTTCCTCACTGGTTTAGATATGTGGATGACACTTTCGTTCTTGTCTCCCCTGACGTCGATTTGTCCAATTTACTTTCTTTGGTCAATTCGATTGACCCATGCATTCAATTCACTTTTGAGGTTGAACAGGATTGCTCTTTGCCTTTCCTTGACGTTCTTGTGAATAAAGAAAAGGATTGTTTCTCAACTACTGTTTTTAGAAAACCATTCTCAGTCTCTTTGCCGCCGCATGCTCTCTCTAACCACGCCCCTCAACAAAAAATGTCTGCTTTTTACACTTATGTTTACCGTGCCTTACACATTTGTTCTGATCCGTCTAATCTTTTGAAAGAAATTAATTATTTAAAATCTCTTGCTCTCTCTCGTGGCTATAACCCATCTATCATCGATAAAGCTCTATATAAATTTAAGAATCCTAAACGTTCTGCTCCCAAATTAAACGATCACAGTCTCATCCCAGTTGTTTTACCTTTTTATTCTTCACTCTCTTTTAAAATCTCTAAAATTCTTTCACCGTTTGGTTTCAAAGTTATTTACAAACCCGTCAATAAAATTAAATTATCTTCTCTTAAGGATCCCATTCCCACCGAAAACCGTTCTGGAATTTATTTAATTCCGTGTTCGTCCTGCAACTTAGGTTATATTGGTCAAACTAGGAGGCGTTTGAAATACAGAATAAATGAGCACCGTCGGAATGTTCGTAATGAAGAGATTACCAAATCTTCTATTGCTTCCCACTGCTGGTCTCAAGGTCATCGTTTTGATTTTTCCAAAACTAACATAATTTCATCTCCTGTCTGTTCCTCCCATTTGGATATTCATAAAGCATTTCACATATTTAAAAATTCGAAAAATCTTGTTAATGATATTTCTTCCACTCCTTTCTTCTCTGATGCTTGGAAATTACTCACGTAACTTAGATTTTAGTTTAATTTTTGTTATCCTTAGATTGTTATATGTTTAATCTCACTCATTTATTTATTTTCTTGTTTTTTTGTACAATTCTACACACAGCAGTAGCTATATTTAGTTTCTACTTTATAAACTTTTTCTTTTCATTTTAAACGATTTTGTGCGTTGCCGCTTTGACTGCAGCACTCGTGCTTATTTTTTTCGCCTGATGAAGGGTCGTGTGTTTTTTCGACCCGAAACAATTGTTGCGAGTTTATTGCATTTTATGGTGTTTATTCAAAGTTTGTAAATAATAATTTTTACAACGCCAGTTTTGTGATGCTTCTTTATTAAATTTTTAAAAATATTCAAGGTTTCGGGATTTTTTAAAGAACAATTAAAACTGAATTTCCTTCATCTTCAGGAAAATTAACATTCACAATTTGCCTTTACTCTGCCCATTTCAAAATTACGGCAAGAAATTAAGAGAAACCTATTTAATAGTTTTTCTTTAAAATAAACAATAAGGTACAAAAATAATTTTTGCTATTTTTTCTCCATTTCTAAATAAAAACAACAATTTTTAAAGCGTCATGAGAAATGCAAATACACCGAAGGATATACGATGCAACGTGCATGTGCAATTGTAAAGTGCTTATAATCTGAATTGGATTGGACTGGATTTGGGAATAAGGCCGATTGACTGCTGTAGGTCCTAGGCCTGAGGGAGAGTGCTCTCACCGGGGGTCTTTCTAAGGAGTCATAGCCCGTATTTACGCACGTTTTGGTGAAAACCACAGAAAATTCCGAACGGTTAGGCCGACGAGCGCGACTTGGGATCGAACCCGGCACCTCACGTCTACCGGCTTTGAGCGCAGAACCGCTCAGCCACTGGTGGGCTGTGTTTATAATCTGTGTGAACCGCGTGTTTTTTTCATTCTTGTTTCTAGCTTATGAAGAAGCAAATCGATGTTCCAATGTTCCATATATGTATTTCAAACGTTATCTTGATTTTAACGTGGTATAGTATGATAGTTTTCAATCACACAGCTGTGATGCAATGTCATTTCAAATTTAGTTTTATTGGATTAAATTAATTTTTTTTTTTTTTTAAATGGTATAAATTAGCTCCAAAAAACATTTACTTATTATATAAGTATTGCAAAATGCAAATTTTACGAAAAATAATTTCTATAAAATTATTTTTATTGCACTAACAAGGGAGGGTCACTAACTGTTCAAAAGGTATTTCAACATGTTATACAGGGTGTTTATAAAGTCCCGGACCCATTTTGATGTTTAATAACTCATAAAATAATGAAGATATAAACAAACTTATGGCATTTATTGATGGAATAACTCATATATTTTCTTTTCAGGTTTGAATATCTTTACTTTTGTAAATATCGTCTGCGCGTGTGATTAATTTCAGAAAATTTCATTTTCCAGTCTAAATATCTGTACTTTTCTAAATATCGTCTGCTTATTAATTGCATTTTTTTCTCTTTTGTTTTTGGCAACTATTGCAATGTTATGTTTACTTTTTATGTGTTTGTTCTATGTACATGTAGTACTTTTGTATGTGATGTTTTATTCGAGCGGATATTAATGGTGGTACATAGAAACGAAATCGATAGTGCAAGCACAGGGAAATTGCAGAAGAATTTACCAAAAAGATCCTCCATCCAAAAGCAGCATCTTGCGGTGGAAAAATAATTTTCTAGAAACTGGAAGTATCGCAGATAAGATACGTTCCGGACGTCCCTGCACAAGTGATTTTGATGTTGACCGTGTCAGAAAAACATTTTTACACAATTACTCCGTGATCCTAGAAGATCTGTGAGATCAGCGGCAAGAGAATTGGATATGCCAATTTCGACGGTTATTAAGGAAAGCTCCCAATCCAAGCTGCATTGGGTTAATTCCATGTTTATATGGAATTACTGCTTTAACGCACAGTGGCATAGTATTCTACCGTTTTTTGATATAAATCTCAAAAATTTCACTGTGCTAAATATTGTAAATAGATTTTCTAGTTCTTGAAAAGTTGTAGGCTGCAAATTTCGAGTCCTCCTCTCTCACCCAGCGCCTTTTTATGACTAAACGTTTTCGAGTGGATCGCAATTAGGACTATTTCCATGTCTGGTAAAAAAGAAATTCTACTATATCTTTTGTGGGATTTAACTTAAAGTGAAAAAAGATATGAATACTTACAGAATTATAGGTTCTCATGGGAATGGGTAGGAAATTTTGACAATTTGAAGTGAATAAACTTACCACAGACGCCGTGTTAGTAAGGTGCATTATCAATCTTGGAATGCTGTTTGCGGAAATGTCCATGATACCTCCAAAGTAATCGGTTAGGCACCACTTTTATGAAGACTGTGTTTTATTTCGAGTTAATTGTTCCCTTGAGCATAAAAATTTGCCCGACTGTTTGAAAAGTTATGCACCTCCGTACCATAATGTACGGAGAATGTGTCACTATTTTAAAAGTGCAATTTTCATTAAGTCGGTCGTATTTTCGTTGTCAGATCTGCTTGTTTTCTTTAGCTCGAAATAAGTTAAACTTGACTCATTAGAGAGGACCAGTCCAGCCCAATAATTAACTAATCATTTTTTATTTTTTTTAGCCATCTGAGGTCTTGCTTTTCTAATTTTCTTCACTAAGAATGGATATTTTTCAAATTTTCTGTGATTTAAACCTACTTTGTTTAATAGTTGCTGCACTGTAGTTAAAGAAATTATGCTGCTAAACACTTTTTCTAAATCTCTTATATGTTCTAAATGTAATACAAACCGAGTTTATAAGCAATGGCTTTTTAACTTACGGTCATCTCGCTTTGATGAGCAACATGGCTGCCTAGAACCAAATTTCCAGTTTAAATGGCCAAAATATTTTATATCTTGCTAAAAACCATTTTACCAATGTTTCGTTAACATTTAATTATTTTGTCATCTCACGTATCAAAATACTTTTTTTATTTTCATTCAAAAATTAATACTTTTTGTGGCATCGTTAACTGCCTTATTCTTACCATTTTTGAAACAATTTCTAAAATTACAATTTTTCTGACAATAGAATTTTGTTTTTAACACTGGACTCAAAGCTAATGTGTATGTGGAGAACAACATAATAAAATCTATTCGAAAATTTGTTTTTTAAACAATAAAATTGGCGGTTATAGAAGGTGAAAAGGAAAATATCCAAGTGCGGCTTTTTTTTTTTTTTTTTTTTTTTTTTTTTTTTTGTCGCTTAGTGTATGTGCACAAAACTAGATACGTGAGATGGCCATGATATATATATTTAAAAATATGCTGACTTAATTTGAATGCATACCTATCGAAATAGGGCGTTATTACGCAACAATTTTACAATTTACGGGGGGCTATATTTTAGCTTCTATACTGTATAAATGAACCACACTAAATACAAAAGATGGGCATTATGAAATAGAATGCTGCTTTAGAATGAGGGTATTTCGGTCAATAGGTGATATAGGCTAAATTTATAGTTCTAAAATATTTATACTGTTTAAAATACAATTTAAAATTACATTCTCTTAAAAAAAAAAAAAAAAAAAAAAGCTCAAATTGGCTTAAAAATTTATTTATTTATACAAATTATCAATAATTGAAAAGATTTACAATCATACAAAGCAGGGAACAAGTTAGATAATTTTGTGAAATAGTACAATATAATACAGTAGACTCTCACAACAGAAGTATTCACACAAATGGAGCACAGAACAGAGATTATTCCTGATTTAGAATTTTGCGAATTTCAGGAAAATTTTTTAAACTGAGCATGGGAAATGTATAAAAAAATAAATGAAAGATTTCCACAAAATATATTTTTATCTGATTTTTCTTCAATAAACTTGAAGAACACATGAAGGAGTATATTTTAAAAAATAATATGAAGTGTGCTCACACTTTTATTCTCCGTACATTTCTATAGATATATTATTGGTGTTTAAGCCGGTAAAGAGCTTTAAAAACAGAAAGATTGCAATCCGCGATTGTAATAAAATGCTCGCTCTCTGGTGGGCTAAGGTGAAATTACAATTAACATCAATACCTTTCGGCTTTTGTCGAGACGCCATTGCTTGCCGATGTTTAGTTTCACATATATTTATTGAATAAAAATGAATAGATCCGGTAAAAAAGATAACACATACTGTTGTATGCTACAGTGCAACTCCAAAGGATCAAGAAATCCAGAATTAAGCTTCCATTTATTTCCAAAAGATAAATTTAAAATTTCAGTTGCTTCGGCTAATGGAAGTAAAGAATTAATCAGATGATTTGAAACTAATATTTGTTCAGCTTCAGTTAAAAATCTACTTCCGATCGAACTTTGAATAAACTGAAATATTTTTTCCAAAAGCAATCCATTTTCCATGATGTAATGGCGGAGAAATTATAGCACGAATATTAAGTAGTAACACAAATAGAACAGTAATAAATACACGTGGCTATTATATTTACTAACAACAAAAGCTAAAAAAGCGCCATCTATCGACCATTACAAACGCGGATCAATAAAATATGTCATGTTATGTTATTTTATGTATTTCAAAAAATTGTTTGTAAAATGTTTTGAAATACATAAAATAAAAAGTGCATAGCTCTGGGGAAAAAAAAAAAAGTTACTGGTAAGCATAAAAATATCTTTTAACTAACTTTTTCTCAAAACGAATATTTTTCAAAATTTATTGTCTTTAAAATGGTCCAAACGACTCAGTTTTCGATTAAATTCTATAAAATTTTTAATGAAGACTCTTTCTGCAATTTCAAATAAATTTCTGTATCCATTTTAGTTTAAGTTAAAATTTAGAGTTTTAAACATAATTTTCAGTTTCCAAAATAAAATGAAATTGAGGGAAATGAATTAAAACTAGCAAGGCTAGAGCGATCACACAATGATCAAATACCAATATATAAATAGAGAGACAAGACCACCCATAAAAAAAAAAAAAAAAAAAAAAAAAAAAGTGATAAAAATGGTTTTATAAAGCCTACTAAATATGAGCAATTTATTGATCTTTAAATAATACTAATTTCGTACATTTTTGGCGAATATTTTTACCTTTATAATTAATATTAGTCACTTTTGTTAGATGGCGTATTCGGATCCTTATAAATTCTGTTGCTACAGCTTTTATGAGCGATACAATACAGAGGCTGTTCGCGCATTTTTTAGACGATTTTGATGGAGTGTACTGAAGCAATTTCACTCATATTTCGTGTTTTATTTGTTCAGTTTGATAGCCCTTGTTCTTAACTAACATTCTACATCATAATTTCTATGATAATAATGCTTTTTATAATATCAGAAGAGGTATATTTTTCTACTCCTCTTGAACGGCTTTCCAGAGTCCACAAAGCGTTGTAGGTCGGTGTTTGGATAATGTTGATTTTAAGAGTCGAAAAACACAAAAATCCAACAGTGATACATCAGAAGATTTAGCAGGAATGTCAGTGAAGGGTATGGTTTTAATTCCCGTTTTTTGTTCCATTTTTTTCTAGAAAAGCAATTGCGGATTGCGATGTGTGGCTGCTTGTTTTGTCTTGATGCAGTTCAACGGATTGATAGCATTGTGGATAAAGATCTGGATTTTCATTTTAAAAAATTGGAATTAAAATATGTTCTTGAGAGTATTTAGAGTTGATTTTGACATTTTTGTCACATTTTTTTGCTTTTATCTTGCGCTTGTATGAAAAAACCAGTGGCAATCATAAATCCTTTAGAAAAACTCTCTTTTGATGCTTTGAGCCATGTAGCAAATTTTTTTTTCTCCACTTTTGTGACAATAAATTGATCTTTTTTTTATTGCAACCACTTAAATAGACCCAAGATTCATCTGTTGTTGCAACATTTTTCCATTTTTCTCCTGATAGATGCTTTTCATAAAGATTTCACTAAAAACTATCTTTGGAAAGAGTGGAAACCTATCCTTCCATCCACTGCCATTTTAAAAGCGCATTTTTGCATCTAAATAAAAATTATAAATATCAGAAGATAAATAAAACTTCCAAAAATATAACTGTTGTGAAAATAAAATTCTCCATGCAAACGATTTTTTCTTACTGCGAAATAAAATCGTCTAAAAAATGTGCGAACAGCCTGTATGGTTTTCAGGAAAAGGGCTCTCTACTACTCCGATTCAAAAAATTAGAATAATGAAAAGAAATATGGTCAAGGGAAATGAAAATCGAATTTATCAAATAAATAATCAACAATATCAAATATAAAGTACTATAATATGAATCTGCATATTTTCAGATTATAAAAATGTAAACACATTACAATGAAATAGAAAATATATTTAAATCAGCTAACAACAAAAAATTCAAAATATTAGAATACTTTCTAACATGGTTCAAAAAATTAGAATAATGAAAATATATTGAACATAATTTAAACTCTAAGTATTTTTACTTGCTAATCAGTACTTTGTTGCATCACCCTTAGCTTTAATGACAGCTCTTAAACGTTTTGGCATGTTTTTAACTAAAGGTTCACAATCTTTTTTATCCAAATTCGCCCATATGCTCTTTATACCAGAAATAAGTTCTTTTTTGTCTCTAGGCGCAACTTCTTGAAGTCGTTTCTTCATAATTCCCCACAAATTCTCGATAGGATTTAGATCGGGTGAGTTTGCAGGCCAAGGGAGTACAGGTATGTCCTTCTCTTTGAGCCATTTAGTTGTTGATTTGGAAGTGTGGGGAGAAGCTGAATCTTGCTGAAACAAGAAATCGTCATCACATAAATTCTCAGCTGAAGGAATCATGAAATGTTCAAGAATTTCTTGATAGACTTCTGAATTGACTGTTGTGGAAACAATACACAACCTGCCTGGGCCTTCAGCAGTCATGCAGCCCCATACCATAACAGAGGTCGCAAATTTAAACGAACGTTTTAAACATTCTTTCTTATAAGCTTCATGTTTGAGTCTCCAGACACGTATACCTTGATTTCCGTGAGACACACAAAACACACTTTCATCGCTGAAAAGTATCTTTTTCCAATCTTCGTGATCCCAAAATAGCCTTTGTTTACACCATTTAACTCTAGCAGCCCTTTGCTTAGATGATAAGAATGGCTTTATCTTAGGCACACGTGATCTAAAACCTAATTAGCGAAGTCGTCGTAGTGTTGTAGATTTGGAGACATTTATACCCATTTCTTTCCATTTTCTATGCACATATCTCACACTCCGAAAACGATGTTTCTTCTCAATCTTTTTCAATTGCCTTTCATCTCTTCTTGAAGTTACTGGCTTTCGACCACTTTTAAAGTGTTTATTTTGAAAACACTTATTATTAGAATATTCTCTCAAAACTCTACTCACACTTGCTTAAGAGCATTTCACTTCTTTTGCTATAAAAAGTTGTGTTTTTCCTATTTCGTGCAAGTACACAATACGATATTTCTCAGCCTCAGATAAATCGCTCTTTCGTCCCATATTAAGCAAATACTACGCTACAATCAAATGCCAAACGACTTTTCATTTTCAACGGAGCACATTTTATAGTCCCACAGATGTTAATCCCGCAACCGTTCTCTCAACTTATAAGAAAAATTTGAATATTCTAATTTTTTGAACCATGCTATCGAGGTATTCTATTTCTTTGAATTATTCTAATATTTTTTAAATAGTTAATTATTAATATATCAGATAAAAATAAATATTTATGTTATATTTATAAATGCTCTGAAGATAATTAGATACTTTTAATATATTTTTTCCTGGACGCAGTATGCAAATTGACGCGTTAGCAACATCAAACTCATTCTTTTTTACATTATTCTAATTTTTTGAATCGGAGTAGTAATACATGCAAAGACAGATTCTGAAAGAAAGGTTTTTCTAAAGCAGTGTTTAAAATTTTCAAATTTATTTTTGCTATAAAATTGCCTGTTGGTAATTTCCCTTGATTTACTGCTATTTCCTGACGAATACATTTTTCTGCTAAATGGCAAATTTCAGCAACATTTTCAGAAGACTTTATCAAACCCCCTTTGTCTTTCATGAGCAGAAAGTTATCAAATTTTGATGAGCTTTTATTTGCACAAAAAAGTGCATCTGCACAATAAGCACATTTAATTTTCTTAGAAAGTTTTTTTTACAACGTTCCCTGCCATATAAAAAATGACGTTATGAGAATACTCTGATAATTTTGGCATATTATTGAACAATTCATTATATGGTACATCTTCAGAGGTTTCACCATTCTGAATAAAATTGTAAAGCTTTCCATCTGTAACATTTCTAAGTATTGCATCGTTGATGCATGGTGAAATTGTAAGACATGATAAAAATTTTGCGTTATCCTGCGGAGTTGCGTTAGCATATTTACTCGTTTTTATGTCGTTTTGTACTAATAATTGCTTGTAAGCAGAACGAAACTGCAACGCTGATGGATCGTTATTCCATCCACCTCGCTGCCGGATACGGGAAAAAAAACATCTCCAAGTGATCTTGGCTCATTTTATATGCCGCTATATATTTAAGCTCTTTACCTAAAACCCTAAAACTAAGTCATGAAAAATACCTTTCAAACTCTTACACAGACACAAAAATCCTATAACAGGAATTTTACGCGTTGTTTCAAACAAAAATTTACCACTTTTTAAATCTGTCAGGGTCATCAAATAATTTTTACATTCCTGCATAAATGGTCTCCAGTAATTTTCGTTACTTGCTTTAAGAGGTGATTTTTGGCCTTTAGCCAACGGATTTTTTGAATTACACATATCAAACAATTTATCAATTTTAAAAAGAAATTCTATTGTAGCTTCACAATCGGCAAACTGTGGCATCTTCAAAGATAAGCTAACATATCTTAGTGCCTCTGCAACAGATCTGCTAAATACCCGTACAGCTAAACATACCTTCATTTTATTGCTACTAGCTGGCTGCCAGAGACCCAAGAAAATTTTTACCAAAAAAGAAGCTCTCGGGCGCCTGCGACGCCAATCGTAATTTGTTCTCTGTAAAAGTGGCTTAATATTAAAATATTAAAAATATAATGATTTTAAGTTAACTCTTGGGTACCTGCGGCGCCAATCGTAACTTCTTCCCCGATTCGTAGGACATTTCTTAGAACATTTGTATCGCTCTTTTATTATTTAAGAAATAAAACACGTAGAAGAAAATATATAAGAACAAAAACACTTAGAGATGATAATAAATTTGTTGTTGAGTGAGTATACAGTGGGATATAAAAGTTTAAGGCTGAATAATTATGTTATTTTTACAAATTTATAACTATACATATATTTTATAAATCATCAGACATTTTTATAAAACATCACATTTAAATAACTTTCTACTGCAATGCTATAAATTAAAGAATTTTAACTGTTGATATTAAAATATATTGCAACAAACAAACAAAAAATGTGCTTCCATTTTATAAATTCATAAGAAAAATTTATTAACGCATTAAACGCATAAGAACAGTGCCTGAATTGCATTAGTCCAAATCGAAACTGAAATTTAAATCTTCTGCATTTTCATTAAAACTGTAATCCATTTCTGTAGTTCTTGAATGGTTTAAGATATCTTTCCAGAGACGATATTACGAGTATGGTGTTGATTTTCTATCGGCAAAAGTACTTTTAATGATGTTTTTCTTTTAACTCTTGAAAAAGCTACATAAAGCATTCCATGCATGAAAACTGGTACTCTCAGTTCAACACCTACAATGTCAAAAGTTTGGCCCAGTGATTTATGCACTGTCATAGCAAATGCTGCTTTTACAGGGAACTGATGTCTAGATATTGCACAACCAAGTTGACCTTTTGATGATTGAAGTGTGATTCTTTTTATATGTACATCTCGGTCACAGTGTTCACCAGTTATAATTTTTGCTTTAATAATACGATTGCACAGCTCAGTAACAATTAATCTTGTACCATTGCAAAGGCCTTCTAATACATCTATATTACGCAACGCATCAACATAATAATAGCATTTTTTTTCAGTTTAATTTCTTGAGGTGGTAAATCGGAATTTTCAACAGAATTTAAAAAGTCAACAGTAAATTGAAGTCCTCCTTCGGGTTGGTTATTTACATTATTGTAACTGTGATAAGTTTTGTACTCTCAGGGTAATTTCGAAATAATCTTAGTATTTAACCTGTCAACATATTTGTTAAGAGGATAGCTCTTGTCATGTATGCAAGGTAGACCGAGAGACGATACAATTCGTTTTACATACACGCAAAGAACATTTATTAGCATTAAGATACACAGGCACAAACGAGCATAACAACAACTACACCGAACATGTAGAATACGAAACTATGGAATTCAAAAAGGTAAACAAAGCACGCGCGCGTCACACAGCTTGGAAGGTTCTCTCGTCTGGCTGTTGCCAGATACATAACAGTTCCTCCCCGACAAAATATAGAGTCACAGGTCGAGTCTCTTTGGAGGTCTCCTGATTCGGTTTGAGCGTCGGAGTGGCACATCAGTTTTCGGCTTTCCGGAAGCGTCTGGTACAGGCTTAGGTGGTATATCATCACTTGGAGTGGCAGGTACAGGTACATCTTTAGGTTCAGGGACAACTTCAGGTACAGGTGCAGGCGGTTCCGATTCAGCAACATCATCGGATACTGGCTCATCTGGAAAATTCAATTCTTTATCGTAAATTGGATTTTCAGTAGCAGCTTGGGATAATTCAGTCGACTTCCCACCTTACTGTTTATATTTATCACAGTTCACTAACCCCAAAATACCCTCTTTGTTTATCTCAAAGGAAAAGAGATTGAGATTCTTTTCCCCAGTACAGCCTGTCTTATGGTATCTCCCCTGACATATGTGCGCGGTGGCTAGAGGGTCTATCCACCTAAAAGATGCTCCTAAAAATCAAACTAAAATTAATGATCTAAGATAATATGTAAATCTGTTGTATTTAAAAGGTGCATTACAGTATATTTACACTACCAAATACTTTTGAATAAAAAATTATTTTTCATAAAAATATATAAAAGAAACTTCAAAAATTTTTCCAAAATCAATTTTTTTTCCAATTTTTTTTTTTTTTTTTTTTTCAAAATCTAAGATAATATGTAAATCTGTTGTATTTAAAAGGTGCATTACAGTATATTTACACTACCAAATACTTTTGAATAAAAAATTATTTTTCATAAAAATATATAATAGAAACTTCAAAATTTTTTCCCGCAACTTGTCCATTTAAAAAAGTCACAGGCACATCCTGCTTAAAGTTACTGTAGAGCTGCCATCTCTATTTCAATTTTAGAAGTACATATTAACTTTTCATAAAAGTGGATAGAAAAAGTAGCCACTGCACACCTAGAGAAAAATTTCTAAAGTAGGTGGATAGACCCTCTAGCCACCGCCCCTGAAAGGGTTAACTGCCAATCGCAACATGTGTAGTAGAAATTGAGTTTACTCAGAAATGGATATAATGATTTTGATTAAAGTTTGAAGTTAAGTGTCTTTTTTTTTTACAGAACTAAAACGTTTGGATATATCCTCATCTTCAGAAAAATTCGCGTTAACCCTTTAACGGCCAGTCGCAATTTATAGCACAAAATGGGTTTACTCGGAAGTGAATGTGACGATTTTGATTAAATTTTGGGGTTAAGTGTTTTTTTTTTTTTTTTTTTTTTTTTTTTTGTTTTGTTTTGTTTTGTTTTTAGAGAAAACAAAACAAAACGGTTTGTCAAATAAATCCTGTTTCTAGACTGACTAAGAACATGATTCGATAAGGATTTATTTAACAAAACTGTATTAAGTGTACTTTTTTTACATAGGAATTTTTGCTAGTGTTCGGAGACTTTTGTTACCGATTGTAACTCAATAGTCGAAACAAAATTTCTTCGAATCCGAGCGCAGACTCATTTCCTGCAGTTCGAAAAATAATATGAAATTGTTTATTTATAACTTTTTATTAGTGTGGTTATTTAGAATTCAAAAATTGACGCCTTAATTACATTCTTTTAATAATTTTAATGCTTCGTATTTATAAAATTACTCTAAACTGGTCACTATAATCATATTAAAAAAGAATAATTTTAGAAACCAGATGATTCAATCATATAATATACCAAATTATAGCTCTGGGGGTCAACTAAGCGGGGGAGGATCAAAATTATGATGGCATGTCTCCGGACCATCCTTAGGGGTGCGTCCCAGATCGTCGCCAATTACCCATTGCGCAGTACTAATGCGGCATTAAATCCAATCAACCATATGATACCCTGTCGTCCCTATAATACGTCATGATTGAGAAAGTTATGGCTGCAAGAATGCACAATTTATCGCCACGAAATTTCGCTAAATATATTCAGTACCTTTTTCTAAAATAGCGGTCTGTGAGACCGATGTTCCCGATAAGCATGATGAAAACATGTTCCGGGCAAAGGATTAACAATTAACTCCGTCGGCTCGACAGGTTTAGAATTTAACTTAGAATCATCAATATATAGAGATTTACTGGCAAAATTTATTTCAACGTTATTTGCTTTCATAAAATCTAACCCTATAATACAGGGATGCTGAAGATTTTCTATGACGTAAAAAGGCCAATTAACACTTAAATTATGAATTTTAACATTCAGGCTGACTTCGCCTCTATTAATACAGCTACAGGACTGGCCTTGAGTCGTTGTAATATTTAAATTTGTCCGCTATAAAGATTTTAAGTCAAAATACTTATTATAAGTTGCATATGCTAGAAAGGTACGTTCAGCACCAGTGTCCCAATAAGTAGGTATTAAAACATCATGCAGTATTGCATTTAAATTAGGGAGGTCCACCGGACTGATACAAATTGTGTCTAAACATATGGAGGTGGTTGATTCATTCAGTGGCTGTTGACCCTCCTCACAAGAGCCACTTACTTGTTTAACTGACGACTCTGGTTATTACGAGAGTTACGAAAATTTCTGTTATTTCTATCAGCTCGAGAAAAGTTTTAAGACTGATTTTGATTAGAACGATCGTTCCGAGTATTTTGAAAGTTATTACGCCTTGATTGCGGCGATTGACGTTCATGTTGATAGCGATTGAAATTTTGAGGGGGGGGGTGAAATTTTCACGCCGAGAATTTTTCATATTTCCATTAACCCGCTGGCGGTTAAAGGTATTTTCCGCACTTAGAGGGTGACGTTCCTGGTACTTGGATAAGGTTTGAAACAGGCTGTCGTAAGAAGTGACAGGTTTCAGATCAAGATAATCTTGAATAGGAATAGTCAATAGCGGGGTTATAATTTCCATTGCAGCGGCAAAAGATATAACTAAATCCAGCTGCTTTATAATGTCTAATTTACGTAACAAAAATGTTGTAGGTTTATCATAAAATTACATTTTAGTCGTGTAAAGTTCTGGTTTTATCCGCAATAGAAGAGAATGGACTCTTAATTTTAAGTTTCAAATCCTCATACGTAGGATTTTGGCCTAGAGCTCTAGAGGCAACTGTATCATACCCGATTTTACCATCTCCTTTTAAGGAGTATTTTAATAGATTAAATTTATCAGCTTCATCAATTTTAGATAACATGAAGTACTCCTCGATTTCAATAAAGAATTGAGTAACATCATTTGAGCCCGTAAAGTATACCCGAGAGGGGGGAGGGGGGTGTCGAGCGTTTGCGGCCGCCACTGTGAGGTTTGTGTTGATGCAAACTCCATCTTAATTAATTACTTAGATAACTAAATGGATAAGTAAAGAGAGCACAAGACTTGAATTAAACAATAAATAAGGGTTTTATTTGAACAGATTAATGGGAGGGCGGTCTGACAATCAAACAAGCTCAATCAGCGTATTTAATTACTTTATCAAAATATATGTATCAGAACTTAAATTAGATAATTCTAAATATCTCATCCCAGCAACAGTCGAAGGTGTAGCGACGGATGCACCCTTTAACTCCGCGACTCCACTGTGGATCAGAGGATTCCCTGCTGAACCAGCTTTACTTTTACGAATGCTAGTAGATACGCGTACCAACACTCATCACTACTTAATCTTCACACAACTAAATCTCCACTACTTCACTCCTCAATACTCGCCAAACTAAGATTCTTCGCAATCTACACCACAATCTCCTATAATATACACCACCATCCACCCTAATCTCCTAAAACCATCTCCATCTTATACTTCTTCCTACTAACCTCCTTTCCCTTCATTTCAACCAATACTTTTAAAATCATTTCACATTCATATAACTATCCGAACCTAATTCGTTCGTTGCAGCACCATGTCGACACGAAACTAATCCGACCAAGACTTTCGCCGAGTCACTGGCGACAAAGTGATTTAACCGTCCCAATTTTATACTGTGCTGGATCCAGCTTAATTTCAAACAACTGTGGAGACGCTCTGTAGTCTCAACCTCACAACGCATGTTAAAGATCACCACACAATATCACCACCGTCGAGAACACCATAAAGTTCACTCTCTTATCGAAAAACGTGTGCTAAAGGTAGATAACGACTGACGACTATAATGATAAGAGCAATGACCTTAAACATGTGTCAAAGCAGGAGATTTTACTGTTCATGCTTTACTGCTCAAAACATTTAACCTGGGATTTATTGAAAGCAAACGTCGTACAGTGAATCAGTCAAACTTTCTTGCCTTTACTCCACTCACCAACATTTAAAAAAAAATTTCACTGTATAGTTTTTATTATTTGGGATGTTTTTGGTAAGAAAATGGCAAAATGGAAGCTGGAATATGTAGAAAAAAAATAAGAGAAATATTGCGAAAAAGAAAAAGAAAGAAATAGAAACTGATTGTTTTTATTGATTTTTTTTTTTTTTTTTTTTGGGTGGGGGGTGCACAAATCCACTCAAATCTCCTCCTTACTACAAATGTTCGTATTTTAGAACTTTCTACCTCTGTAGCTACTCAGGTCAGAAGACATTTAATGGTTAAAATAATCATTGTTGCTCTCCAAATCAAACTGATGGGTATAAAATTATTAAACAATTATTATAAAATTATTAAGAAATACGGCCGAAATTCGGTTAACTCGGAAAGGGGTGTAATGATTTTGAAGAAAGTCTTTGATTAAGTGCTTCTAGAGGTATAAAATCAATTAGGCATATCCTCATCCCCAGCGCAATTCGCGTCTACTGTTTACCCTTTAATTACCGTTTGGGAAATATGGCAGAAATTGGGTTTTTTGAAAATGGGTTTAACGATTTTAATGGAGGTTTGGAGTTAAGTGTTTTTTGGAGTAAAAAAACGATTAGTCTGAGCCCCATCTTCATAAAAATCATGGTTTGCTGTTAGACCTTTATTTGTTGGTTACTTGGAATAATATGACAAAAATTGCATATTAATGAGGAAAAATACGGCAAAAATCGGGTTTACTTGGAAATATATATAATAATTTTGATGAATGCTTGGATGGAGTTAAGAAGTGTTTAGGATGAAAAATTAATTAAACTTATCCTTATTTTCAGGAAATCTTGCGTTAGCTGTTAACCCTTTATTTTCCTGTTGCAAAATATTGCAGAAATTGGGTTTAATCGGAAACACACATAATGAATTTCAAGAAAGGTAAGAGTTAAATGATTTAGGGATGAAGAATTGGTTTAACTTATCCTCTTCTTCAGGAAAATTTGCATGCGCTGTTAACGCATCATCCGCCGACATGACAGAATTTGGATTTACAAAGAAATGGATATGACGATTTTAGTAGAAACTATCTGATTTATTTTAATCTTCTGAAAACTTAGCTTTCGCAGTTAACCCTTTTCTCCTTTTGAAAAGTATGACTAAAACCGGGTTATCAGGGAAATGTCTCTTACGATTTAGATAAAAACTTAGGTTTAAGTGCTTTTTGGAGCTGACAAATCTATCTGACTTAATCTCATCTTCTCATAAATTACTGTTCGCTGTTAACTCTTTTCCCTCCATTGCAAAATGTGGCAGAAACCTGGTTTTCTAAAAAATAAATCCAACAATTTTAATGAAAAACAAAGAAACTTTCCTTTCTTTCTTTTTCTTTTCTTTTTTTTTAATGATGAGAAACTTACCTGACATAACCTCTCTCGAGTAAAATTAGATTTCACAGCTGAGTTAACGCTCACACCAACGGGGCACAATATTGCTGAAGTTCGTTTTTCTTGGAAACTGCTCGAACAATTTTTAAAAATATTCAAGGTTTCGGGTTTTTTTAAAGAACAATTAAAACTGAATTTCCTTCATCTTCAGGAAAATTAACATTCACAATTTGCCTTTACTCTGCCCATTTCAAAATTACGGCAAGAAATTAAGAGAAACCTATTTAATAGTTTTTCTTTAAAATAAACAATAAGGTACAAAAATAATTTTTGCTATTTTTTCTCCATTTCTAAATAAAAACAACAATTTTTAAAGCGTCATGAGAAATGCAAATACACCGAAGGATATACGATGCAACGTGCATGTGCAATTGTAAAGTGCTTATAATCTGAATTGGATTGGACTGGATTTGGGAATAAGGCCGCTTGACTGCTGTAGGTCCTAGGCCTGAGGGAGAGTGCTCTCACCGGGGATCTTTCTAAGGAGTCATAGCCCGTATTTACGCAAGTTTTGGTGAAAACCACAGAAAATTCCGAACGGTTAGGCCGACGAGCGCGACTTGGGATCGAACCCGGCACCTCACGTCTACCGGCTTTGAGCGCAGAACCGCTCAGCCACTGGTGGGCTGTGTTTATAATCTGTGTGAACCGCGAGTTTTTTTCATTCTTGTTTCTAGCTTATGAAGAAGCAAATCGATGTTCCAATGTTCCATATATGTATTTCAAACGTTATCTTGATTTTAACGTGGTATAGTATGATAGTTTTCAATCACACAGCTGTGATGCAATGTCATTTCAAATTTAGTTTTATTGGATTAAATATTTTTTTTTTTTTTTTTTTAAATGGTATAAATTAGCTCCAGAAAACATTTACTTATTATATAAGTATAGCAAAATGCAAATTTTACGAAAATTAATTTCTATAAAATTATTTTTATTGCACTAACAAAGGAGGGTCACTAACTGTTCAAAAGGTATTTCACCCATTTTGATGTTTAATAACTCATAAAATAATGAAGATATAAACAAACTTATGGCATTTATTGATGGAATAACTCATATATTTTCTTTTCAGGTTTGAATATCTTTACTTTTGTAAATATCGTCTGCGCGTGTGATTAATTTCAGAAAATTTCATTTTTCAGTCTAAATATCTGTACTTTTCTAAATATCGTCTGCTTATTAATTGCATTTTTTTCTCTTTTGTTTTTGGCAACTATTGCAATGTTATGTTTACTTTTTATGTGTTTGTTCTATGTACATGTAGTACTTTTGTATGTGATGTTTTATTCGAGCGGATATTAAGAAGAATGCATACACCACAAGAGAAAGCACAGATTTTATGGTGGTACATAGAAACGAAATCGATAGTGCAAGCACAGAGAAATTGCAGAAGAATTTACCAAAAAGATCCTCCATCCAAAAGCACCATCTTGCGGTGGAAAAATAATTTTCTAGAAACTGGAAGTATCGCAGATAAGATACGTTCCGGACGTCCCTGCACAAGTGATTTTGATGTTGACCGTGTCAGAGAAACATTTTTACACAATCCAAGAAGATCTGTGAGATCAGCGGCAAGAGAATTGGATATGCCAATTTCGACGGTTATTAAGGAAAGCTCCCAATCCAAGCTGCATTGGGTTAATTCCATGTTTATATGGAATTACTGCTTTAACGCACAGTGGCATAGTATTCTACCGTTTTTTGATATAAATCTCAAAAATTTCACTGTGCTAAATATTGTAAATAGATTTTCTAGTTCTTGCAAAGTTGTAGGCTGCAAATTTCGAGTCCTCCTCTCTCACCCAGCGCCTTTTTATGACTAAACGTTTTCGAGTGGATCGCAATTAGGACTATTTCCATGTCTGGTAAAAAAGAAATTCTACTATATCTTTTGTGGGATTTAACTTAAAGTGAAAAAAGATATGAATACTTACAGAATTATAGGTTCTCATGGGAATGGGTAGGAAATTTTGACAATTTGAAGTGAATAAACTTACCACAGACGCCGTGTTAGTAAGGTGCATTATCAATCTTGGAATGCTGTTTGCGGAAATGTCCATGATACCTCCAAAGTAATCGGTTAGGCACCACTTTTATGAAGACTGTGTTTTATTTCGAGTTAATTGTTCCCTTGAGCATAAAAATTTGCCCGACTGTTTGAAAAGTTATGCACCTCCGTACCATAATGTACGGAGAATGTGTCACTATTTTAAAAGTGCAATTTTCATTAAGTCGGTCGTATTTTCGTTGTCAGATCTGCTTGTTTTCTTTAGCTCGAAATAAGTTAAACTTGACTCATTAGAGAGGACCAGTCCAGCCCAATAATTAACTAATCATTTTTTATTTTTTTATCCATCTGAGGTCTTGCTTTTCTAATTTTCTTCACTAAGAATGGATATTTTTCAAATTTTCTGTGATTTAAACCTACTTTGTTTAATAGTTGCTTCACTGTAGTTAAAGAAATTATGCTGCTAAACACTTTTTCTAAATCTCTTATATGTTCTAAATGTAATACAAACCGAGTTTATAAGCAATGGCTTTTTAACTTACGGTCATCTCGCTTTGATGAGTAACATGGCTGCCTAGAACCAAATTTCCAGTTTAAATGGCCAAAATATTTTATATCTTGCTAAAAACCATTTTACCAATGTTTCGTTAACATTTAATTATTTTGTCATCTCACGTATCAAAATACTTTTTTTATTTTCATTCAAAAATTAATACTTTTTGTGGCATCGTTAACTGCCTTATTCTTACCATTTTTGAAACAATTTCTAAAATTACAATTTTTCTGACAATAGAATTTTGTTTTTAACACTGGACTCAAAGCTAATGTGTATGTGGAGAACAACATAATAAAATCTATTCGAAAATTTGTTTTTTAAACAATAAAATTGGCGGTTATAGAAGGTGAAAAGGAAAATATCCAAGTGCGACTTTTTTTTTTTTTTGTCGCTTAGTGTATGTGCACAAAACTAGATACGTGAGATGGCCATGATATATATATTTAAAAATATGCTGACTTAATTTGAATGCATACCTATCGAAATAGGGCGTTATTACGCAACAATTTTACAATTTACGGGGGGCTATATTTTAGCTTCTATACTGTATAAATGACCCACACTAAATACAAAAGATGGGCATTATGAAATAGAATGCTGCTTTAGAATGAGGGTATTTCGGTCAATAGGTGATATAGGCTAAATTTATAGTTCTAAAATATTTATACTGTTTAAAATACAATTTAAAATTACATTCTCTTAAAAAAAAAAAAAAAAAAAAAGCTCAAATTGGCTTAAAAATTTATTTATTTATACAAATTATCAATAATTGAAAAGATTTACAATCATACAAAGCAGGGAACAAGTTAGATAATTTTGTGAAATAGTACAATATAATACAGTAGACTCTCACAACAGAAGTATTCACACAAATGGAGCACAGAACAGAGATTATTCCTGATTTAGAATTTTGCGAATTTCAGGAAAATTTTTTAAACTGAGCATGGGAAATGTATAAAAAAATAAATGAAAGATTTCCACAAAATATATTTTTATCTGATTTTTCTTCAATAAACTTGAAGAACACATGAAGGAGTATATTTTAAAAAATAATATGAAGTGTGCTCACACTTTTATTCTCCGTACATTTCTATAGATATATTATTGGTGTTTAAGCCGGTAAAGAGCTTTAAAAACAGAAAGATTGCAATCCGCGATTGTAATAAAATGCTCGCTCTCTGGTGGGCTAAGGTGAAATTACAATTAACATCAATACCTTTCGGCTTTTGTCGAGACGCCATTGCTTGCCGATGTTTAGTTTCACATATATTTATTGAATAAAAATGAATAGATCCGGTAAAAAAGATAACACTTACTGTTGTATGCTACAGTAGAGATGAGACGGGCTCAGCCCGAGCCCGAAAGCCCGAGGCCGGGCCCGAGCCTACGCAAGTCTTCGGGCTCCGGGCGGGCTCGGATTCAAGCTAAAAGTTCCGTTTATTTTATTCTTCACTAACTGAAAAATGTAAAAAGAAAAAAAAAAAAAAAAAAAAAAGAAAGAAAGAAAGAAAGAAAAAAAATATATTCATTTTGAGAGCACCTTTAGTAATGTCATAATAATCATGATAGGTTATAAATTACAAAATAATCTTGCAAACCTTAGTAGATTTGACTTTCATTTTTATAAATAGAACTTTTTTTCAACGGGATGCATATTATGTCATAGTGTTATACAGTAATCCTTCCTCCTTCGTTATATTAGGCCTCATTATATCACTCATTCGGATAAATTTTTTGTCCCACGATAGGCGCGTTATAAACAATGGGCTACACTATAAATATATATTATACAAATATATACATGTATACAAAGACACAGACATTATAAATTGTTATAATAACGTTTATAGTTATTTAAATTGAGGATTGGTAATAAGAATATTAATTTGAAAATAAAAACGGTATTTAATTTTATTATTGTGTATGCGTTGTATAGCGTACCACTTTCAATATCGGGCTCGGGCTCTGATCACACAAATTTTTTCGGGCTCGGGCGAGCTCAGTTCAAAAATGTTTCGGGCTCGGATTGCCAAAATAGAGCCCGAACTCACCTCTATGCTACAGTGCAACTCCAAAGGATCAAGAAATCCAGAATTAAGCTTCCATTTATTTCCAAAAGATAAATTTAAAATTTCAGTTGCTTCGGCTAAGGGAAGTAAAGAATTAATCAGATGATTTGAAACTAATATTTGTTCAGCTTCAGTTAAAAATCTACTTCCGATCGAACTTTGAATAAACTGAAATATTTTTTCCAAAAGCAATCCATTTTCCATATGTAATGGCGAAGAAATTATAGCACGAATATTAAGTAGTAACACAAATAGAACAGTAATAAATACACGTGGCTATTATATTTACTAACAACAAAAGCTAAAAAAGCGCCATCTATCGACCATTACAAACGCGGATCAATAAAATATGTCATGTTATGTTATTTTATGTATTTCAAAAAATTGTTTGTAAAATGTTTTGAAACACATAAAATAAAAAGTGTATAGCTCTGGGAAAAAAAAAAAAAAAAGTTACTGGTAAGCATAAAAATATCTTTTAACTAACTTTTTCTCAAAACGAATATTTTTCAAAATTTATTGTCTTTAAAATGGTCCAAACGACTCAGTTTTCGATTAAATTCTATAAAATTTTTAATGAAGACTCTTTCTGCAATTTCAAATAAATTTCTGTATCCATTTTAGTTTAAGTTAAAATTTAGAGTTTTAAACATAATTTTCAGTTTCCAAAATAAAATGAAATTGAGGGAAATGAATTAAAACTAGCAAGGCTAAAGCGATCACACAATGATGAAATACCAATGTATAAATAGAGAGACAAGACCACCCATAAAAAAAAAAAAAGTGATAAAAATGGTTTTATAAAGCCTACTAAATATGAGCAATTTATTGATTTTTAAATAATACTAATTTCGTACATTTTTGGCGAATATTTTTACCTTTATAATTAATATTAGTCACTTTTGTTAGATGGCGTATTCGGATCCTTATAAATTCTGTTGCTACAGCTTTTATGAGCGATACAATACAGAGGCTGTTCGCACATTTTTTAGACGATTTTGATGGAGTGTACTGAAGCAATTTCACTCATATTTCGTGTTTTATTTGTTCAGTTTGATAGCCCTTGTTCTTAACTAACATTCTACATCATAATTTCTATGATAATAATGCTTTTTATAATATCAGAAGAGGTATATTTTTCTACTCCTCTTGAACGGCTTTCCAGAGTCCACAAAGCGTTGTAGGTCGGTGTTTGGATAATGTTGATTTTAAGAGTCGAAAAACACAAAAATCCAACAGTGATACATCAGAAGATTTAGCAGGAATGTTAGTGAAGGGTATGGTTTTAATTCCCGTTTTTTGTTCCATTTTTTTCTAGAAAAGCAATTGTGGATTGCGATGTGTGGCTGCTTGTTTTGTCTTGATGCAGTTCAACGGATTGATAGCATTGTGGATAAAGATCTGGATTTTCATTTTTAAAAATTGGAATTAAAATATGTTCTTGAGAGTATTTAGAGTTGATTTTGACATTTTTGTCACATTTTTTTGCTTTTATCTTGCGCTTGTATGAAAAAACCAGTGGCAATCATAAATCCTTTAGAAAAACTCTCTTTTGATGCTTTGAGCCATGTAGCAAATTTTTTTTTCTCCACTTTTGTGACAATAAATTGATCTTTTTTTATTGCAACCACTTAAATAGACCCAAGATTCATCTGTTGTTGCAACATTTTTCCATTTTTCTCCTGATAGATGCTTTTCATGAAGATTTCACTAAAAACTATCTTTGGAAAGAGTGGAAACCTATCCTTCCATCCACTGCCATTTTAAAAGCGCATTTTTGCATCTAAATAAAAATTATAAATATCAGAAGATAAATAAAACTTCCAAAAATATAACTGTTGTGAAAATAAAATTCTCCATGCAAACGATTTTTTCTTACTGCGAAATAAAATCGTCTAAAAAATGTGCGAACAGCCTGTATGGTTTTCAGGAAAAGGGCTCTCTAATATATGCAAAGACAGATTCTGAAAGAAAGGTTTTTCTAAAGCAGTGTTTAAAATTTTCAAATTTATTTTTGCTATAAAATTGCCTGTTGGTAATTTCCCTTGATTTACTGCTATTTCCTGACGAATACATTTTTCTGCTAAATGGCAAATTTCAGCAACATTTTCAGAAGACTTTATCAAACCCCCTTTGTCTTTCATGAGCAGAAAGTTATCAAATTTTGATGAGCTTTTATTTGCACAAAAAAGTGCATCTGCACAATAAGCACATTTAATTTTCTTAGAAAGTTTTTTTTACAACGTACCCTGCCATATAAAAAATGACGTTATGAGAATACTCTGATAATTTTGGCATATTATTGAACAATTCATTATATGGTACATCTTCAGAGGTTTCACCATTCTGAATAAAATTGTAAAGCTTTCCTAAGTATTGCATCGTTGATGCATGGTGAAATTGTAAGACATGATAAAAATTTTGCGTTATCCTGCGGAGTTGCGTTAGCATATTTACTCGTTTTTATGTCGTTTTGTACTAATAATTGCTTATAAGCAGAACGAAACTGCAACGCTGATGGATCGTTATTCCATCCACCTCGCTGCCGGATACGGGAAAAAAAAACATCTCCAAGTGATCTTGGCTCATTTTATATGCCGCTATATATTTAAGCTCTTTACCTAAAACCCTAAAACTAAGTCATGAAAAATACCTTTCAAACTCTTACACAGACACAAAAATCCTATAACAGGAATTTTACGCGTTGTTTCAAACAAAAATTTACCACTTTTTAAATCTGTCAGGGTCATCAAATAATTTTTACATTCCTGCATAAATGGTCTCCAGTAATTTTCGTTACTTGCTTTAAGAGGTGATTTTTGGCCTTTAGCCAACGGATTTTTTGAATCACACATATCAAACAATTTATCAATTTTAAAAAGAAATTCTATTGTAGCTTCACAATCGGCAAACTGTGGCAACTTCAAAGATAAGCTAACATATCTTAGTGCCTCTGCAACAGATCTGCTAAATACCCGTACAGCTAAACACACCTTCATTTTATTGCTACTAGCTGGCTGCCAGAGACCCAAGAAAATTTTTACCAAAAAAGAAGCTCTCGGGCGCCTGCGACGCCAATCGTAATTTGTTCTCTGTAAAAGTCGCATAATATAAAAATATTGAAAATTCAAATATTTTAAAATAAAATCTTAGGCGCCTGCGGCGCCAATCATAACTTGCTCTCTGTAAAAGTGGCTTAATATTAAAATATTAAAAATATAACGATTTTAAGTTAACTCTTGGGTACCTGCGGCGCCAATCGTAACTTCTTCCCCGATTCGTAGGACATTTTTTTGAACATTTGTATCGCTCTTTTATTATTTAAGAAATAAAACACGTAGAAGAAAATATATAAGAACAAAAACACTTAGAGATGATAATAAATTTGTTGTTGGGTGAGTACACAGTGGGATATAGTTTAAGGCTGAATAATTATGTTATTTTTACAAATTTATAACTATACATATATTTTTCATCAGACATTTTTATAAAACATCACATTTAAATAACTTTCTACTGCAATGCTATAAATTAAAGAATTTTAACTGTTGATATTAAAATATATTGCAACAAACAAACAAAAAATGTGCTTCCATTTTATAAACACATAAGAAAAATTTATTAACGCATTAAACGCATAAGAACAATGCCTGAATTGCATTAGTCCAAATCGAAACTGAAATTTAAATCTTCTGCATTTTCATTAAAACTGTAATCCATTTCTGTAGTTCTTGAATGGTTTAAGATATCTTTCCAGAGACGATATTACGAGTATGGTGTTGATTTTCTATCGGCAAAAGTACTTTTAATGATGTTTTTCTTTTAACTCTTGAAAAAGCTACATAAAGCATTCCATGCATGAAAACTGGTACTCTCAGATCAACACCTACAATGTCAAAAGTTTGGCCCTGTGATTTATGCACTGTCATAGCAAATGCTGCTTTTACAGGGAACTGATGTCTAGATATTGCACAACCAAGTTGACCTTTTGATGATTGAAGTGTGATTCTTTTTATATGTACATCTCGGTCACAGTGTTCACCAGTTATAATTTTTGCTTTAATAATACGATTGCACAGCTCAGTAACAATTAATCTTGTACCATTGCAAAGGCCTTCTAATACATCTATATTACGCAACGCATCAACATAATAATAGCATTTTTTTTCAGTTTAAATCGGAATTTTCAACAGAATTTAAAAAGTCAACAGTAAATTGAAGTCCTCCTTCGGGTTGGTTATTTACATTATTGTAACTGTGATAAGTTTTGTACTCTCAGGGTAATTTCGAAATAATCTTAGTATTTAGCCTGTCAACATCTTTGTTAAGAGGATAGCTCTTGTCATGTATGCAAGGTAGACCGAGAGACGATACAATTCGTTTTACATACACGCAAAGAACATTTATTAGCATTAAGATACACAGGCACAAACGAGCATAACAACAACTACACCGAACATGTACAATACGAAACTATGGAATTCAAAAAGGTAAACAAAGCACGCGCGCGTCACACAGCTTGGAAAGTTCTCTCATCTGGCTGTTGCCAGATACATAACAGTTCCTCCCCGACAAAATATAGAGTCACAGGTCGAGTCTCTTTGGAGGTCTCCTAATTCGGTTTGAGCGTCGGAGTGGCACATCAGTTTTCGGCTTTCCGGAAGCGTCTGGTACAGGCTTAGGTGGTATATCATCACTTGGAGTGGCAGTTACAGATACATCTTTAGGTTCAGTGACAACTTCAGGTACAGGTGCAGGCGGTTCCGATTCAGCAACATCATCGGATACTGGCTCATCTGGAAAATTCAATTCTTTATCGTAAATTGGAATTTCAGTAGCAGCTTGGGATAATTCAATCGACTTCCCACATTTCCTTATTTGATCTACGTGTCTCTTCCAAATTTCATTTCCAACTTGTATGCTATAACTCAAAGTTCCATCTCGGTTTATAATTGTTCCAATTTTCCATTTGTTAGGTCCGGAATAATTTCTTACGGCTACTTTCTCCCCTTCCCGAAACTCACGCAAGATAGATTCTGTGTCAAGTCTCGAACTCTGTTTCTGAACAACTTTGTCTCTCAAATTTGGTTTAAAAAGATCAAGCCTAGTGCGAATACATCTCTTCAAAAACAAGGCACTCGGAGTTTCTCCCGTGAGAGAATGTGGAGTTATTCTATACTGTAATAAAAATCTTTGTAATTTCACATTTAGATCTCCAGAATCACCTCTACTCGATTTCAACGAAGCTTTGAATAACTGCACTATTCTTTCTGCCTGTCCGTTCGCAGCAGGATGGTACGGTGCTGAAGTTATATGTTTAATATTATTCAGTTTCAAAAAATGTCGAAATTCGTAACTAGTAAAACTTGCGCCGTTATCACTAACCAAAGTTAAGGGAATTCCATAATGAGCAAAAAGAATACGAAGATGATGAATTGTAAAACTAGCTGTAATATTTTTCATCGGAATGACTTCTATCCACTTCGAATATGCATCAGAGACTACAAAAAACCTTTTCCCCATAAAAGGACCAGCGTAGTCAACGTGTATCCTTTGCCATTCCCACGGATGTCGATTTATCCTTGCTGGTTCGTTCCTCGTTGCGATACAAGCTGAACAGTTCTGAACAAAATTGGCTATACTGGCATCAATACCTTGCCAATAGCAGTAGCTTCTAGCTATGGCCTTCATTTTGACAATTCCAGGATGTCCAACATGAAGTTCTTCCAAAACTTGATTCTGGTACTTTTCAGGAATGCATACTCTATGACCATACATTATGCAACCATTTTGCAATGAAAATTCAGATTCTCTACCTTTCCAAGGCACAGGTAATTCAGTTCCAGATTTTAAACTTTCATACAGTTCGAACAATTTCCTATCAGTTTTAGTAGCTCTGGCTATGTCAGTTGCTGTAACAGGCATTAATTCAATTTGCGAAATATTTGTCACGTCTGCTTCAGTCAAGTACTCACAGTCCTTGTCAACTGCTAGTGGTAACCGTGAAAGTGTATCGGCATTGCCATGATTCTTAGTGTTTCGATACTTGATTGTATAACTGAATGCTTGGAGAAAAAGTGCATAATGAACCATTCGTGTTGCTGATAGACATGGTAAACTACGATTAGGTGCGAAAATTGATACTAGGGGTTTATGATCGGTTACGAGATCAAAATGTCGACCAAATAAATATTGATAAAATCTCTTTACTCCCCATACGATACTCAATGCTTCCTTGTCTATCTGCGAATAATTACGTTCCGTTTTAGTCAATGACCTTGATGCAAACATTACTGGTTTTTCTGAACCATCTGGCATAATGTGACTTAAAACTGCTCCTATTCCAACTGGTGATGCATCAGTTTGTAATACAAGAGGTAACTTAGGATCATAATGGCATAAAATTCGGTCTGAAGCAATTTCTTGTTTCAATGCCTTGAAAGCTTTTTCACATTCTGCAGTCCACAAAAATTTAGTACCTTTCTGCAGTAAATTATTGAGAGGAGCGACACGAGTAGATAAGTTGGGAATAAATTTTCCGTAGTAATTGACTAAACCCAAAAAACTCTTCAAATCAGATACAGTTTTTGGAACTGGTACCTTCGTAATTGCATCGATTTTTTCTTGTGTTTTGTGGAGGCCGAATTTATCAATTGTATGACCACAATAATTCACAGATTTCTTAAAAAATTCACTTTTCCGCTTATTTACTCTGAGACCATATTCTTCTAGTCTCTGTAGTACTAATTCTAACCTTTCAAAATGCTCTTGATCATTTCTCCCCGTTACGGTAATATCGTCTAAAAATACGTGTACCCCCGCGATGCCTGATAAAACTTGTTCAATGGCTCTCTGCCACACTGCCGGAGCTAAGGCTATACCATAATTCATTCTCTTGTAACGGAACAAACCCTTGTGAGTATTGATCGTCAATAGATGTCGGTCCTGCTCATCAACTAACATTTGAAGGTATGCCTCAGATAAGTCGATTTTAGTAAAGAACTCCCCTCCTGACAGTTCAGCAAAAATGTCCTCGATACGGGGTAAAGGATACTGCTCAATTTTTAGTCCCGGGTTGATAGTCACCTTATAATCACCACAGATTCGTAGGTTCCCATTCTGTTTGATAACAGGAACAATTGGTGTAGCCCAATCACTATATGTCACCGGCTCAATGATGTCTTCTGCAACTAACCTATTAAGTTCAGTTTCTATTCTTTCCTTTAAAGCAAATGGTACTGGTCGAGGTTTAAAAAATACCGGTTTGTAATTAGGTTTCATTTGAAGACGGCAACAAAACTTTTCCAGTTTCCCGATACCCGGAGAAAAAATTTTCTCATACTTTTGAAGCAAGATATTTAATTTATTGGTTCGAGAATTACAATTTCCAACCCGAACTGCTTTAATTGAGCTCCAGTCTAATTGGAAATTTCTCAACCATTCACGACCAAAAACTGCGTTTACTTTTGCATGTACCAAATAAATAGTTTCTGTATTAATTTGATCTTTGTATTGAATTTGCACCACTGCTTGGCCAGCTGATGTTATCATAGAATTATCGAAATTCCTAAGCAATAATTTGGTAGGCTTAATGGCTACATCCGGACAAAGTTTCTTAAATTCATTCACATTCATACAACTAATAGCAGCTCCAGTATCTAATTCAAATAAACATTTATTCCCTTCAACAAAAATTTCTAATAAAATCTTATCCCTTGCATGTCGTGGTGATTTAACGCTATTAACTGGTACAGTTTCAGAACAAGATTCTATTTGTTTAACTGTTTCGTTACGTTTTGAGCGGCAGACTTTCGCCAAATGCCCGTTCTTTAAGCAATTCCTACACTGAGTGTTCTTGTGCTTACATTCGTGAGCTAAATGTTGAGTACTATCACATCTGTAACATTTCCGAGATTTATCAACCTTCTTTGTAGGTTCAGATTTCTTAAATTTAGAAAAATCTTTTTTGATAGTTTTATCTTGCGAACTATGTAATCTTTTTATCGATACCATTTGATTCTGAATTTCACACACATCTCTCTGAGCAGATTCCATTGCGAATGCAATGCTCTTAGCTTTTTCGTATGTTAACTTATCCTCTGCTAACAGCTTTTTCTGTATATTTTCGTTTTTGAGACCCATCACCAATTTATCACGAAGCATCGTACTTAAAATGTTCCCAAAGTTACAGTGTATCGACAGTTTTTTTAATTCGGCACAATAATTTGCAATGGACTCACCTTCAAATTGCTTCCTCTTGTAGAAACGAAACCGTTCTGTCATCTCTAGTGGTTTAGGATTCAAATGTTCCGAAAGTAATTTTACGATATCTTGATAAGTCAATTCAGAAGGAATATTCGGAGTGGCCAGATTCTTTAACAATTTATACGTTGTTGCTCCCATAAGGCTTAAAATAGCAGGGACTTTCATTTTATCTTCGATCCAGTAAGATTCTAGACGTTCCACATAACTGGACCAGTCTTCCACAGACGCATCATAAGATTCAAAATTAATGTTCGAAGATCCCATCCTCGTCGCCAACTCTTTTGTCATGTATGCAAGGTAGACCGAGAGACGATACAATTCGTTTTACATACACGCAAAGAACATTTATTAGCATTAAGATACACAGGCACAAACGAGCATAACAACAACTACACCGAACATGTACAATACGAAACTATGGAATTCAAAAAGGTAAACAAAGCACGCGCGCGTCACACAGCTTGGAAGGTTCTCTCATCTGGCTGTTGCCAGATACATAACAGCTCTATTTTTCATCTCTTCATAATTTTCATTGATAAAGCAAAAAGCAAAATCCTCATCAATGAGATTTCCATTTGAAATTATGTCTTCGGGTAGCTCTATCTCATCTAAAGACCTAATCGGTAATTCTCCATTACCAACTTTTAAAATATAGTTTGGAAAGTCTCTTTGTTCTGGATCAACCCGCATGTTCTCATTCAGTGAATAATTCCTAAATTTACACCAAAGCACACTCTTTTTAATTGATAAGTCAATAAGTTCTTGTTTATTCGCTCGCGGTTTAACTGGAAGACACTGTCTGAAATCTCCTCCTAAAACCATAATTTTTCCACCGAATGGCAAAGTTGCATTTTCAGTTTTTCGCAGAATTTTGTCTATTGCATGCAATGCATATTTAGGAAGAATAGGTGCTTCATCCATGAGAAATACTTGAACTTTAGAAAGTTTTTGAGCTTTACAGGAGCCCGGTTTGACTGTAGAACTTGACTCTGGTGAAAGGGACACCTTCAATCCAAATGTTTTGTGTGATGTGCGTCCTCCAGGAAGTAGAATCGAAGCAATGCCTATAAAAGCCATACACTGCACATTAAAGTTTCCTCCTCGCAGAAGGTAATACAGAGTCTTGTATATGAAAGTTTTTCCAGTACCACCAGGTCCATCAATAAAAAAGCAATTTGATTGAACATTTCCATCATTGACTAAACAAAAGATAGCATCCACAATTTCAATTTGTTTTCCTCTAAGAAGTTGATACATTTGTTGACCAATAGCTGCTGATTCATTGCCATTTGACATTTCTTGATTCGATTAAGTTTCATAATTATCAATATCATTAAATGAAAACTTTTCAACCCGATATTGAAAATTTCTACCTTCTGTCGCTTCTGAGTCGAGTTTATGGGCAATTGCACGGTATGCTCGCTTGATAGAATCTTCAATTGAAATTCCAGTTCTTTGACCTTCCTGATTGAAATCTTCTGCGAGATCTTGCTTGAACATTTCGTACAGCCGTTTTGGGTTTTCTGGTGAGCCTAGAATCAAAACCTGTATAAAAAGTGTTCTCATTGCCCTAGGCAGTTTTGAGCTTGCAGATTCGGACAATCCTTCAACCCATTGTTGGTCATCATAGCATAATCCTCGTGCTAGACAAGCTTGCTTGTATGTCGCATGTTCAATATTATTCACTGTCAGTAAATCCTTAAAGCTGGTTGCATCTTTTACATGATACAATAACAGTCGTAAGTGATATAATTCAGGCTGTACAACAAAATTGACATTATGTATTCTTCCAATAACTTTTATATGTCGTGCTCTTTGAATCCATTCACTGTTTCTTGCATCCCATCTAAAGTGTTCAGGCATTTGCCAGTAGTAATAATAGATTGGTTCTTCCTCCGTGTCTCCATTTGATTGTCTAATTTCATGTTCTTCCTGAGCCTTTTTATTGTGCTTGAAATATGCTTCCAGAGTCGAACCTTTTTGTCCTATATCAGCTAAATCTTCCTGAGCCTGATCTAAATTAACAGTTCTGTTCTGGCCAGGAAGGTGAATTGATAATCGTTGCACACTATGACTCTTCTTCTCAATTTCCTTTCCAAATAAACGCCAACATGCCTCTGGTGGAATGATGCATCGACCTTCAACATAAGTATTTGCTTCATTGTACATGATTTGTCTTCCTCCTTCAGCAACTTTAAGTGAAGCACAATGAAACCCTTTATATATGTACTTGTATAGATACTTCACAGCTATAATGCTTCCAACATATTCAACGTTTATATGACAATTGTACTTTTATAGTAAACTAGTAGGCTACGCCCGCTTTGCTGGTCACTATTTTTAAAATGAATCATTATAATTAATGAATTCTCAAAATTGCGTTAATTTTTATCATGTGAAAAAAAAAAAAAATGAAAAAAAAACTCTGATCAGGAAAAATGTCGCACCGGGTCCCCACTGCCTTCGGCAGCGTAGACCCGTGCGCGATGCGCACGCGCGAATGCATATATATGAGCGCCCTAATAATTTTACAAATTCGAATATATCCGCAATCGATTTGTAAGTATCGAAAACCTCTATATACCAATTTTGAACGATCTGACACTATTTTAATTTTTTTGCCCCCCCTCCCCTCCCCCCCTACTCGCCCCTCCTAATAACTTTACACAATCGAAACTATCCCCATTCGACTTGCAGACTTCTTAAACCTATCTGTACCAATTTTGAACGGCCTAACTGTATTTCTATTTGTTTTTGCCCCATAGCCCCCCCCCTTACCGCCCCACCCCCCTACCCGCCCCTCCTAATAATTTTACAAATTCAAAATCATCCGCAATCGATTTGTAAGTATCGGAAACCTCTATGTACCAATTTTCAACGATCTGACACTATTTTTATTTTTTTTGCCCCCCCCTCCCCTTCCCCCTTCTCGCCCCTCCTAATAACTTTACACAATCGAAAATATCCCCATTTGACTTGCAGGCCTCTTAAACCTATCTGTACCAATGTTGAACGGCCTAACAGTATTTCTATTTGTTTTTGCCCCATTGCCCCCCTTACTGCCCCACCCCCTTACACGCCCCTCTTAATAATTTTACAAATTCAAAAATATCCGCAATCGATTTGTAAGTATCGAAAAACTCTATGTACCAATTTTGAACGATCTGACACTATTTTTATTTTTTTGCCCCCCCTCCCCTCCCCCCCTACTCGCCCCTCCTAATAACTTTACACAATCGAAAATATCCCCATTCGACTTGCAGGCCTCTTAAAGCTATCTCTACCAATTTTAAACGGCCTAACTGTATTTCTATTTGTTTTTGCCCCATAGCCCCCCCTTACCGCCCCACCCCCCTACCCGCCCCTCCTAATAATTTTACAAATTCAAAATCATCCGCAATCGATTTGAAAGTATCGGAAACCTCTATGTACCAATTTTCAACGATCTGACACTATTTTTATTTTTTTGCCCCCCCCCCCTCACCTCCCCCCTTCTCGCCCCTCCTAAAACTTCACACAATCGAAAATATCCCCATTTGACTTGCAGGCCTCTTAAACCTATCTGTACCAATTTTGAACGGCCTAATTGTATTTCTATTTGTTTTTGCCCCATAGCCCCCCCTTACTGCCCCACCCCCCTACCCGCCCCTCCTAATAATTTTACAAATTCAAAAATATCCGCAATCGATTTGTAAGTATCGGAAACCTCTATGTACCAATTTTAAACGATCTGACACTATTTTTATTTTTTTGCCCCCCCCCTCCCCTCCCCCCCTTCTCACCCCTCTTAATAAATTTACACAATCGAAAATATCCCCATTCGACTTACAGGCCTCTTAAACCTATCTGTACCAATTTTGAACGGCCTAACTGTATTTCTATTTGTTTTTGCCCCATAGCCCCCCCTTACGCATGTGAAATCACGTTTTGCCCCCCCGCCCCCCTTGGGGACCGAATTTCAAAAATTCCAGAAACTGATTTTTAGACATTTGTATTAGCTATTTTATTAAAGCAAAAATTTTACGGATATCTGTTTTTTTGTTTGAGATAGGAAGGATTTTGTAAAATTACGTTTTGCCCCCCCCCTCCCCCCCTTGGGGGGCGAATTTTGTAAAATCGCTTGCGGCGTTGTTTTTCTCGGGTCGTAAACATTAACCGTGCCAAATTTGGTCCCGCTCGGTGAAACGGCCTAGGATTCTATAGCGGACACACAGACACACAGACTCTGCTCTTTTATATATATAGATAAACATTATAAGGAACAGCATGACGATTATCTCTTGTTATGCGGCTGCCATCAACACTCTTACGATACACTGCACTTTCATGAGAAAAATCTCGACTGTGAGGGTCTAATTTGGTATCATAACGCTTTCGATAATTTGGTTTTACATTGTCTGCCAATGAAGATACATCCTCAAATGATTTTGGAAATTGAAAGCGGCACTTCATACGTTCACTTTTATTTACCATGCATGCTGCGTTTGGGTTCTGTTCGTCACAGGGGTTATGAATCATCCGCTTTATTACAAGTTCTCTCAGATCTGTATCTTCAAAGTCGGGAATCTCTGCAGAAATGAGATCATCCAGTTCTTCAAGATTATGAATCTTGTCTTGAGAACTCATAATTAGAAAAAGGTGAATATGAGGAAGACCTCGCTTTTGAAATTCAATTGAATATACATAAGCAGCAACTTTTCCAAATATCTGCTTCTTATCAAAATCTTCAATTATTTCATCAAATTTCAATTTTGCTACTCGAGTTACAACATCTGGTCGGTCTTGAAGAAGTTATTGTATAAAAGATCCATCTTGTAACTGAATGTGCAAAGCGTTTTTTATTTCAGGCCAGTTTGCATTACATGTCATTGTTATGAAGAAATCTGGAGAACCAAGACGGCGAACAATTGCCATATAGCATCTTCAAATTGTTCAGTATAATAGCGTGTTGACCTTGGGAAAGATGATGGGAGAATGATTTTCTCTCCAACTGTAGCTTTGTTTTTTTCTACTAAGTCGTTTATCAAACGTGTGACTTCTGTATAATTATCAGCAAGAATCTTCTTTAGATTTGCTTTAATCCACTGAATACGATCTCTTTCAACCCTAATAAAAGTGTCGACAACATACTGTTGAAAAAGTCTGCCACCAAAATGCAATGCATTAAATTGTATTTGTCGCAAGTCATGACCTGTAGAATTCATTCTTGTGGACAAATAATTTGTTACTTCATGTCGAAAAGCAAGTCTGTTCTGAGCCAACTCAAGGCGCGTTGCATGATGCCGCTAAGAATAAGGTGAAGTCAATGGTAGATCAAGAGAAAAATCATCCGTTCCCTGTGGGTAAAACAGTGGATAAGTGAATGGCTCAATATGTTTATCAATATTTTTTAGAATAATAATTTTTTTGTTTCGCCGATGTACAATCATTTCATTTTCTGGGAAACTCTGATCGGCATTAAGTGTGAAGATAGCGCAAACTTCATTAATGGATGATGCATTAAATCTTCTGTAATTACTTTTCTCAGGAATTCTGAACAAAAGTTGAACTTCAGGGGAGATAATCCTTCTGCAGTAGCTTGCTGATTAACTTGATACTGAACTTCTCGCATCATCATATAACCCTGTGTATAACCATTCTGTGCCCTTATTACGTGCTCCAGTAATTCCATGAGTTCACGACTTATTCTATAATTCAGAGGATGATGTAATCGTTCGTCAACAGCATCATCAGGATCCAAAAAATACATCTGACCGTATTGAGGTTTTTCAAATTCTCCATGTATGTCTTGAGTCGGTTGAGCAGCCAAGTTCATTTTGTGGTATACTTGTCCACATGCAATAAAACTGTATATGCTATGAATGTTGATTGTTCTGTCTTCTGACACATTGAAAGAAGAAAAAGCAAAACAGGAATTCAAGTTTCTGATACTTTTATGAAATTCTTCAGCAAGTGGATGGCAGTGCAAAAACAGTCTTGCTAACTCGTTCGCAAAATATGGTGCTGGCAGTAATAATCGTCCATGAAGACAACTATCACCAAAAGAGTCTCTATGAAGACGATTGGAAACACGTTCCTCTGGAAAATGTGATGCTTTACAATGAACGCATTTCACATTGAATTCTCCTAAAGTACTATAGTCCACATCTCTACAAACTGCTATTTTGTATGTTGGGCACTGATTTCGCAATGCCACTTTATATCTTGCTTGTCGACGTCCTTGCTCTTCTAGGCGTTGTCATCTCTCTAGTTTATTCTCCGATGACAGGCGCATAAAAGCTCGTTCTCTTAAATTTTCTAATCGTTGGCGTCTATCATCTGCACTCTCCAATGCCAGGCGCGTAGAAGCACGTTGTCTTAAACCTTCTAATTGTTGGCGTCTATCATCTGTACTCTCTGATGCCCTACGCTGAGTGCTAAGAAGCGTTAATTTATTGGTTAAATTTATTGGCGTTTATTTTAATGGCTAAATGCAAGCCCTCCTCATTTTTCAGAAAATGTAGCTTTTTTTATAAATTCCCATTTAATTAACTCTCCCTTCTCATTAACTAGAACATTATCAGCGAAAACATTCCTCATTAATTTTAACATGTGACATACATCAGGTATAATAAATATCTTTTTGGAATCTTGTTGGGGGTGAGGGAAATGAGGTTTCATTTTGTGTGGGTCAAAAAGTTTCGCTCCCAAAGTTTCAGCTACAGAAAAATTAGTGGATGTACCATCAAATGTTAATAAAACAACATTAATTTTAATATCATTTAAAATTGAAATTGCTTGTAAAACTAAGCTTTTTCTGCCGCATTGATTCCATCGATTAAAAAGTACGCAATTCGCGACTCCAGAGCTCGAATACGCCCTCTGGTGGACAAAAGCCTAAGTTCTTGTGTCGGATGTTTATTTAAAAACCTTTTGACGCATATGCTTTGAGTTATTAAATTAAAAATCATTTTCTAGTAAATATTTAAAATTTTGATTCTTATTAACCATCAATAATAGTTATTAATAGGTACTTAATTGCAATTTATGGGGATTTTATTGATTTTGTACTAGCTTCGATTAATTTCCAAGAATAAAATATGCCGATCAGTGTAGTGTTGTAAACAATGGATACGTATTTTTAAAATCAATAAAATAAAGATAAATAATCGCATATGGAAAAAAAAGCTTTCAGATTTTATTGTTATTGCTGTTTAACGATGTCAGATACCGGGATGTATTTAATATATATTTATTTCAGTTTTAATAATAATAATAATAAATGTTATATGATGACCCACTCATACCTGTGACAATTCTCGTTGATTTTGAATTATTGTGTTAAAAGCTTAAAATACTACAAGTTCAATAAAGTTACTTTTTGAATAGGCAGTGTAATCTGTTGCGAAAAATCGTAAGATGTATGTCAGTAATTAACACAGTAAAATATTATAATCCTGTGCAATAGCGTTTGTTTACATATTCACAATGTAAATAAAAACTATGGTACTGGATTGAAAAGTTAAGTCGCCAGATATTCTAGAGCAATATAAAAACCATGTAAACACATATATGAGATATAATTTTTCTATTTGTTTTTATGTTACATTTTCACATATATATATAATAAGACAGAAAATAGATTATACTAGGTTTTTCATTGAAACTCCAAAGTACTCTGAAAATGTGTAAATTGTATTGTTTTACATAGCATGTCATATTTCATTTGCAATTTTATTGTTTAATTAGTATGTAAGGATAGTTATTTTCACTTGCATACTTACACATTTCAATAAAATTATATTTTTATTTACATTTTTAGCTTATTACACATAAGTCTATTCTTTGAAAAAATTTGTGTAATATTGGTTTCATACTTTTACAATATTTAAGTTACTTTCTTCAAAATAAAATACATGACCCTTCACTTTTTTCAGCACCACAAATGTTCTTTGTGGTGTACAATATAAATGAATTTGTAAAATGTGGAAATTCAGTTTTTGTTATGAGTTGAAATTATCTAAATAAAGAGTATGTATGCTAATGAGTTAGCATCCAGTTGCAGTGGCGAATCCAGAACTTGACTTTTGGGGGGGGCTAAGATTTTTCAAACTGTTATTCTAGACCAATAAAAAATTTACAATTGCAATATTCAATAGTGAATGTCAGTGTTTTGGGGGGGGGGGGCTTCAGCCCCCTAGCCCCCCCTTAAATCCGCCACTGTCCAGTTGGAAAAGCTGTAGTAACTCCATCAAGAGTAAACGCTCAGTAGAACTTTGTTGATGGCTGTTAAAATGATTGATTATAATTTTCTGTTAGGAATAAAACAATTTCTTTAGGTTTGTTATTCAGCGATACACAAAAATGATTTAAACAAATCAAATTCCTTCCCCCCTCCCTTTTTTCTTTTTACAGTATTCAAAAAAGAATATTGGTTATGTGAAAGTGTATTTTGTGAGATTGTAACTTATTTTTAATTTTGATCCTACAATTTATACTATCATTTGACATGCAACTAATTTTCAATAAGAATTTATTAACTCTAAATGTAATGAAAGTAAAAATTCTTTAATAATTTTATATTAGAAGTATTTTCTGTATAATATCTGTTATAATTCATATTAAACTATTAACATTATAGGACGTATGTTATGTATATCATTTATAACAAGTAAAACATGATTCTTTTTAAAGGAGTTCTAGATTTTTAAAATTTGATGCCATGCACAATTTTTTAAACATTTTTCACGAAAAACTTTATAATTTTACCTTATTATTGTAAGTAAAACTAAAACTTCTGTTATAATTTTTTGTTTATTTTCATAGTGAAATTTGCAAAAGAACATGTAAAAAATTAAGTACATTTTAAACATTTATTTTCTTTTTTTAAATTTATAAATTGTCATTTTTTTTAATCATTCTATGAAACAATTCATTTAATCATGAAATTAATATCTTAGATGTTTAAATAATTTTTTCACATTTCGAATACTTGAAATTTAACACTAATTTTAATTTTTTAAATTAAAATTTAATTGAAACATTCTCATACATAAATAATGCTTGTATCACTGTATGAATAAATCTATTTTCTTAAACTGCATTCATTTGATTGATTGATTTATATATATTTTTAAGTCATCATATAAGAATCTCTCTTTCTTATTTAATATAATTATTTTTTAACTATTTATTTTTTCAGAGCTAAGAAAGCATGATAAATGCAATGGAAAACTCTAAAAGATAGATGTTCCACAGAAATAATTAAAAGAAAAAAGCAAACAATACCTATAAAAATTTTTTTAAATAAAAGCTCTCAGAAGTTCTTTTCGATCAAAACAATAACACAAAGCTTCCAGGGTTTAAGCTGAGTAAAAATTTTCTTTAACAAAAAGGCTAAAATCAGAAAAAAAGTTTTAGCAAAATGCCAGAAACAGTAGAAAAAGATGAATATTAGTTTACACATTATTTTAAACGCATCAATATGTTTGATTTTCATTTGTAAATTAAACTTAAAAGTTTTTAATGAGGTCTTTAAAGAGTTATACACAGAAGGTAATTTTTTTTTTTTTAATTTGAAATGGAAAACAAGAAAGTAATTAATTGTACTTATCACTGTAACCAGATCAATTCGAATATAGTACAAGCATATATTTTAACACATTTATTGGCAGACATGAAAAATATTAAACTTTTTAGATTATTGCTTTATTTTGTAAACTTTTTTAAAGCAATGCGAACATCGTAGATACGACTTACATTCTTTTTCTGGAGATATAATTATCACTATAGCATGTAAAACTACATTAAGCTTATACCTTATACTGTATCTGAAAATAAAAACATAACTTACAAAAAAAAAAAAGTTCTATAAGTGAAATTTGTTTATTACTATTCAAAGCTTTTTGGTTTACAATTTATAATTTTTCATTCTTTCATATTAGACCACATTACAAATGCCTCATGTTTATTTACAAATTGATTTCCTGTATGTGATTCTTACGCACAGTTCAGCGTTTGATTTTCCTTATATGCATGAACCGATAGATTTTTCTTGATCAATGTTGCGATTTTTTTTCCATGAAAGATTCAAAACAGTTCTTTCAATTAGAAACAATAGCACAACCCTTCATCAGACGAAAATGATAGGTACAAGTGCAGCATCAAAGCAGCACTTATAGCTACTTTATATATAAGTGCACTGTAAAAAATTTGTCCTATTTGCTGCCAGAAATTCTCTGTAATTTGAGAAAATACGTGTAATTTACAAAAAAATTATGTTGTCAGAACATAATTTCTGGCAGCAAATAGGACATATTTTTTACAGTGTAAAGAAGTGATATACTGTTTTTCTAACCAAAACAATTATTGTGAGGAATGTTTTTTATTTTGTCAACTTACGGTATTTTCTTGCAAACATTTTTTTTTTTTTTTTTTAATGTAAACATATTTTTGCTGACTGATTCCGAAATGTTGGATATTATGATGTTACTTTACTAAATTTAGTTTTAATTGTAGAAATGCACAATGTTTACATTGACAATGGAATGATACTCGTTTTTATGATGGACATGGGAGGCAGGGGCCGCTTTACAATTTTGGCGGCCCTCTCTAATAGACATTACGCTAGGGCATCTTACAGATTTCATGTAACCTCGGGTAAATCTTCGCACTGTGATCCCCCCCCCCCCTTACAAAAGAAAAAGCAACTATATTAAGATTCAACTTATTCTAATATTATAAGTTAATATAAATTTAAATAACTTTTTTTTTTTTTTTTGTAAAAATTAAATTGGATTTGGCATATTTAGAAATAAGAAAAAATAAACAAGTTGAATCAAACCTTTAGCTTTTCTACCTAAACGTTCGATTGGGAAAATGCTTTAAAATTTCTGTTTATTTTATACTAATTACCATTCTCTACATGGCATCGCACGTATTGATGTACAATAGAACTACTGTACATCAATACTGTTATATCTGTACATGTAGCAGCGGCGGATCGAGAACTTAACTTTTGGGGGGTGCTAAGATTTTTCAAGAAGGTATTCCAGATCAATAAAAAATTTACAATTGTAATATTCAATTGTGAATGTCAGTGCTTTTGGAAGGGGGGGGGGGGCTTCAGCCCCCTAGCTCCCCCCTCCATAGATCTGCCACTGAATGTAGTCATATACCATGTACAGCTTGTACCATAAACTGTTTGGCCGAAAATTTGAGTAAAAACTGTTATAATGGAATGAAAAAATTTTTTTTTGCATGGACAGAAGAAAAGAGAATTTAGAATCCGTCATTACCTCACCATTGCTGCTATCAGATTGCAACATTTCTACCACCGAAAAAGTTCCATAGTGAATAATAATAATAGTAATATTAAAATATTACTGTTATTTATTTTTAAGTTAGTTCTTATTTTTATTATAATTTTAATCCTTCCATATTAAATGATAATTTTCAAATTTACATTAAACCAGATAACAAGAATTCATTGCATTTTTTAAACAAGAACGAAAAATCATTTGGTTCGCATAGACTATTAATATTTTCTAACTGTATGTACTTGTTGCCTCGTTTAACCTTCAGTGTACTTTACCGACGTTACCACACAACGGAAAAAACTACAGACAGAAAAACTAACTGAATTCATAATCACTCCAAAACATTGTTGAAAAGTGTTTAAAAAAAACCTTAATATGAGCGGAAGTGCAGTTCTAGCAATTTCCAATTGTAACTCTTAAGCTCTTATAATGTGTTTGAATATTTTGGTGTGATTCTGTAAATTTTAATGTTAAACATACCATATTCTATAGATTTTTTCTTTTATTTTTTTAATCATATGAATAATCTAAATTTTAATACGACTTTCGCAGTACAAAGTGTTTTAAATGTGATTAGTTATCCTATTTCTAGCATTTTAAATAGAGAACATAAGCTACTGCCGTGCTGACAAACCGAAGTCGTCAACATTTTAAAACTTTATTGAAAAGAGTTAAAAATGCTTCCCTTACCACTTTTACTCGAACTTTTTCCTTGACATATTTCTGAAATAAATTTTTTATTAATTCATTTGTTAGTAGATTGAGTTATCAGATGAAATTTTGTGTTGGCCATTATTAATTGCAAACAAATCCCTTTTAAACACGATTACGAAGCCTTTTCATTCATAAATGCAAGTCATAATTAGGTATTCTTATTTAGATATGGTGATACGAATCGATTGGTAGGACTTAAGACCGACTGACTACGCTAAGGTCCGAGGCCTATAGGTAGAATGCCCTCCGAGTGGGTCTTTCTAAGGGATCCTAGCCCGTATTTATGCTAGTTTCGGAGAAAATCAAGGAAAATTCTGAATGGCTAGGTTGATGAGCGTGATCTGGGATCGAACCGGGCACTTCCCATCATCCAGCTTTCAGTGCAGAAACGCTCGGCCACTGGTGGGCCTGTGATGCGAACCAAAGTAGCGTTTAATTTTCCGTATGAAGGTAAAGCCTTTTGCCGAAAAGACTATCTAAAGTCAACGCATGAAACAGATTTTCTAGACACCATAGGCCAGAAAAATGTCACCCTTATGTAATTTTAATTTACTCTTAATTTATGTATTTTGCGTATTTTTAATCTATTCTTAAGACCTTTCTGAAATCTGAATTATTTGCTGACTTGTTTACGAAGTTATTTTTTCGCAAATGTACAAAACTTTCAGGAATTTTTTATTTAGATGTAAGTTTAATAGTGATTTTTTTATATTTTTTTATTCCAATTTCTATTATTTAATTGATTATAGATAAATTTGATATAAGGAGTTCGAATTTCAAGCTGAATGAGTTTTAAAATGAGGCCGCCATGTGAAACTGTCAAACGCGTTAGTGATGCCAAGTAAAAGGGCTTTGAATTTTTCAGATTTAATAAAACTATCGTGAATAAATTCTGTTTTTCTGATGGGTGGTGGAATGTTCAGGTCTAAAACCAAATTTTTTCTATCTAATTTGAAAAGATCTAGCTTTTCATTATCACAATGCAAATCAAAGTATATATTTATTAAAAATCAACATTTTAGTGCCTTAACACGAGCACCTAATTTTAATTCCCATCTGCAAAAATTCCTCTTGGAAATTTTTACAAAATTTTATTTTAATAATAAAGAAAATTCTTTTATTTCTTCGCAAATTCTGGTGGTAGTTTATTGTCAATGAGCGAAATTTCCTTGTCCCTGAAAGGGTTAAGGTGTTTTTATACAAAGTTAAAATCTTTAAAGAAGGTTACTTTTAATTTACAATTGAATATACACATATTTCTTAAAAGAGAAAAAAAAATCTAATTGGTTTATGACTTTCACTTTTCTTCCATCCATCCTCGCCCCCCCCCCTCCCTTAAATTTTGGGCAGTGTTTCAAATTTTTTTTGGTGGCCCTCCTTTTTCGGCGGCTCTAAGCGACCGCTTAGGTTCGCCTAATGGTAAAGCGGGCCCTGATGGGAGGGAAGCAAATTATTAAAGTCACCACTTTATCTTGTTTATTCACTATATGGCAAGTGGATATTTTTAGGTAGTGTAGTTAGTTCATTGTACTACAGGGCCCGACTTAGACTACCTGGAGCCCCGGGGCAAGCCTATTCTGGGGGGCCCCTTACAGTGGCATAACAGCTCTTTAGGTTGCAGAATTTCTGCATACACCTGTAGGGGGGGGGGCAGGGCATTTGCCCCGTATGCCCTGCCGATAGTCAGGGCCTTGTTTATTAACCTCCAAAATACAGTTTGAAAATATGGCAAAAAGAAAAAAATCCACTTATGGACCACTGGCTAGTGTAAAAGGTATTCCCTCTTACAATTTTCCCGCCTCTAGTCATAAAATCCCATCAACTCTATGGCAAAATTTGTTTATAGAATAACTCATTACCTAATGTTATTGAATAAATTGAAGTACTAAAAACGAAACTTTCGAGATGTCACATGCCTCATTAAAAATAATGAAATAACAGAAAGTTCGGCGTCAAAAGTGATGACTGGTTGTAAAATCACGGTCGTCAAAACAAAAGTTATAGTTGCAAAATACGACTAGTGACCACAAATTTCGAGCTCTTCTCAGGGGTCTGTCCAGACTTTTCAGACAGGGTTCTGTTTTTACGAAATTATAAAAAATCTGTACATACTTTTGTGAATCTAAATTTAGCATGAAAATAAAGCTCTTGCGAACTTCTTGGCACGAGTCCTCTTTTTGTGAAAAATGTCATTTTGAAAATTAAAATTAAGGTTTCATTTAAATAATGACAGTTCATTTTTATAGAGCTAAGCCCACAAATATGGATAGAAACCTTTTATAAATTAGAAACTGAATATCAGATTTTTGGGAGAAATACAGCAGAGTGCAATTGATTATTCAGGCAGCCTATTCATAGCAGAGAAGATTAGTTTTCAAAATTAAACAGATTTATCAAAGGTCAGTTTTTATTTTAAGGAGAAAATTTTTGTAATGATACCTAAGTTTTCCTCACAGACCCCTTCATCTTGAAACTTGATAAACTTTTCACCCTTCACAAAAATAAGCTACTTCAAACAAAACCCTTCACAAATGTTGAATGATTTAAAAAAGAAAAAAAATCAAAAAACTTGGGTAAGAAAATTACATTTTCGATCAGTTTCAAAAATACATTATACTTCTACAATAAAACATCAAACTAGAAATAGCAATAGAAAACAAATACACATTAATCCAGAATTTTATTTATTTATGTATTTTTCTGTTCTCACATTCTTTTTAAATACCTCACTTTGTTTCTGAGTAATAGTGTGAAATTCTCACTCAGTTTTTATGTCTGATGAGAATCCTACAACTTCAATTTACTATCATTTTCATTCAGTTATTTCACTGTTCTGTATAATTATTATTTTTATTTTTTTACATTTATATTATAAAGATAAACTTAATTCATTTATTAGTGTTTTAACTGAAGAGGGAAAGGAAAGTTGCTAATAGTTTAAAAAATACGCGAGCATTGAAAACATTAAAAATGTATGTCAATTTAATAGATTATATGATCTAATTAAACAAGCAAATATACATGAAACATATTCTTACAAAAGTAAATCAAACAAATCTAAGTGCATAAGTAATAAAACCAATATTCATAAAAGTATAATATCAAATAAAAAGAAAAAAAAAGTCATGAAAATACTAAATGTAGTTTAAAAAAACAAATTTTTAACATACCTGAAACAATTTTCTGTGGGTGGCATGAATGTTTTTGAATTGTCTATTTGTTGATTTAAAACCAATTTGTTAGTATAAGAGAACTTTCCGCATAGCACAGCATATTTTATCAAATCGCAAATGCTACAGGAAAGTTCACTTAACTTTTATATAAATTCCTGACTAACTTTCGAAATTTGATCACTTTTCCTGGGAGAAAAACAAAACAATAAACAAGCTGCTTTCTTACCGTAACAAAATATCAAAAACTGCTTACTGATGCTTGAACCTTGCACAGGAGTTTTACAGGAAGTTATAAACAGACAGGAACATGTAAACTGCAATATTATAAAATAGGATTTCGCAATTTATATCATTTATCATCCGTTTCTTTTATAGTATGCAGGGACACTTACATTGTACTCGATTGTAAGCAAATCGTCAAAATATCAAATTTGTTTTCGGTTAATTTGATTCCACCAAAAGCGATAAGCCTTTCTCATTTTAAAATCACCTCCGCTTTAACTAAATTTCTTGAATTCGGCGTAATATTTCCATATTAATAATGTACTGAATACTCAAAATAGCCATTGCTTACCATTGTTACACGCGTATAACGCTGGCCATTATCCGACACGACTTTTGAAGCAGACGATATTAGAACGCCCTCTATAGTTCAATTGAGTCGCGAATTGGAATGGGCCAAGACACATTCATACCAACAACATAAAACATGGTGCGCACCACGGAGTAAAAAGACAGGAGAAGAAGGTAACGCTGAAATTTTGTGATGTTATTTTCTAATGTTTACAGATGGCGCCAGCGTGCAATCCTTCCTTCTCTCCAGCTTCCGCAATGTTATTCAATGGGGAAATGTCTCGTTTTAATTATTTTTTTAAAAATAATATCAAGCTGAAAAAATTTCGATTGAAAGCAAATTTCATTAAATAGAGTATTCTAACCAACATGTTTTTTTTAAGAGCCATTTTATACTAATTTTACTTTGAAAGAAAGCTTTTAAAAAATGACGATTCTTATGAACCGAAGCTAGCTAAAACAGATAATTGGGAGGAAGGAGAATGGATGAAATTTTGTAAAGAAAAAAAATAAACTTACTTTAGGTGCAGAAAACACGAACTCGGACTTTATTTTTCTCCTAGGGCTTTTTTTTTTTTTTGTTTTTCTTATCACTATCATAGCCTGTTTTACAACTAGGAACGAAACATTTATTTGAAACATCTGAATTATGCAGTTTTAAGAACTTACAAAGAAATTAAATTGCTTAAAATAAAAAATTTTAAATGTACTCCAGCAAAATTCTATTGAAAACAACACTATATCCGCGCCGAGGTAGGGAGGAATGACAAGTGGCGCCCTCAATATTTACCAAAAAATTAGATCACAGTTTCGTAGCTTTCTCTCATTGGACCTTCAACTCTGCGCACACATTTATGATAAAGAAAAGTAAGGAATTTCTAAGGACTTCCAGAAGACTTTTTAAGGACTACCTAAAATCCTAATTTATTCATTATAAATATTCTAGTGGGAGGAAGGAGGGAACGGAGCACTGTTAATTAACATTATAGTATAACACAACATAAAATACAATATCATGAGTTAAATTAAAATACAAATTCAAAAATCTGGAGTGATTTCACTCGACTTTCCAGAACATTAAGCAATTAACGGGTGTATAAATAAAGTAAGAGAAGTCATTAAATAAACAAAAGGAAAAACCTATAATAGGGTGTCTCCATAGCGTTTTTCTCCATATAATATGTTCTTTAATGTAATGCTATTCAACTTCTAATAATTTCAGCCAATAGATTATAATGAAAGAATTGTTCGTTGTGTTCCTGTAAAAATCTGTAAGTGCTAGATCATCACAATTTATACAGTTCGTGTGATGGCAATTTATAAAAAGTATGTAAATTTTCAGTTCACTTGAATATGAGAGGCTAACGCACTTTAAATAATTTGAGTCCATAGGTTATAATGATAAAGAATTTTTATTTGTGTCCCTGTAAAAAAACTATAAGTGCTAGATATTTGATTTCAGAGTTGAGAGATTTAGGCTCAGTACAAATGTTAAGAGCACAAATCTGGTAACAAGATAAGGGTTTTATAGATTCTGCTTTTAAAATATCGTAATTTGTTAGGCATTGCTGTACAAGTTTCAACGAATCCATGAAAAAAAAAATCTGATGTGGGCACCACATGACTTCCTTATACACTTTTAGAAGTATACATAATGTTAAAAAACATTGTCACTGGACCCGAAACAGTTGGCTAAAAATATTTTTAAAAAATGCATGCATACGTAAAAAAAAAAAAAAAATAAAAAAAAAAAAAAAAAAAATTAAAATTGTGCCTTGAGGGGACTCATGTCAAAGTTGTGCCTTGGGGGGGGGGACTCATGTCAAAGTTGTGCCTTGGGGGGGACTCTTGTCAAAGTTGTACCTTGGGGGGACTAATGCCAAAGTTGTACCTTGGGGGGGACTCATGTCAAAGTTGTGCCTTGGGGGACTCATGTCAAAGTTGTACCTTGGGGGGACTCATGTCAAAGTTGTGCCTGGGGGGGGGGACTCATGTCAAAGTTGTGCCTGGGGGGGACTCATGTCAAAGTTGTGCCTTGGGATGGACTCATGTCAAAGTTGTGCCTTTTGGGGACTCATGTCAAAGTTGTACCTTGGGGGGGACTCGTGTCAAAGCTGTGCATTGGGGGACTAATGTCAAAGTTATGCCTGGGGGGGGACTCATGTCAAAGTTGTGCCTTGGGGGGGGACTTATGTCATAGTTGTGCCTTGGGGAAGTTTTAAATGTCTAGCTGTTCGGGAAGTTAGTTAAAAATCGTTTGCAAGATTTGTACTGGTAACGCTGCCGAAGGCAGCAGGAACCCTACACAGTTGGCTAAAAGTATTAAAAAATGCATTTTCACCGTGTTCTGATCTAGTCTGAAAGTTTCAAATGTCTAGCTAGTCGGGAAGTTAGTTAAATAATTTTTCTGTTGAATCGCATAAACGCTGCTGAAGGCAACAGGTATCGGAAACAGTTGGCTAAAAATATTTGAAAAATGCATTGTCAACGTGTTCTGAGCCTTTCTGAAAGTTTCAAATGTCTAGCTTGTCGGGAAGTCAGTTAAATTGCAAGATTTGTCTAAACCGTTTCTGAGTTATTACCGTTTTTTGATACATTATGGCCAAAACCTATGTATTTTTGTCATTATGAACCTAATTTTCCTAAATATCTCCAAAACCGAAAATCATAGAAAGTCCAAAAAGGGAGGTGCACAACTAGATGTTATAACAAACCTATGTACCAATTCGCAACTTTCTACGTCCAACCGTATTTGAGTTATGCGACATACCCACACACACACAGACACACACACATACAGACGTCACGAAAAATCGTGTAAAAACCCTTATATCTCTAAAACGAGAGCTCGTGTTAAGACGACACTTGCAGGTGTGCAACTAGGCATCATGACAGTCACACGTATAAATTGGCAACATCCAGCGATCATTCGTTTTCGAGCAATGTGAAATACAAAATCCATTTCCCAAATCGGGATTACTATACTTCCTTATACATTGTATAAGGAAGTAAAAAAAGTCTGATGTGGACACTACATGACTTCTTTATACAGCCATTGTAATATATATACTGTTATGAAAACATTTACATTTTTGAGTGGGGTAACTGTTTTGTAAATAAACAGGCAGGTTCCAGTCCACGAACTTTCCTTTGGGAAAAAAAAAAAAAAAAAAAAAAAACCGCTACTCCAACCACAAAAGTCACGACAATAGAGCTATATGTATCACGGAGACAAATACAGTAGTTTTTTTTTTTTTTTCAGGAATAGTGCTCCACGGCACGGCTTATTACAGAATCTTTCATAGGCAAATGCACAACTGAGAGCTCCATGAAAAGCACTCGAGCATAGATGGCCTACCTTTATTCTTTTTGGTAAATATTAGTGGCAAGAAACGATATATTTTACCAAAACCATTAACTCCATTAACATTGAGAAAGGATCTACTAATTCTGGCTACCCAAGTCAAAATTCATGCAAGTACCAGCAACAAAAATAGGCTAGTTATTGCTATGTATTGCTTTGTCTACTAGATTTTTATGCTATTATAGGCTTTATAATGCTAGTCAGCATTAAATGCTATATAGCTAGCTTATACAGCAATAGCATGACAAGCTATATACAAGCATTTTATGCTTATTTGATGATTAAGCTTTTCCAAAGCATGGTACCTTAACAAGCTATTTTATGCTTTTTTATGCTTGACAGCGTAAAATGCTATGTAGGCTAACATTATAGTCTAACACAACATAAAATAAAATTTCATAAGTTCAAGTACAAATTCAAAAAGGAAAATTGAGAAACAATCTTTTTTAATTCATAAAAAAGTAATACATTATTCAGTTACTCACCAGATGATCCTGGAATGTTGTTTAATCCAATAAAGTTGAAAACACATTTCATTTTTTATGTATAGTTCAAATGTTAAAGAAAAAAAAAAAAAAAAAAAATAGTTGATGAAGTTGAAACTAGTGGAACATAAGGCCTGTAGGACAGCGCAAAAACAATTGAAAGTAAAAAGCAAAATATTTTTTATATACCTCAACTTTTTTCCTGCTGAAATGTCCCTTCCCCTTGTCATCTCCACCACAGACGTTGCCATCTTGGAGGTATAAACTGCAAATTTTTGATTGCCTCCGCAAACAAATCTCGAATCCATACAAAAATTGCAGCATTAAAAAAAAAAAAAAAACTAGCTTGATGTGGCTATTATAGCATAGACTTTCTTCTATATATCTTATAAAATTCATGCAATACCAAATTATTTATAAAATTGTTATTCATTAAAATTATTTTCCCATCATGAATGCAGACGATTTTTCCTGACGAATGCAGACAATTTTTAAATATAACATTAAATGTCGAAAGTGCATAGTCAGGTCAGAGTTCTGTACCAACATCAGAAAAATTGCATTCCGAATCTAATACTTATATATGTATATATATATATATATATATATACACTGATGGAAAAAAAAAATCCCAACACCAAGAAAAAATTATTGTACAGTAATGAAATTTCAGCAATACATTTGTCTAGGTAACATATTTAATTGATTAAACTTTCAAGGTCACAGGTAGAGCCATTGGCGAGAAGAGCCATTTCAAATGTGAAATGTTGGTACATTAGTAACCGGTGTAACCGCCAGAATTTTGAATGCAAGCATGCAAACGTGCATGCATTGTGTCGTACAGGTGTCGGATATCAGTTTGTGGGATGGAGTTCCATGCCTGTTGCACTTGGGCGGTCAATGCAGGGACGGTTAATGCTGGTTGTGGATGACGCTGGAGTTGTCGTCCAATGATGTCCCATACGTGCTCGACTGGAGAAAGATCTGGTGATCTAGCAGGCCAAGGCAACATGTCGACACTCTGTAGAGCATGTTGGGTTACAACAGCGGTATGAGGGCGAGCGTTATCCTGTTGGAAAACACCCCCTTGAATGCTGTTCATTGAGACTCATTGAAACCTTTGGACAGCCCCTGCCTGCCTGGACGAGCCAAGCTTAACGGGTTGGATGCCGTCCGCCGGAGCGAATTAATCGCAAGATCACTGCATGATAGCTTCCTACTGCCAGATAGTTATCTAGTCGCTACATAGAATGAGCTGTGTTCGACGACTCGTTCAGGCTTCTGACATCAGACAGGGAGACTGCTGGCTCCTAATTAACACGACTGCAAAGTTACTTCTGTTGACAGCTCTGGAATGGCAGGGTTGCGACATCTGCTTCTTGACACATAATGCTCGACTGGCACACCACACCTCCAGATTGCCCAGGGAACGGAGCGCACAGACACGCTTCCTGGATACAAAACATGAATTTTGAATATGCGCACAACTAGCCTAGAGCCAGAGAGGAAGACAAAAAAAATAAATAAAAATAAATTAAAAAAATAAATAAATAATAATAATTTTTTGAATTTTGAGGGGGGGGGGGAGAATCGCAGTGGGAGCCAAGAGGATAGTTGTGCACTCAGATTTACACCGAAAAGAGGAGGCAAAAACATTGGAGGAGGGGAGCTAAACACCTAAAATAAAATTGGCTGAACGGTCGACAAAACAAGAAGCTAAAAAAAAAAAAAACGCTACAAACAGTATTTTTTTTTTTTTAAACTCGCCACGGGTGGTTGGAAGGAAATTTAGTAGCACATAGCGTAGAATTTTGAAGTGGCTGGGCCAATGGAGGGAGATGAGCTATGCACTAAGAGGCCTAAAGGGAGATGAAAGAGGGACCATCGCAATTTTGATCCACCACGGGGGGGATGGTGCCCCGCGTTGGTAGCCCGATGACTGCTAAACGACCCCATCGAGCACTTGACGGTGCTGCACATTTTTACGAGGACCAGACACCGCCACACCCTCGGATAGATGAAAAAAAAAAGAAAAAAAATAATAAAATAAAAATAAAATAAAATAAATAAAAAAAAAAAAAAGAAAGAAAAGAAAAAGGTATTAGTGATTATGTAATTTTGGATTGTAAGACTATTGCTATTGGAATACTTAAATTTAGTGGGAAAGTAAAGCCCTCGAGGCTCCGGAGAAATGCTGAGAGGCGAGAAGAGCAATGAGGGGCCGACAGGGAGCAGGAGGTTGTTCTAAGAAGCTGAACCTCCTAAAAGGGCAGCCCTCTGGACCGGGCGGGAGAACGAGGGGAGAACAGCTAAAAAAAAATAAAAAATAAAAAAATAAAATAAAATAAAAATAATAAAAAATAAATAAATAAATAAAATAGGGGGGAGAGCCACTCAGGCTTGGGTCCCGGTCACCTTACCCACCTAAGGGTCCGGTTCAGGAAAACCAAGGGGCTCAAAAAAAAGGGGGGAGGGGAGCTACTCAAGCTTGGGTCCCGGTCACCTTACCCACTCAAGGGTCCGGTTCGGGAAAACCAAGGAGCTCAAATAAAATAAAAATAAAAATAAAAAAAGGGAGGGGAGAGAGTCACTCAGGCTTGGGTCCCGGTCACCTTACCCACTCAAGGGTCCGGTTCGGGAAAACCAAGGGGCTCAAAAAAAAGGGAGGGGAGAGCCACTCAAGCTTGGGTCCCGGTCACCTTACCCACTCAAGGGTCCGGTTCAGGAAAACCAAGGGGCTCAAAAAAAAAAAAAACTCGGAGGCAGACAGGGCCAATTAAAACAAGGGCCCAAGGACTAGAAGAGAAGACAGTAGCACTGGCACCTCCCAGCACTAACCCGAAAAAGACCGTAGAGGGAGAAACAAGAAAAAATAAAATAAAATAAAATAAAATAAAATGAAATAGTATAAAAATAAATAACAATAACAATAAAATAAGTAATTAAATAAATAAAATAAAATAAATTAGACAGATTAACTGAGGGAGCGCTGTTGGTGGTTTGAGTTTAACGGAGGAGGAAAAAAAAAATGAATAGTTAGCTAAAATAAATAAGTAAAAGTAAGTTCTAAATTAGTAAATACAATATTTATAAAATAATAATAATAATAATAATGGGTGCATGATCAAGATTCGAATGAGACTTGAATGCTGTTCATGAATGGCAGTACAACAGGTTGTATCACTAGGCTGACGTACAAATTTGCAGTCAGGGTGTGTGGGATAACCACGAGCGTGCTTTTGCTGTCATACGAAATTGCTCCCCAAACCATAACTCCAGGAATAGGCCCTGTGTGTCTAGGCCGCAGACAGGTCGCTAGCAGGCGTTCACCTGGCCTCCTTCTAACCAACACACGGCTATCACTGTAACCAAGGCAGAACCGGCTTTCATCAGAAAACACAACAGATCTCCACTCCGTCCTCCAATGAGCTCTAGCTTGACACCACTCACGTCGCAAACGGCAGTGGTTTGGAGTCAGTGGAATGCACGCTACAGGGCGTCTGGCTCGGAGCTGTCCTTGAAGTAACCGATTTGTAACAGTTCGTTGTGTCACTGTGGTGCCAACTGCAGCTCGAATTTCAGCTGCAGACGCAGTACGATTAGCCACAGCCATACGCCGAACACGGCGGTCTTCCCTCTCAGTAGTGCCACGTGGCCGCCCGGAACCCGGTCTTCTTGAGGCAGTACCTTCCCTTGACCACTGCTGCCAACACTCATGCACAGTGGATACATTCCTGCCAAGTCTTTCTGCAATATCGCGGAAAGAAAACCCACCTTCTCGTAGCCCTACTACACGACCTCGTTCAAACTCAGTGAGCTGTTGATAATGGCTTCTTCGTCTTCTTAGAGGCATCCTTGACTAACATTAACCCACTACGTCAAATCTCAACTGTAAATAACGATCACGAACCTTACAGCGCTTATTTAAAGCAAACCTCATTTGCATGTTCATAGTGTCGCTACTAGCGCCACACTTATGCGCGTAGCTCGAAATTTGAATCGACGTCATCTTTCAAATGTATAAACACGCCTACCAAATTTCGTTTATCTAGCACAGCTCCTTCCTGGTGTTGGGATTTTTTTTCCATCAGTGTATATAATAATGACTTATTAAGCGTAGTAAAAGCCAAGTAACAGATACAAGTAGGGATGAAACGGATAACCGGTAACTATCCGGTATCCGGCCGAGTTTTAAATATCCGACAAGTTACCGGATATCCGAAGGAGAAAATTCAAGCTTAAATTCCCCTCAGATGAAAATTTTGCGACCTTTTTTTCTAGATCAGTTGTAGCTTGTAAAGGTAAAAAAAAAAAAAAAAAAAAAATTGCTAAAGTCGAATTTGACCACTGTAGCAAACAAATTTAGCAAAAAGTAGCTTCAGGTTTAAGAGATATAGAAAGCTTATTTTAATTTTGTGCAGAGTTAGCTAGGATTTTCCAGAGTGATCTGTAACATTCCCCCTAATCTTCCCCATAACAATAAAAAGAGCTGTTCATTGTTGTTCCTGAACAAATAATATTCATTCTCTGCAGTGCATATAACTTTGTTTTCATGACTTTTGTTTAATAAGTTGAGAATGTTTAGTAATATTGTTAATCTTGGAAGTAAAAGTTGTTAGATTGTTTCGAGAATGAGTCAAATAATGTGCATTTATTGACTAGAACCTACCTGTTTATTTACAATCCACTTTTCCCTACACAAGAAAGCTGTTTTTGTGACCATATATTTATACTAGCAGACCCTCTGGCATCATTGTCTGTGCCATTATCTATTCAATTAAACGTGTCATCTACCTATTCGATTTGGATTTAAAAAAAAGCACTGCAATTTATATAAATTTGCACTTTTAATGGAATATCTTGCTAAAACACCTGAATTTAGAATTTCCCATTGTGCTACATAGATATAGTCCCAAAAATTTAAATTACTTCAAATGGAAGTAATATTTAAATTTTCAGGAAGTCTGTATTTTTATTTTCAGATTGTTAAAGAAAAAAGAAAAAGAAAAAAAAGCTCAATTATTTAAAGTTTATGATTTTGTATATTAGAAAAACTGAACTTACTTTTAATTAAAGAATTTTAATAAATAATCTAAATTTTTTTTTCTTATCTGTACAGAATATAAAAATATAAAATAAGTAAAAAGCATTTAAAGAAACAAAAATATAAATTTGTTTTGAATCATTACTTTCTTCTATATTCAATAGAAGAAAGCATTTTATTCGTAAAAATTTTCAACTTCCCATTTTTGGTGGATTTGCACATTTTGAGTGAACCAGAATTTTGAATTTGACTGTTTTTAGAAAATGTCTGTCTGAAAAAAGCTTTGTGTAGCAGCTCTAGTTCAAGAGTTAATGCACAGAATTTGATATAAATTTATACATAGTTGCGCATTAACAAAAAAAAAAAAAAAAAAAAAAAAAAGTGTCCATCGACTTTTGGTGCAAATTACTCAATAAGTGGTGCTGCTATACTGTGATTTCTTCCATTTAAAGGAGGACTATATCTCTTCTACTGTGTATAATTAAAAAAAGACTAAGTATGTCACAGGTCTTTTATGAAATATGTTTATTTAATTTCTGTGCATATCGTCCAATAGACGATGCTGTTATGCTGCAATTTTCCCGTGAATGGAGAATCTTGGATTTATTTGTGTATAATTACACAATATTTGGTATGTGAGAGGGCCATTTTTATGAAACATCATGTTGATTCAATTTTGGTGCAAATTATTCGATAAGTGGCTATACTATGCTGCAATTTACCCTGTGAATAGGAAGGCTAAATCTCAACACCTATAACATTTAACTGCACTTAACTTGATATGCAAGATAAATAATAAGAGAACGAAAGCTGGCTTAATTTGGGTGTATATTGACCAACAGATGTCGCAGTTGTTCCTCACCTTCTATGATTCTCCACTTGGCTATATCTCACAATCTTTTTGTTAAAATTGCACTAAACTTTATATCTAAAATCTTTATTGTGCGAAGCTATTATTAAGTTTCTTCTGTGCATGTTAAACAGCGTGTAGCTTTGTTATGTAGAGTGATATAAAAGAAAGTTTCTTAATGTCCATAACATACTAAGGCATTGAAGCTTTTAGATTTTTTTTTTCTTCTTTCTTTTATGTTTTCTTATAAATGTCTTAAACGAAAGTACTGGATTCATAAAAATTTTCTACATTTGGTATTCGCTGGATTTATACAATTTAAGAGGTCCAGAAGGTTTGATCAATTTTTAAAAATTTGTGTTTGTGTGTGTGTGACAAAAATTCCATTCAACTGATGTCGGCCTTATTTAGGTGTATATCAGCCGACAAGTGGATCTGCTATTATGATTTTTCACAAGCCTATATCTCAGCATCTATTGATTAAAATTGCACCAAACTCCATATGTAAAATATCTATTGTGTGAAGTTATGGTTAAACTTTTGCACAATTTAAACAGTAAGTGGTGTGTGATGGCCACAATATATACGTTTTCTTATGAAAATAACCAACCCTTCAGCTATGATTACATTAGTAAAATATTTTGTTTCTTTTTAAATACATATCAAGCACACATTTTTTAGTACTGTAAAAAATGTGTAAATGATAATTTTTTGTTTTATAATTCTGAACAAAACCTATATTTTTGTGACAAATTGCAAGAGTAGGAATGAGTATGTTCGACTTAAGTTTTATTCTTCATCGCAATATTGCACAATTAAATAGAATGCTAAATAAATATGCTGAAGTAAATTATATTTAAAATGTGTTTAAAGGAATAGTATATGAAATACGGTTATATTTTACTGTTTTAAAATAAAGAAAAGAAATATACAACACAACAAAAAACAAAACGAATGCCGGATATCCGTATCCAGCAGGCAAAGGAGCTCCGGATATCTGATATCAGGTATCCATTTCATCCCTAGATACAAGATCACTGAAATCACAAAGACCAATAAGAATGATTTTTTTTTTTTTTTTTTTTTTTTTTTTATGTAGGAGAAGTTTAGAAAAATGAAAAAAATTTCATCAGGGGATGAAATACACATATTTAAAGAAACCAAATTTATTAAATAACAACAGCCTGCAAAACGAACGAAACAATAAACTAACTCAACAAATCTTAACAGAAAAACTTAAACTGAAATGAAATTCATGAAAAAATAATTTAAGAAACTTAAGAAAAAATGGAAGGAGGCAGGTGGCAAGACTTGTGACTTGTCTGTGGGGTTAAACTAGTTTCACGCCGGCAACACTCCCCAACCTGCCAAGACCAGAATAGGAGTCATATGGATTTAAAAAAAGCAAAATTTCAAAGCAGATGAATAATAATGAAACTACGAAGCAACAATGAAATTTATTGATTGATTACAATGTGTTTAATAGTAGGATTAGAATTTTAAGAATAGTTGACAACTCAAAGAAGAAGAAACCTAAATTTTAATGGAAAAAGAAAGTTTGCATAGTAATACAAAGTGAATGCAACAAGCCTTCAGCTTTTTTTTTTTTTTATTTATTTAATTTCACAATCCCACCCAACCATCCAGCTAAACACCACCACCCATCCTCTGTAATCAAACATTTGCCCACCCAACTGCCACCTTTTTTATTGTCTTTTATTATTTTATAATTTTTTTGTTAAGATACACTAAAGTGTACACATTTTTTTCTTTTTTTTTTTTATATGTACTGACAGAGACATGGTTATGGATATAAAATATAAAATTTTTAGGAAAACCCATTTTAGCAGTGTCTGTGAATAGTTTATTAATATTCTTGTTTTTATACTTCGGACAGCATAAATTATTAATTCAAAATAAATGGTTCATGAGGATGTTTCTAAATACCGAAAGATGCAGACAGGAATTAAATGTGTAAATAAGGTTACTTTAAAACTAAAATCTTGCCGTTTGTCATAGATATCTGTGTAAATTTTATTACCATCAAAGATTATTTTTAGATCTAAAAAGTTGATTGATTAGTTAGAGTATTTTGAGTTAGCTTTAAGTTAGATGGATAATTTAAGGAAAAGGCATTTTGTGATTTCTTGTTAAGATAAAATACAATATTATCATCTATGTAATGATAAAGCCGGACATCATCATAGCAAAATTGCTTTTCATAATAATAAAGATAGAGATCTGCCAAAATACTGCAGCTACAACCCCCTTGTGGGATTCCTACTTGTTGCAAATAGATATTGTTGTTGTGGAAGATATAATTATTATGGATAACAAAGATACGAAGTTTTTTGAATTTTTCTGCTTTAAAATTGCGAGGAAGATTAATTTGAGTTTTATATTCCTGAAAAAGACTGTAAATGATATTACTAAGATCTGATAACTCAATATTATTGAAAAGATCTTGAAAGTCAAAAGTCATAATATTGTCTATTGAATTGAGCGATTTAACGTATTGAATTAATTGAAAGCTATTTTTAAGACAGTGTAAATTATCAACTTTGTAAGTACAATTGTAAATTTGTTTTAGAATATCCAGTAGAGTTTTATTAGCATTGTTGTTATAAGTGTTACAGCCAATAGTGATAGTGCGAAATGTAATTGGAGATTTGTGAAACTTAGATATGAGAACTAGATAAGGAAAATTAAGTTATTGAGAGGAAGTTGAAGTAGTTTATAGTAATTATGTATTTTTTGGTTATTAATAGTTAAACTAAAGATGTTACTATTAGTTACTGAAGAGTTTAAAATAGAAAGATAGCAGGATTTACATATAATGGCATAATTATTAATAGCATGTGTTCAAAGAAAATTGGCAGAGCTGTTTTTGAAGCACCCATTTCTTAAATCGTACATTGACCTATTTAATCCGGAAGCTTATCATTTTTCCTAAAGTAATATCAGGTATTAATGAAAAAAGGACATCTAAAAAGAAATCTATATATATATATATATATATATATATATATATATATATATATAAAATGGATTTGTTTTTAAGACACCGTTGTTGCAATCCCATTTCCAGTTTTTCCACAAAACTTTACAAATTCATCTGTTTACCAGAAACACGCAATTACATATGAAACAATATCTAAAAGAATGTTAATATGGCAAATTTGAAGGAAATCCGTAGAACTGTTTTTGTATGAAACCACTTACAAGATCTAAAACTGACCAATTTATTGAAGATGTCTGTCAATTTTCCTGTAGTAACCAACTGATATACGAAAGAATATCAAAAATGATTTATGTAGCAACTTTGAAAAAAAATCGTTAGAACCATTTTCAGAGCTATAAATTTACGATCCTGCTTACGGTTTTCTACACAATTTCTATCAAAATTTGGTAAAATCATCTGAACACTGGACTTTCGTTGTTCTATTGATTCTTGTTTAGGTGATATGACGCCCCGAAGATTCTCCACAAACATAGAGACTAATTTCCAAATTTTCAGAGACTAAGCTCTGCTGTCGGCATTCAGCTAACTAGAAAAATCTTGAAGGTTTTTTTTTCCCCCCTATAAATAGTGAGTGATTGATAAACCTCTTTTCCCTTCCTTTGTAATAGAATTCTTAACGCAACGTGAATCAAACTGTGACAAAAAGAATTTCTTTGCAGCGGTCTACAGGTCTGGTTGAGCTTTGAGTGCAGAACAGGGGAGGGGGGAAAATAGATAATACAATCTCTTCACTTCTTCCCCCACAACTGCACACAGAAAAATAAGTTGGTCACAGTGACCAGGCAAAGTGCTCAGTTGACAATACAGAATTGACTAACCTAAATAGCTGACTAGGAAGCTTCAGTTAAAACGTATACTAGCTAAACTAGTCTCCAAAACAATACCCAGATTAGGAAGATTAATATTATCAGACAAAGAAGCAGTGGCGAGGCGTGAGATTTCAGCGAGGTTATCGCTATTTCTCATTCCCCCTCCCCCCCGAATACGCACAACATCTAAATCATTCCTACATTATCTTTATTATATGACACATTTTGTAAGAAATTGAAAATTAAAAAAAAAAAAGCAATATTTATTTATTTATTTATTTTAAACTTAAAACTTAAAAACATTATTTTTATTAATTGATTATATTCAATCAATTACATACGCTCAGTTATTCTTTGTCTCACTTTTGCTATAACTATATCTCGTAATATGGGAAAGTATTTCATAGTTTACAAGAGCTGCATGATTTAACATTATTGTTTTTCAAATAACATTTATGTAATCATTCTCTGACTAACTCTCACTTTTACTATATCCAGTAACATGCTATAATTTAAATTATGTGTGTAATAATTAATTGATAAATAATGGCCAATTTAATTAATTATGGTATAATTTCAAAATTCGTGAGCATCTTATTATTGTTATTATTATTATATTAATTTAACCATTCTCTGGCTTATTATCACTTTTATTATAGCACTATCTTGTAATATGGATAAAAGTAATAATTTATGAATGATGTTTTTGAGTATTTTTAATATTTACCAGTTGCGATTACAACTGAATCCCACAATATGGGAAAATGTGTTCTTCATTTATCAGTGATAAATACTTTTTATGATGACAATTTATCTGCAGATTGAATTAAATAATTATTGTCCGTGACTGTCTAACTAACTGTCGAACTGTCTAAAATTGCAGAAAATTTGTTAAAGACATTATAATTAAATATATGAATGCATGTAAATTCGGAGAAATATCATGTTTTCAGCATGAAAGTACTTTGGGGGGGGGGGGGAATAACATGATCTTTACTACTTTGTTATGAAAAGAAATAAATTAAATAAAATTAAACCTTGCAGTATGAGAGAATTTGTTTTCATTCTTGGAGCAACAGAGAGGAAAAAGTAAAGAAGCATTTTTTCATAATATAACAAGAGAAAAATTGATTTCGTTGTTAAGGGTTAAAAATAGATGATTAAATTATACACACATGTTCGTTGGAACATTTAAAAAAAATCAATTAAAAAATTAAGAAGATATTTTTCACATTGTCTTCTAATATTGAATAAAAAATATTTTATTGTTGGATTTTTTTTCTAACGAAGTACATGAAGGTCACAAAGTAATATTTTAATAATTCAATATTTTAAAGATTTACTGCTCGCTTAATTTGGACTTAAGGTGCATTAAATACAATAATTTTATGAATGCTTTTTCATTTCGAGCATTTAATTGAACAAAAATAAATAATAATAATAACAATGATTAAAATTGTTATTATTTTGTTTATATTTTATGGAAAAGAAAAGAAATAAAGTTATTCTAAAATAAATAAAAGGATTTCCATTAACTCTGGTGTAAAATAACTTTTTTGTGTTCGACTTCACCAAAAGAAAAAAAAAAAAAAAAGACACAGATTCACAATTTTAAAATTCTTCATTAAAGCCATAATGTAACCTACTGAAATATCCTAAATTATTAAATGAAATTTCATAAAATTATTTTGAAACTAAATATTCCCTATTGTCCGTACACAGAGCACAAAATATCTTTACATTAAGGATAAAAGTCCTTACTTAAATGAAAAGTCACACATAAAATAAAATAAAATTATGGAAGATCCCTGATAAAAGACTTACATAAGACTCCAAAAAGCCCCTACAAAGTAAAAATCCGTCCCTACATATTGAAGGAAACTTCTGTAAGTCGTTATACGTAGGGATAAATCCCTACAGTTCGTAACACTGCTCATTTTTCTGACACTAGAATCGCTAAAAATATAGATGACTAGCACCCGATTTTTAAGCTATTTGATACGTTGCAGACATCAAGCAGATATACCTAAATTAAAGCTCGATGGTTGCAGATGAAAAATGTTTGCGCGTACAGGCTTGCGCAGACGTAAAGCAGATTCACTCCAAGAAATGGGGACTCGAAATGTTTTTGGATGGTTCTTTGTAGAACCGATAGATGGCAGCACCAGACAACTATATCATACGCAGGGAATTAGAAAAACTCAAAAAAAAAAAAAAAAAAAAAAAATATATATATATGATTAAATACGATTTTAAAATATGATGATTATATATGATGATAATATATGATTTTAAAATATAATTTTAAGATATGATTAAATATGATTTTAAAATATGATTATATAGATTTAAATTGACTTATGTTATTTCATTTTTTTTACGGTCATAGACGAATCTATCGATGACCGGACGCCTCACCACTGCAAAGAAGGCTAGTCGACAATGGTAATTATCTGACTAGGAAGGTTAGCCAACAACCACAGTTACCAGACAAGGCAAGTTAGACAGAACCTACACTTGAAAAGTGGGCTGACAAGATTGGAACAATTTATTTTTTTGACTAACCAGTCAAATTTGAGGAGAATGAAAACTATACCAAGGGAACTAGTTGTCTGGCAAGTTTTAGAGCCAAAAATGATCATCAGACTAAACATTATTAAAAATACATAGCAAATAAAACAACTTTTGTGTTTGATGATTAACTAAGATTGTCATATACAGGCATGAGAGTGCAGAAAAAAAAAAAAGGAAACACGCGTGTTCATAAAATTAATTTCAAATGAAAAATAATGCGTGCAGGGTAAACTAATACAAATATGTTCATAAAATTTATTTCAAATGAAAAATAATGTGCACAGGGAAAAACTATACAAAATATTTTAAAAGTGACAAATTAAACTAAAAGAATAATGCACATGAACACAATAAAACCTGTGTGTAAAAGAAAAGAAAAAGAAAAAAAAAAAACATTAGCTAGTAATCAACATTTAATCATTGATTGGTGATGGGAAATGGGGGGGGGGGAAAGTAGTTCATGAGTGAGAAATATTAAGCACAATTCTACTTCTTTATGGGTTTTAGAATATCACAAAGTAAGTTTAAAATTAATAATTCTATTGTGGATGGATAAATATTCAAAAATAAAAGGTTTCCCGCAGAATGTTTAATTGGCGACAGTCAGAGATGAAAAAGGGGGGGGGGGGGGAAGGACAAAATATTACATGAGCGAGAAATATTGAATAATTTTGTTCTTTTATAAGTTATAGAATCTGATAAAGCATGTTTAAAATGAATACTGACATTTATATTTCGGATGAAGAAAGATTGAGAACCCAAAGTCTTTCGTGGAGCATTTGAACACTGATCATTATTGAAGTTTGATTAAAAAAAAAAAAAAAAAAAAACATAAAACGCAGAATTAACGGAAATTACATAAAAGCAGAAAATCGCAGATCTGCGGAAAAATCTCATGCCTGCATATAGTGTTTTTGATTGTTTAAAATGTGTAATTTTGTGCAAATTTGTCAATGTACTTGGCAAAAGTCTAGTATCACAAAGGTGGCAAGTCTCTTGACAAGTTTCAATTTTCCATTTTTCTGTGTGTGTTTTGTGTTATAACTGGATAAATCAGAGATGGAAAATTACAGATAAAAAATTACAATGCTCTTCCTCCTAAAAAAAAAAAAAAACCCTAAGATTTAAAGAGTGATAAAGAATCCGTTTTAAATTACAATGTGCAGTTTTTTTTTTTTTTTTTTTTTGTAGGGAAACGTCCAAAAGTAGCAATCTCAACTAATTTGTTACTATACACAAAGAAAAGCGTACCTGACTGATCCATGTCCTTAACTGAATAATTTTCTGACATACAATACCGAAAAATGATTCTGTCCCTTTAAAGATGACCTTATTTGAACTTTCAATCCAATATTTATCTTAGTTTTGACATGTGCCAGTTTATTTACCGTTGCGTTTAGAAAGTAAATTCTGTAAGTGTGAATTGGCTAACTATGAGCTACTTTAAAAGTGTTTATTAATGGAATAAGAAATTGTGGGTTGGAATGACTTATTTTATTTCGGTTTCTACTCAAATTTAAATCACTTGGCTCTGGTGGCAAACGGCGACAATACTGGTGATATTACATTAAAATCATAAGTAGATGCTGAATAATATTGTCCTGATTAATAAGTGTACCACCTTTTGTAGCAGTCAGTTGAATGGTGTAGCTTTATATAGCAAATTAAAAATTCAGACAAACAAATGATTTGTTTTACATATGTTGATTGCATACAGTAGCACTGCTAGATCAATAAAAAAAAAAAAAAGAAAAATTGCTTATGTAATGAAATTTTTTTTTTTCTATTTTTTCTTCCTTGACCAAACAGGAGTGAATTTTGAAAATAACATTTGTGAAGAGAAAGAAAGAAAAAAAAAGTAAACACTCTTCATTGTCTAATGATTTTTTATCTAACACAGGGTTCATACTCATATATGGGAAAAAAATTCCTTGAGTTTTCTCTGAGTTCAAGATAATATTAGCGACCTATTTTCAAGATAATATTAGCAACATATTACAAGAAATGCTCCTCTAGACAGGACAAAATACAAAGCTATTTCCACTGTATGGTGTCATATTACTCTCGACCATGATAGAAATTCAGGTAGAAATCATTGTTTACATGCGTATTTTCACAATATTTAATCAATTGAATTTTGATACGAAACTAAACAATATATATATATATATGTGACGAATTCCCTTACTTGAATCACATAATAGCTATGAAGGAAAGAGGCTGGCACTCAGTAAATACTCCGGATGAAACCACAGATATTTATTAATCCATCTGGAACATATAAGGTACAGTCCATGATTGTGAGTTGAGCAAATGGATGCAGTGCAGTGCAGCCGAATGCGATCACATGACCCCTCTCGGGCTGTTATTTGACGTAAGTTTACTAAGCAAGAGCACACCAGAAGAGAGAGCTCCTCTGCCTGTGTTTTCACTTAAATACTGGCATTTTTGGCGGGAACTCACACCACTCCTTCCTATGCTTATTGGATATTAACTTAATGATTGACAGCTTAGCTGAGGTCCAGATTTCTAGGATTAATTACTATGCAGCTCCTAACCACAAAAAGCTGCAGGTTGCACTTATTCAGCACTTTCTTGTCTTAAAATTGGTTCTCTTTTATGACTTTTGTGTTATGCTCGCGCCTTGTACTAAAACTTACTTTACAGGGGAAACTTTAGAATTAATTTTAAGTTAAGACTTTCTAATGGGATTTTCTTTAAATTATTGCTCACTATTAATTTAAAATAATAAAATAATAATTTAAAAACTTACCTCTCTTTATCCTTTCATATCCCCCCCCCTCCAAGACAACGTTCCCCTGGGCTTGCCTGCAAGTCCATGGGAACTCATTCCGAGGTGGCAGATAGTCCAGGAAAAGATGGTCTGTCTTATTGTTTAGAAGGAGAAGTGCGTATATTTTCCCTTTAATTATTAATTTAGTCCCGTTTATCGATTTTTTTTTTTTTTTTTCTGTAGAACTGCACATTCCACGTGCTCAACCCTATACATACAATAGTGTTCTAGGAGTAATATAAAAATATAAAATAAAACATAATGTAGCACTCTTATACAATATTATCTTAAAGTAGAAATTTCTTGTTCCCAACTAGTTGGTAAAGCTTATAGTCTTATATTGTTTTTTGTTCATTTGTAATGAACTATGATAACAAGGTCCTGTAAATATGTTTTTTAATTGCTCAGTAAGGAAAATAGTTCATTTCTTTGGCGCAGAAGTCCTTTGGATTTTGCACAGAGTCTTTTAACATTACATAAAAATATAATGACGTTGAACAAGATATTACACATCTGCAAGGAATCTATTTTTTAAAAGAAATATACGGAACTTGCAGTTTTCTCTACTGTCCATATATTTGAAAAAATGACACTATAAATACATTTGTATCATTTCAGATCATTGACACTTTTTCCTGGTTAATGTAAAACACATTTTCAAACAATTAGATAAAAATTCTTACTAAAGATACAAACAATAACAATATTAATAACAGCAAAAATTTTTACAAATTATTTACACCTAAAACCAAGTTAATTACTTTGTTCGAGTAATTATTTGTTTTCAAAGTATTACAGACTGCTATAAACTTCAAGTTTGGCAATCCACAAAAATTATATGGTGGGTACATTAACCCTTGAAACTCTGAGAATGTCAAGCCCTTCCAAAAGTAATTTGGGATAAAGGTGGAAACTGGCTAGCTTCTACAGAGAGGGAAAACCGTGTTCTCCGAACACATCACAATGGTGAAGATCAGGAGACCATGAGAAAACAGACTGCTTATAGAAAAGGGGCTTAGGAGCGGAGGATCCTCATTTCACGAAACCATCTACATGATATTTAAGAAAAAAAATTAAATAAACCAAAAAGGTATATTTGTAAAAAAGAAAAGTTAAGGGCACGCTAGTGCCACTGAGTCAAAGAAAGGAAGATATGTCTCCCGACATCCCTCTGATTTCTTTAACTCAGCTAGGATCCTCATCCAACGTGTATGGGGAAATAGGAAAGCAAAAATAAAAAAAAACATGGGACAGGAAGCTGATACCTAACTACTTTATTCATGACTTAATTTGAAATTTTTAGGATTATTATAGTATCTTAACTTAGATGAATGGCCAATTTCTGAATTTCTCTTAAAATGAAGGCTGGGTTTGTCTATCTCAAAATTAACGTTAGATAATTGTCTTAAGATTTTATATGGGCCTGAATAAGGTGAACTCAATTTACGCGTGTTTGGATATTGAAATTCCTCATAAATCACTTCTTCTCCAACTTTAAATTCCACAGGGAGAAATCGAGCATCGTATCTGACTTTGTTTTTCTTATGATATTGTATTGTTTTTTCTTTTGCTATTTTTCTAGCTTCATCAACTGAAGGGTAGTAATTATTATTTGCCAATAAGGGGTCATATGGTAATTCTCCTAATAATAAATATTTAGGTGGAAACTGAGTTACTGAATGAGGTGTTGAGTTATACTGATTTAAAACTTCTTCAAGTAATTTAGTCCAGGGAATTTTGTTTGAAGAAGAATTAACTTTACACTTTAAACGCGTAACAATAGTCTGATTGAGCCACGCGACTTTCCCGTTGCACTCGGGATGATGGCTACTTGTTAATAGGTGTTTAACATAATAATTTCGAAGAAATTTTTTAAAACGGGATGAAGTGAATGCTGCATTTCTGTCCGTTAACAATTTTTTAGGCACTTGAATTTGAAATATTTGTTTTAAAAAGTTTGTATAAGTTTCAGTGGTAACGCTTTTTGATGGAAATCCCCACACATAACGGGTTGCATGGTCCACGACCAAATGCAAATACTTTTTTGTAGAATTATAATAATTAAGTCCACCAACAGTGTCCAAAGACAAACATTCAAAAGGTTTATCTGTTGGTGGTACTTCTTGTAACGAGCCAAATCTTTTTTGTTTACATTTTTTGTTTAATTGACAAATATGACAATGTTTCACAAAACTTTCAATATCTTTATTAATATTAGGCCAATAATACTGGGGTGTAATTAAATTTACCATTTTATAAATTCCAGGATGTCCAAATTGAGTGTGGGTTTTCTCTAGTAGGGATAATCTTAATGACATAGGGACTATTATCTTATACAAACCTTTCTTTTTAATTACATTTACATCATCAATTTCAATAATTTTCTTACCATTAATAATTATATTTTCTTTTTTCTGATTGTCTTTAATTTCATTTAAGTCAAGGAGGTGTACATGGTGTGACACATTTTCTAAAACAGGCAATCGGGATAACATATCAGCTTCAATATTAGTTGAACCTTTTTGATATTGAATTTGGTAGTCAAACATACTAAGTTTAAGGGACCAGCGGAATAATCTTCCTCTTAAATTTTTAACATTTTTTAGACAAGTGAGAGCCGCATGATCTGTATGTATGACAAATTTTTGACCGTGCAAATAATGATAAAATTTATCTAAAGCATCAATGATTGCTAAACATTCTAATTCAGTAATGGCATAATTTTTTTCATAATTACGTAAGTTTCTAGAATGATATTCTACTGGATGTAAAGTGCCATTCTCATCTGCCTGCTTAACAACACATCCCAAACCATGACTCGAGGCATCAACAAATAAATGACAGGGACTTTTGGGATCATACAGTCTTAAAATGGGTTTACTTATTAGAGCATTTTTTAATTTTTGGAAGGAATTTTCACATTTTTGGTCCCAAACATAGGGGACATTTTTCTTTAGCAAATTATTTAATGGAGCTCTAGTTTTTGCATATTTTGGAATAAATCTAGCATAGACATTTACGGATCCCAAAACTCTCTGTAATTCCTTGACATTTTTTGGCGGTTTCAAATTTTTTATGACCTCAATATTGGGATTATTAGGCGTAATAAGTCCATTAGTAATTTCATATCCTAGAAAATTAATTTTTGTTTTAGCAAAATTACATTTTGATAATTTCAATTTTAAGTTTTCTTTAACACAGATTTCAAAAAGTTGTTCTAAGTGCTTGAAATGTTCTTCTTCTGACTGTGAAAATATAATAATATCATCAAAATAATTACATGCAAAATCTATTTTGTATTTATTTAAGATTCTTCTAATTGTTCGATTGAAGATAGCGGGGGCATTCTTGAGGCCAAAGGGCAGATATTTCCATTCATATAATCCAAAAGTTGTAGCAAAGGCCAATTTTTCAGTATCTCTTGGGTGGATAGGAATGTGCCAATATCCACTTGCCAAGTCGAGGGTGGAAAAGAATTTTGCTTTAGCTAATTTATCTAATAAAGTATCGATTCGGGGAAGTGGTTCAGCATCGGTTTTTGTTATCGTATTAAGTTTACGGAAGTCAACACATAAACGACTCTTTTTTCCTTCTTCCTTCTTATACACCAGGGTTACAGGTGCCGAATAAGGGGAACAACTTTCTTTTATTATACCTGCCTGTAATAAATTTTGAATTTGGGTTTTAATTTCTTCTTCTTCCTTAGGGGAAGTTCTATATGCTCTGAGTGAAATAGGTAAATCAGAAGTTAAATAAATTCTCTGGGGTTCCATACGAATTCTTCCAACGTCATATTTTGATTTAGCAAAAATTTTGACATATTTTGATAATAAAGTAGGAAGTTTTCCTTCTTTAGCAGACTGAGGAGTTACGTGATTTTCTTCAGTGGCAGGAGTGTACTCTATCTCCTCTACCTTATCATTTGATTGAACATTAACATTTTCATTTCTAATTGTATTTTCACTTTCAGGAAGTAAATGTAAGGTTTGAGAGCAACTTGGTATATTTTTTAACAATGGTAAAATATTGTTATTTTGTGTTACACATTTTTTAGCACAATCAAAAGTTAATTCAAATAGTCCACAATGATCTAAGCTAAGGAGAGTATACAGTAAGTTATTATTCAAAATAAACATATCAATATTTTTTGTAATATTACCTATTTGTAATAACAGGGAACATTTTTTGGTAATCTTCAACATCCCTTGTGTTTGTACAACATTTATTGGCGAGATATTTTTTGTGGGAAGTCGATATTTCTGAAAAAAATGTTGAGGAAGAATACTTAAACTGCTGCCTGTGTCGAAAATTAAAGGAATAGGATTAGAGTACGAGTTTGGGTTTTTAACACTTTGACTTGTTTGCTGATACTTTCTTTGGGTACCCTTATTTTGAATTATGCGACCGGTCGCGGCAAACTGTCAATATGTGTTATTTACACCTTCTGTCGTACTGTTTCCTACTGTGGAGTCTTCTGTGGTATGAGTCGGTTGTTCCTGCTTGAAAGGGCATTCTCTATGCCAATGAAACGCGTTAGGGATGTTAATTTTAGTACAATATTTACATGGAAAAGGAGGTAAAGGTCCTTGAAAATGTAGTCGTGCATTTGCGTTTGACTGCTGGGGTCTAGGCCCTCGTAAATTGGGTCGGTTATCATGAGTCCTAGTGGGTTGATTTTGATTAGAGTATCCCATATGGGGTCTATTTACATTAGGAAATCGATAACTCCAAGGTTGTGGACGGGGATTGTATTGCACAGGGACCCTATTGAATACTTGCGAATAGTTATATTTTGGATACTGATCAGGCGACTTAGGTGGGAGGGGGTCAGCTGATTTTCCTGATAGTTGCAATTTATCTAAGCGATGAACCAAATCCCTCCATTCATTTAGGCTTTTTGGGGAATTAACCACCACAAGTTGTTTTAATGTTAATGGCAATCCGTCTGTTAATCCGTCCAACAGGAATTTAGGTTCTAGACCTAAAGCTCGTCCCACTTGAAGTTTCTTGTGGTAGTAATCTATAACATTGTCACCCTGTTTGAATACAATACTCGAAAAATCATTTAAAGAGGTCTCTCCAGGTGTAGTAAATTGCTCATTAAAAATTTCTACTACTTCTTCCCAGTGCATCATATTTAAGCTATTATTAACATAAACTGTTAGGGCTCTCCCTTTTAAAAACCTTTGTATGTTCCTAACCTTCCAAATTGCGTCTTTTCCATTCTCCTGACACCACGCGTCAAAATACAGCAACCACGCCGCCCATAACATTCCATTTTCAGGGCAAAATTCAATAAGCACATTTTCCTCTTTTACCGGTGTGTTTGTAGAAGAGGAAGAGTTATTTAATTCACTTAAATTACCCTGCTTCGTCTCTGAAATGGCACCTAAATTATCTCCACCTGTATTCTCAGGGACCACTGGATCTTCGAGTGGGTCCTTGGCCATCTTAACTTCTATTTTTTAACTTCAAATTTAGAAAATTCAAAATTTTTTTTTTTTTTTTCAAGAAATTCAACCTTTATGAAATATATTCAAGTTTCAAATAAAAATAAAAATTTAGAAAATAATACAACTTTGTGAAAATATCAATTTTTAAATTAATTATGCAGAACATTAAGAACAAAAACTAATTTAGATAACCCTTAAATATAATAATATTCAAATTTCAAATAAAAATTCAAAAAATAACAACTTTGAGAAAATATCAGTTTTTAAAAATAATTATGCAGACATTAAAAACCACCACTAATTTGGATAACTCAAACATAATAATATGCAAATTTCAAATAAAACTTTAACATAAATACACTTTAACTTTGAAAATATCAAAAAATTTTTAAAATACTTATGCAGAAAATGAACAATCAAAAATAATTTATATACTCCTTAAATATAATAAAAATTCATTATTAAATATGGGAGAACTGCAAAAATACTCATTTTTAATATAGTAATTAACACACATTAAGTTCCTTTTTATCTTAAAATAAATAAATAATTTACTCACTTCAGTGCCAGGAATAAAAAAGAAAAATAAATAAAAAATTTTCTACTTCCACTCTGGCTTTAATCATTCTCAATCCATTGAATGAGGCCAATGACCTTGATGAAATAACACAATTGATAAGGAAGAACACCACATTAGTAGCCAAAGCACTTGACCTTGATTCCACACTCTTGATAATGACAGAACACATTATGAATGCAGAGAGATCCACACAATTTGACCCACTTTATTTGAGAGGAGATTAATTCTCTTTTGAATGAAAGATAGTAAAGCTCTTTTTGACTGATTAAATGAATGAATATCTTCTCCTTTATTTTATTTTCTAACGATATTTTTCTTTTGAGAAGGCTGCCTTTATTGATATAGATTTAATTTAATATTTTCTTTCCTTCTGCGGATTTAGTTTATTGTTTTTCTTTCTATTGAAAAGAGTTGCTTTTATTGATATAGATTTAATTTAATGTTTCCCCGAGAGGGGTCAGGATCAAACATAATTCATTTTCTTGCAGCCATAACTTGAGTACCATTATTTACTTTATATCAGGTGTTCATGCCTGTCGACTTATTTTAATGTGACGAATTCCCTTACTTGAATCACATAATAGCTATGAAGGAAAGAGGCTGGCACTCAGTAAATACTCCGGATGAAACCACAGATATTTATTAATCCATCTGGAACATATAAGGTACAGTCCATGATTGTGAGTTGAGCAAATGGATGCAGTGCAGTGCAGCCGAATGCGATCACGTGACCCCTCTCGGGCCGTTATTTGACGTAAGTTTACTAAGCAAGAGCACACCAGAAGAGAGAGCTCCTCTGCCCGTGTTTTCACTTAAATACTGGCATTTTTGGCGGGAACTCACACCACTCCTTCCTATGCTTATTGGATATTAACTTAATGATTGACAGCTTAGCTGAGGTCCAGATTTCTAGGATTAATTACTATGCAGCTCCTAACCACAAAAAGCTGCAGGTTGCACTTATTCAGCACTTTCTTGTCTTAAAATTGGTTCTCTTTTATGACTTTTGTGTTATGCTCGCGCCTTGTACTAAAACTTACTTTACAGGGGAAACTTTAGAATTAATTTTAAGTTAAGACTTTCTAATGGGATTTTCTTTAAATTATTGCTCACTATTAATTTAAAATAATAAAATAATAATTTAAAAACTTACCTCTCTTTATCCTTTCATATATAACTTGAGAGAAAGAAAATATTTGTTTTTCCAGGTTTTATAACCAATTTTCCCTGACTTTTTTTAACAAATTCCCTGAGTATTCCCCGTTTTCCTGATGAGTATGAACCGTGTAACATCAGCAGCTTACATAAACTCAGATGATGTGCAAAATGAATTTTTATCAACAAATTCAAGAGAAACAACTCACTATTAATAAAAATGATTTTATTTACTGTACAAATTGCATAATTTGAAAGCAAAATTTAACAAGATATTCCCCTTCACAAAAAAAGATTTAATATACATACATATGTATACAGGTACACATTAAATGAATGATGATTTCTTTCCAAACATATCTATCAACAATGACTAGTGGGTTTCAATAACAGGTGATGTATAGTCAACACTTGAGCAGCACAAAGAAAATCATAATAACAAAAAAAATCATGAAAATTAATATCATTATTCAAATTTAACTTTTATATAACATTTTTATAGAAATTAAGAGTATGGCAAGAATTAAACATTAATTTTTCTTCTAAACTTAAACGTAAACTATTCAAACTGTTAAAGAAACAGTAAAGTACTGAAAGAGATGGAATAAAATTTAGAAGTTTGCTGCCAGTGGAGAAAGAGAGAGAAAAAAAGTAGATTGTTTGTATTAAAAATTCAAACTTTTAGTATTGTAAGTCATAAGAGGTTGTTTTGTTAAATTTATTCATATTAGTTTAATGGATAGTAAGAAAATTATACTAATTTCAAATACAGTTTTAATATAAACATAATACATGGTTAAAATAAAAAATTCCAGGACTTCATAAAAGATCAAAAACTTGAAATAATGATTTTTAAAATGCATGAAATTTTCAGTGGATAAATTTATAAAAGAATAATAGTTAATATTAAAATAATAATAAAAAGAAACCAAAGTCTATTTTTATTTTCTAAGTAGCAGATATAAAATTCTATATAAAATTTTAACTTGGGACACAAAGAGTTTTTTTTTTTTTTTAAGCATACTTTCAATACAAAGACAGGCAGTAACTGTATTGTGTTCCTTTTATTATAGTCACTGTTTTTGCTCAAATTTTTTCAGTTGGTCTAAATATACAAAAAGAGTAAAAAAGGGGGCGATAGGTTTTTTATCTTAATATACGAATTTGTATTCCTTAGTAATGGTTACAAGTTACAATATTGAATTATCAAAATTCTTCTGCACATTTTTTCTCAATTTTATTTTTAATATATTTTTTAAAATGGTTTGTAATATATATAAATATTTTTTTAATTTATTGTCAAAAAAAGAAAATAAAAAGCCTTTTCAAGTGGTCTATTTGTGGTCTAAAAGCAATGGTCATGGTGTCCTTTAAAAATAAAAATAATAATAATTTTAATCAACTTAAAGTTTTGAATATTTTAATTTATAATTTAATATAGTAAAGCAACATAAATTATGTCCTAGAATGAAGACAGTTATTTCTCGAATTGTCTATACAGGACATCAAAATGGATATAAATATTTTATTTTTCAATAGAACTTAATACAATTAATAAATAATCCAAACAAAAAAAATTTTAAAAAAGATGAGGTCTGAAATTAATTCAAAAAATGATTGTCCGATAGAAATTTTAGGTCAGCCTATAAAATATATATACATGAAATTAGTTAATAAATTATATCTTAATTGGGTGATTTGTTAAGTTAATTTTACAAAATATTTTGTAGAACATCTTTTAAAGGTAACACTCATGAGAAAAAAAGTTAGAAATTTCAAAATATGTTACTGTAAATGAAATATAAATGAATAAACGACCCAAAACAATTGTGAGTTTATTACATTTTATGGTGTTTATTCAAAGTTTTGTACTTATTACTTTAAAACACTAGCAGTGTGGTGCTTTCTAATTATCACTTTTTGGAAAGCCCAATGTAGTATGTATGACCTGTCAAAGTAGCATAACTCAATTCCTACTAGTCATAAGGGATTTACGGTATATATACAGTGTGGCTACAGAAAAAAAGTTTCCTGATTTTTCTATAATTTTCACGACTAATTTTGACAATTTTCCATGATTTCCGTTACCTATTATATACATTCCATAATTTTGTGTAAGTCACTCTTATGTGACATGCTCTCTAAACCACCGCAATTTAAAAAACTATACTGATGGGCAACAATATCTCAATCTTTTTATTTATTTTTTCTTTGTTCACTTACAAAAAGGAAAATAAAGTGAAAAATACAAAACTCTGGAGAAATTAACAAAATTATAAAAATATGACTCATTCTAATTGCACAACATATTAATATCAAGACATAAAATTATTCCTGTATTGTACAAAAAATATTTTATTATTATTTTTTTAAAAATCTTGGTAAGATTCAATTAGAAAGCAGCTTCCCTGATATTTCCCTGTTTTTCCTGATTGTCGCCACCCTGTATATAATACAGTTATACTTTTTCCCCTAGTGATAGTATTTGTTATTTTTTCCCCACAATTTTAAGACCTATAGTTATAATGACTTTCGTCTTGAATTTTCTATATTATGTGAATTCAAAATTACACTACACAATACCTTGTATATTTTCCCTAGTGTATTATTTGTTTTGGCTTTCTTGAAAAGTCAGTAATTTTGAGTTATGCCTGTTAGTCATAGAGTGAAGATATGATTTACTCTAATCCAGGGGTGTTTGCATTCTGAGTTTTTTATTCTATTTACGACCAGTAATTATGAATTGTATTTTTGGTTATATTTAATTGCTAAACTTTACTAGAAAACTACCACTAATATCACTATTAAAAAATTCTGGTAACAAATTTCGGGGACACAAACACCCCTGCTCTAATCTAACTCTATGGCACTGGATGTTTTTATGAAGTTTTTTTTTTTTTTTTTTTTTTTTTTTTTAAAGGAAGGGTTGGGGGGTGGGGGGGGGGAGGGTTAAGTTTGCTGTCATAGTTTCTGACAGATCACATTAATGATTTTTATCAGCATTATAATTAACATTTATATTATCTTGAAAATCTATTGTCAATCTCAGAAAAAATATAAATGCGATAAGACATTTTTTTACATTTATTTTCACGGTCTAGATCAATCATCTTATCTCTATATACATTAAAATACCACCCCATTAAATCCTCATTAATTACTGCGATATCTTTAAAAATTCATCTTAACTAACTAAAAACAAATATGTTTGGAATGCATTTTTTGTTAAATAAATAAATTAGAACTTAACATTACTTCATGTTTCGTCGTTAACATTTTCAGCTGGGCGCCCAGCTCTCCTCAGACGACGACTTCTATAGTGGAGGTCTTAAATGACGATCCTGCATAGTTTCTGCTATAAGGTGGCACCACACTCTGTCTGGTGCCACTGCTTCGTGATTGGTAGAAATTTCTATGGCTTCTCTGTACTTGTAATTATAATCATCATATTCCGCGATTTTAATCACATGCAACAACAGCGGCACAGTGGTACCAGACAGCGTGTGGCACCACCTTATGACAGAAACTATGCAAGATCGTCATTCAAGACCTCCACTACAGAAGCCGTCGTCTGAGGAGAGCCAAGTGCCCAGCTGAAAATGTTAACGACAAAACACGAAGTAATGTTAAGGTTTTCTAATTTATTTAATTAATAGTTTATGCTTCGTTTATTTACATTTTCATTTAAAATGCATTTTTTGTGTTTATTAATTTATTTTAAATTTATGACATTTTTAACTCAAAAGCAAACAGTCCTGGAATTTTTCTTGACAAAGAAAAGCATATTGCACCCTGCAATAAAAGTGGCATAACTTAGACTGCCATTTGTTTCAATGCTGAGTGAAATGACTAACTCTGCAAAAGTACTAGTTTTAGTATTAAAAAAAAATATTTTAAAATTAGTTCTGCGCAATCAAATCAATGTAAAACTACATCTTACATAACATGTGATTAAAAATGAACAAATTTAATTCTTTACAACATCATGTAAATACATAAAATAACAAATTAATAACAATAGAATCAATCACAATATAACATATTATTAAATGAAGATTTGGCGCTTGATAGATAAATGAAAAGATCTTGATGTATAAAACACACACACAAAAAATGATGAGTAAAAATGTACATTTTTTTTTTTACTTTTATGATTCGATGCTGTTTGTTAGCAAAACTGTCTATATTTTATTTTATTTTATTTATTTATTTATTTATTTATTTATTTTTTTTTTTTGGGGGGGGGGGTGTTTATACATTAAAATCTTTTTCTTTTAATTAAATATAACATATTATCCAACATGTTTAGCCTGGAATAAAATCAAAAAGTATCAATACCAACTTTTCTTTTGAAGTAAAAGGAAGTATTTATGAAATTTAGTTGGCAACCAATGGTTAATGACTTATTTTTTTTAGATGCTATATTTTAAACTTTTTTATTGCATGCTGCATAGTTACATATTGTACAAATAATGTAATTTATTGGCAATAATATGGCATGTCTATCTGTGATACACTGGCAATCTTTTTCTTTTGACGTTAATTTTGGCCAACTTGTCAATACTGACTTCAAATGATTTTTTTTTTCTCAATTATAAATGGGCTACATTTTCTTAGGAGGAAAAGGAACAAATAAATATACATAAAACATAAAATTGATGTTAAATATCTTTTACACCACTAAAATAAAGATACTTAAATTTTATTAACATTGTGAACGGCTTAAATAATACTGATTTTATTTCTAGTTGCACATATATATCATTAGCATTGTTACACATTTTTATTAACTAAAAAAAAAAAAAAAAAATACGATGTGAAAGTAATTGAAGTTTACAATGGTGAATTCTGTCAATATGTAATGAGAGACAACTACTAATTTTTACTTTCATTTTCATGCTTTAATCCAGAAAGCATGTATTTTAGTAAAACAGATGTATTAGATAGTAGAATAAATATAAAAGTTTGAAGTAATGTGCATAGTAAATTATGAAGTTTTATTATTTAGATAATTTCTATTACATATTTCATGGTATGAAACTTCAAAAAGGATCTCGCTCAAAACCCTCTTATTTTTATAATTAAGATAGGTTAAATATTTATTGAATTAATGAACAAATAACAATAATATTGACATCTATTTTACATATGCACAAAAAAAAAAAAAAAAAAAAAAAATTATATAATCCATGCAATCTACATGATTTTTCGTTCTCATTTTCAGTATCCCAGGTATAGTCAATAAATTCAGGGACTACCTTTCCCTGTGATAAAATAATAAAAAATGTAAAAAAAGATATACTTAACTTATGATTTTTGATTTGATTAGATGAATGAAAGAAAGGATGAGTCATGGCACGTGAAGTGTGTATAGTGGATCATTAAATTATTGCGTTGTTTAGATAACGGCGGACATAAAAAATGCGGCGATTTACTCTAAGTGCCGTTTTATCGGCAAATAACCGGAAATTAAGTCTCTTGCTGGAAGTGAAGTATCATTAATCATGGTCATCAATTTAATATAAAATAAATATTGAAAAAAAGCTTACCTTCAGATCTGTAATATAAATAAACATTGAATTAACTTTGACACACAAATAAGAAACATTTCTATTATGTAATCTTTTTTAATTAAAATTCTGTAAAATTAACAGAGGTACCTCCTACAAAATTTATTATTGATTTTTATTATCATGATTAACATTATTATTTGTTATGCGGTATCATTTAAATCTTATTTATTTTATTGACATGACGTTCATTGTGATTTATCTATTTCATTGTTCATATATTGAAGTCGTCATGATTTTTGATTGTAATTACGACTATTCTCGTTAATTCTACTTTTGGTATTATATGTTTTTCACATCGTTCATTTTTAGGTCTTAAAGTCACTTTTATTATTTGCATGATAATTAATAATGATCATAATCTTGTATTTATTTGAAGATGGAGTTCAATTGGTAGAGATGACGACACACGTACGTATCCATGTTTATGTTGACTAAGACCGGTGACTATTGCAAGCACATAGAAGAGATCATAATAAATTCGATCTTGCACAAGAACCTATTTTTATGAGCTTTAAGGAGAACATCTCTTGATGTAATTGATAATTTTATCTCCAGAGAGTCACCAACAGGAACTGTATTATGCATGATGATCGGACGAATTTTAACTGCTTCACTGAATAAATTTTCACCTCCAGAAACTTCTTGGCTGTTATTTTGCTGAGAGCTGTATCCGGATGCTTATTTAAAATAATAGATTCTGATGAGATATTATAGCTTAAATAAAATAACAGCAGATTAAAATTAGCAAGAAGGGAAGTCGCGGCCCGAGTCGCACCTAACGACCATATCTAACGGCAGAGCCGCTAGGCCGACCTCGAACCGCACGTCCTTATAGTCCGAAGTTTTTCGTCAGAATCTCCCGGCGTTCCTTCCCAAATCTCTCGCCTAGGAGTGTCGAATTACCGGCGAATTAGTACGCGCTCAAATAGCTCCCTCCAATTATTTTTAATTGGAGTTTATTTTATAAATAAAAGTTAATTAGAGTTGACGAAAGTGAATTATCTTTATTCACAATTTATTTAATTTTGATTTATTGAAAGATTAATTTATATTTTCTATTTTTTATTGAAAATTTTGTACTGACGCTATCTTTTGAAAATGCGTAAGAGTACATCCGGGAGGGCATCGAACTCAAGCAGAAATTCTCGGAATTTGTGACGTCATGGCGTCGGCAAGAGGGAAAACGATGTATTTTTGAAAATACAAAATATCAGAGCTATTTTTTAGAAATAAATAGAAGGAATCCAGAACATATTTAAATAAATTTTCATATGCTAATTCACCAAATATTTTGAGATTTATTTTGGATTTTGGGAAATATTTATTAATTATTTTCTGAGTTTATTAAATAATATTTCAGAGCATATTAACTGAAAAAATAGATTTTTCTGGATTTTAAATAAATTATTTCCGGAGTTTAAATAATTATTTTCGATTTCAATTTTTGAAATAATTCATCTCCGTTTTTATTATCTTTTATTAAAAATTCATGATATTTGAATTTTGGAAGGAAGTTTTAAAATGATAATTTTTCAAATAAAATGTTAAAAGTTTTTACCTTTTAACACCCTGCAAACCTAATGTGTAATTGAACCAAAATAACGACGTGGTTTACAAGTTTGGTTCTCTGTGTATGTATGAAAAGTCACATGACACTTTTAGGAACCGATAAGGCACACATCACACCATTTTGCTGCACACTGTACACCTGTGACGTCAATGTAGGAATTTGCCATTTTGGGAGATACGATCAAATATTAAATTTTGCTACAAATTAAGAAAAAACACTACAGAAACATTACAGTTAGTCTAGCACACACTGTTCCTCGACATCTCACTGATAATCAATGGGCTAAATGTCATACAATTGCAGGCAACATAATCATTGCTACTCACAAGGACGTGTCACTTTTGCCTTGAATCATCACTGGGGACAAAACATGGCATTTGCTGTATATAATCCATAATGATAAAGAATCTTTCTTTGTGTCTCTCTAAAAAAAATTATAAGTTGTACATACTTCAAAATTCATACAGCTAGTGTGACGGTGATCTATAACAGGTATATAAATTTACAGTTTAATTGGATATGGTATTTAGGTGCTATTGCACTTTAAAGAATTTGAGCCCATAGGACTTAATGATAAAGAATTGTCATTGTGCCCTTGTAAAAAAATTATATGTGCTAGATTCACCAGAATCTATGCACTTCCTTCAATGGTGACCTACAGCATGTGTATAAATTTTCACTTGAATCAGGCATTTAGACGCTATCACCTTTTAAAGAAATTGGGCCTACAGACCATAATGATAATGAATTTTCCTTTGTATCCCCGTAAAAAAAAAAAAAAAAAACTATAAATGCTAGATTCATCAAAATCAACAGGGTTCGTGCTACTGTGACCTATAACAATACCGACTTTCAGCTTATTCAAACAAAGCATTCAGGCACTATTGTGCTCATTCACATGCATACACACATGTATACAAATATACATATACACATCATTGTAAAAATAGTAAATATGAATTCAAGAGACGATACTTTCCTTACATATGTATGTTCAGAAAGTAAAAACAGTAAATACAGTGTTTTGTTTTTCTTCGGGAGACAAGTCATAGTAAACATCCAAGAAAACATAGAACCAGCCTTGACTTCTTGTTTCCCCTCATTATCTATCCTGTTACTGCCAGTACGCCTCTCCAGACCCTACCCAAAGTAGTTTCCATACAAGGTCTTCAACATTTAGAGTTTTCAAGTTGCTCCATGCTATCACAGTAAAGTTCCAACTAAAAGCAAGTTTCTTAACCTTTCCAGATTTCAAGTTGCTCCATGTTGACCCAGTAAAGCTCCAACTAAACACTTTACAATTTGTGACTAACTGTTGTGTGTTTTTTCTTGTGATATATAATTACGTGTTGCTGCACTTGTTGTCAAATTATGTCTTGAATTTGTTTCTGATGATGCCCTCATAGGCAGGCCAAAAAGCTTTGAATAAATGATTTATGTAATTTTAAAATGAGTTTAATTAAATATGTCTTTTTTAAAAAAATATTTGACATGTTTTAAAGTGTTATTTTTTAACAAATTAATTGTTTTTTAATGAATAACTGATTTTTTTTTTTTAATCAATTAGTTATTCATTCCAACTGCATTACCCTCACTTTCAATGTAGCATATTTTCTGTTTTATGAAATCTAATCATGTCCAATTTTAAAATACCTGGTTCTAACATCCAATCAGAAAGAGAGGCATTTCAACAAAGAAGATTCAATAACTTAAATTGCCATACTATATTTCCATGAATTATTTTTTAGGCGAATTCAATACTGTAATCTAAGAAGTTTTTAAAAACTTTCAATAATGTCTGTACAAACCCTGCAATTAGCATTTTTTTTTTTTTTTTTTTTTTTTTTTGGGGGGGGGGGGGGGTTGAGCCTTTTTTCAAAGCTTATTTCTGAAATATGCCCCATTTCTTGCATCCAATTTTTTAAGTGTGGACTCAGTTCACCACTGTTTGACCTAATTTACATTTAATTGCCGAAATACACAATTTTTACAAGGTCGCTTAGGAGAAATACTTTATCCTCTCTTGAAAGAGATTTATTATGAGTTTGATATACATCCCCACCAGCTTTAGAAATGTTTATTTTGATTTCTGCAAGTTGGTGAATTTTAATGCCTTCCATGAGATTAGTTTATTGATAAGAACCACTTGTGCTGAAGTTCACACATAAAATCTACTGATGAAAGCCCTCTCCCCTAACAGTAATATTTTCTTCCATTTTAAAAATGAATAAATAAAAATCAGAAGAAGATTAATGAGTGAGAGCCTTAAATGAATTTTACATTATATTAATGAAAAATAATTTTACTAATAAAATAAACAGTTCTTTCATAAACATGGCAAAAAGAAAAAAAAAAAAAAAGATATATATATAATTTCAAAGCAGTTTACTATGCAAAATGAAATATGCTAAACATAAAACACAGATATTATTAAACAAAGTTATTGCAAACATTTTTGAAAATCATAAACATGAAACTGTACACGAAACAACAGAAATTAAAATTCTGAAATATCACAGCAAAATATTCCTCAAATTCATCTATTTGCATATATAGTTTTACCATAGCCTCCTTAACTAGATGCTTGTCACATAGCTCATGAACTTGGCAACAGTTGAAGCAGTAGACAGCGCCACTTGGTACAAATTGCACAATTTTTTTTATTCAATTGTCACCAATAATTTTAAGAAGTGATATATGATATATATAATCAACTTTTCTTCGATTCTATTCACCTTTTATGTATATTATATACCACTTTTAATTTTTTGGTGGCGCTGTCTACGGCTTCAACTGTTGCCAAGTTTCCGAGCCACGCGACAGGCATCTAGTTTAGGAGGCTATGGTTTTACAGTAAAATGTTCATGTTACAGAAAAAATATATATATATATTTCCTACAAATTATTTTTAGAATTCTGACAAACATCTGTTCATTTCAGCAAAAAGTTATAACAGTATGTGGGAAGGAACAGCAAAAAAGATGCATAATATATTTTAAAGGTTACTAATGTTTTTAGGTGTACTTCAAATAATAAAAAAAATGTCAAAAAATATATTTTCTATTTTTATAATTCAAAAAGTTTAATCATTAGAAGGAATATTTTGATAATTTTGATTTACAGCTTTCATAAAATATTATATACAGACAGGTGAGAACTATTAGAACAATTTCATAAATACAAGAAAAACAATTTCACTTGTTGATATACTTGATATTTCACTTTTTAGGAGTAGTTTAGAGAATATTTAAACTTTTTTTAACAAATTACAAGCATGTTTATGATTTTAGTCTATTCATGTTTTCATTTTCACAAATATTCCTATAGTTCTATAAAACACTCTCAAAATGTATTTGCCCTTCACATCATAAATATTTTTCAACATCATTTTAAAGCACTGAAAATGCATAATACAACAAAATATATACCCCCCGCAACCTGTAGTGGAATAATGGATGTTTATTATATTATTTTCAATAAAAATCCACCTTTACTACATCTGAAAAATGTAGGTTGATCTTGTATGTTTAACACAATATAAAAATATTGAAATAGGTCAAATAAACATAACTTATCTAAATTATTTTGAGAGTCCTTATATACAAAGCAGTAGTGCTAAACATATAACTTTTAATGGAAACCATGCTATGGTATGTCTGCAAAACTTAACTAACTTATATAGGAGTTATAGTTTTACAGAAGATTAAAAATATTCATGGAAATGAAAATATAGACAAACATCCTTCAATCTATTCTTAAATAACGAACATTAACAAGCGAAATTATTTTTGAATTATTAAACAGATTTATTCTAATAATTTTCACACATCTGTATATGTAAAAAAATAAATTAAAATCCAAATTAAACTTGCATGGTACATCTCTTTTGTCTACATGCAATAATAATATCAATTATAGATTAGAATAGTAGTTGCTAGGCAACAATATCTAATAAAATTGTTCATTTTCTCAAAAATTTTACATTAAAAAAAAAAAAAAAAAAAAAAAAGGAAATAATTTTTTTAAAATAAAAAATTAAAAAAAAAAAAAAAAAAAAAAAAAAAAAAAGAACAAAATTAAAAATCTGTTGTTTAAACAAAATTTAATTTGGCCTGGACATTTTATTTATTTTTATTTGACTGAATATTGCCAGACATCTTGTTTTATTTTAGTCTGATGCTAAAGAGAAAAAGAAAATGAATTAACATATATATGAATTTACAAAGGAAAAAACTATGATAATATCCTTACAGATGCGCTTAAAGAGAGAAAAAAAAAGAAGTAATAAAGAGTAATGAATGAAACTGATATTTGGCACTAAAATACAGCAGTTGCTATCTATGATAGATGTTCCGAATAAAAAATTCACATTAAAAAATGAAGAGATAAAATCACCATGATGGAAATGTTCATTTTGACCCTTTGTCTTAAACTTCCATGATAGAAACAATATTTTAACAGCAAATTTAAATTTGCAATGCTTAAATTGTAATATACATAATTCCCAATTTATGAGACACATTAATGAAAAATTTATGCCCTTTCTTTTTTTCTTAGAAATATTTTATAAATTTCAATAATGAATAGATCACGTAGTAGAAATACTTATTAACACTTTCGCGACCGGTATACTTTTGCCTTTTCTAAAACTGATTGCTGGGGAATACTGAAGTAAACTAAAGCTAGTTGTCGCAAACTTTTGATGTTTAAACGTGGATAAAAGTTGAATGTAATGTTTTGAAACGTTACTCTTGTAGTTACCTGAAGCTTGGAATGAATATTAGTTATATAATATTAGAACGAACCTATAATACTATCAAAGAATTGATACTCTAATAATACTGAAGTATTGTTTTCATAGAAATTCTTGAAATGACGTGAATTCTCGTCAGCGGTAAGCAGGAATAGAAGCTGAAAAAGGGTGAATTTAAATCAGCAGCAACTAGCTATAGAAGTTGAAACGACGTGATTTCACATTAGCAGTTACGAATGCGTTAAGATATAACACAGATTTATTTTTCATGCTCATGGAACAAGATTTAAAAAAAAAATTATTTTATGTAAATTTTACATTTTAATTATTTTCCAAAATTGTATAATAATATACACTAGAGAGACCCACACAACTAAGTGCATTTTTATATGCTTTATTTAAGTATGGCATTTACATATGTGCGTGACTCAAATCTATGAACTGATTTTTCCCTCATTTCCATCAACCAAATCAAACTGAAATTTTGCATACATGTATAACTTCCACGGCAATTCATACTTAAAAAGTAACAGACTTGTGTGGCTAATCTGACGCCCTGGGTCCCAATTCCAGTTTAAAATTTGTTTTTGAATTTTACCCATTTCCTACTGCTCAATTGAGCATAAAATTAGCACACATATATAATTCTGACAATAATACATGCTCAAGCAGTAATGGACTGAAGGAGGTTGGGGAGGGAGGGAGAATAAGTCCCTCAAATCCAGTTCTCAATTTACAGTGAACTCTCGTTAAAACGGACAATCAAGGGCCAGCAGTTTTTATCCATATTAACGAAAGTCCATTATAATAGGAGTTCATGACCTGAAGTTCTCTATGCACTCTAAAATCACTATTATGTACACATACACAGTATAAACGGATGAAAATTTGTTTCCTCAAACCCTTTTATTCACTAAAAATATAAAAGCATGAAAACCAATACTTACTTTCAAAACTTCTTTTCTTCATATAGTATAACTTGATAACAAAATCCTTTGCTGTCTCCACAATAGAAGTGAAGACAGGTGCAAATTGTTGACCTCAACTGTCACTGTCAATCAATACTATTTACCTCCCATATTGAATTTTAAAAGATTTTGGGAACTAACTCTTTTTCGAAGAAAGTAAGCTTTGAGGGAAAAAAATGTCCATCTTAACGAATGAATTGTACATATAAAGCGATGTTTATTACATGCAATTCCTATAGGCCTTAGCCGGGGATTCTGTTTTTGTACGTAATAATGAGAAATCCACCTTAAACGGGGCCGTCTTAACGAGAGTTCACTGTATTTTCAAATTTTAACCACTCCTAACATCCAATTAAACTGAAGTTTTGCATATACTAAATTATCCAAATGTGCTGAATTGGAGTTTTTAGTATATTTTGAAATAAAAACATGTTTTAAATTTTTTTCAATTTATATATTTTTTATATTTCATAGCATTATAATGAAATATTTAAAAAAATTAAAAAAGACAGTTATTAAAACGAGAAACCTTACTTGAGCTTCTGTAATTTAGCCAGAGTCCTTTCGAGGGAGCTCCCCCTCATCGTCAGTGGATGGCTTGTGTGGTCTGCTTCGTTCAGCGAATTGCTTCTCTTCCGTCTGTTAATTTATTAGGTGTTGCCCTGATCAGCACAATCCCACTGTCGGCTCATTGCATTTATAGAAATCATATATAAATGCCAGCAAGCCGACGATTGGATTGTGCTGATTGTGGCAACACCTAATAAATCAACAGGCAAAAGAGAAGCAGTTCGCTGAATGAAGCAGACCACACAAGCCATCCACTCAGGCACGTGCAAGCCACCTTGATAATATTTGTGGTTATGCTTCCGATTTAAGTTACATTATAAAGTACAGTATAGGATATGTTATCCGGAAACCCGTTATCCAGAATGTTCTGAAAACAAGAATGCAAAATGTCAACTACCAAAATTTTTAATTATCGTAAAATTTAAGAATTAAAGTTATACAATACAGCAGTCAGAATTATAGTTTTACAACATACTTTCTTTAATGCTATGGTGTTATTCTGAGGAAATATGGTGAGCACAAAATTGTCCAAATAAATACTGAAAATTTTGCAAATTTAGGTTAGAAAATGAATTTTTATTGTATTTTTTAATAGATTAACATTAATAACACATACTTCTTAAAGTGTCCAATAGCAGATGAATTTTATCCTTGAACTCAGGTCGCATGCAGTCCCAATTGTTATAAAATTTTTAAATAGTTTTCATTAATTTCCATTATTTTTAGAATTCATTTCATAAAATATTTAGCATTATGTGCTAAAAATATTTGAAACATTTATGAACTATTAGTATCAGAGCAGAAACACACCATAAGCAAAAAAATATCATAGAAATTTTTGCAAAATCCAAATGAAAGGATTTTAGTCTCAGGTCCAAAATTAAATTTTATATACGTTTATTTATTTTTAATTTATTATTACTATTATTATTTATAGTTTGAAATTCTAATTAAAAATGTTTTTTTTTTATTTTGTGGAAATAATTTATTAAATGAACAAATATATACGTAAAGTGTTTACATAAATATATATTATTCATGTTTATCACTGCTATTTATGAAATTATTTTGTACCATTTTTATACATATAATAAAGTGTTCCGAATTACGGAAAAACCCCTTATCCAGAATATCCCAGGTCACAAGCTTTCTGGATAACGGATCCTATACTGTATATAACAATACAACTAATTGTATAATGTACATGCACTGTAAAATGTGTATACCTTACATAAGGTATCATGTGTAGGTTGAGACCCATTGTTTTCTGGGGTGACCTAGGACTTGATGAAATGTCTTCTAAGGTAGGTCTTTGCAAAGAATCTTAGTTGATATTTATGTAAATGTTGAAAATTATGCAAAATTCAGAATGACCAGATTGATGAATGAGCATGACCTAGGTTTGAACCCAGCATTACCCATACTCTTATATAAGAATGGTTTGATTTGCGGAAAGATAAAATAAAAATGAAAAGTCAGAAAATTTCCACGAGCTGGAAAAAATTGGTAATATTCAACTAAATCTGTTCAATTAATATAAGATTTTGGAAATAAGAAAGCAATGCATGCATCTATACATAAGAGATAAACTAAAATAGTTTTAAAAATATGCTCTTATAGCTTTAAAAGCATTAAAAAAAAAAAAAAAAAAAAAAAGCTCCTGCTTTGTCAGAATAAAAATTCCAGTTTTATGATCATAAAATGTAAGTATTAATTTTGATGAAACAGAAATAGTAGCATATCACGAATAAAAGAATTCACTCATCAACTTTTACTTTTCTGTATTTAAATTTTTCAAATACATAAAAAGCAAAACTTTCTCTTGATTTATACAGATATTTATACATAAATATATTTACAGTTAATCTTAGAATAAATAATGAATAAAAGTTTTACAGTATTTAACAATCCATAATTAAATACTTTATCTGAGAAAAAAGTAAAATTTATTAAAACTCCAA